>OX183133.1:46260089-46325863 GCA_945261195.1 Cryptosula pallasiana | reverse complement strand
TGCTTTATTATTATGTGTTATATTGTGTATTATCATTGGCAGTTTCCTTGTATCATGTATTATCATTCGTTTGTGCCTTATAAGGTAATGAAGCTGTACCTTTTACTCTATAAATAGAGCTGCTGTGCCTTGGGCAGGCAGTTGTTATAGAGTAAGCACCCCTTTTACTGGTAATATAATGAAGTATACGCATTGAGAGAACACTTCTAGTACGTTTGAGTCGAGGACTCTGTGAGTTGTTAACGTCGTTGGAGATTGAGATAGAAGCGAGTGGAAGGAGAGAGTCGAGAATCCGTTGTGGTAGCTAATAGAAGACACAAATCTATTACAATATATATTTGTTAGTACTGGCCAAGAACCAGTACAACAGCTGTACAATACCGGTACAGTGCCAGCCCTGGGAAGGTATCCCTGACTAACATCAATATGGCTGCCATAGCAGAGAAACAAATTATAGCCTAAGGACTTCGGGAACAATTTGGGACAATTTGGTAGACTGTGACGCTACCAAAGGATATACAGACCGATATCATCGGTTTACCGATCTATAGTCTTACTAGCTCCGTCCCTTACCTATGGGCGCCATCTGTATTTAATCTTGTGCATGATATCCTGTATTATTCGTTTTCATACATATACGTATGTTTGATTAGTCCACTTATCAACTAGGCCAATTACTTCCTGTGCATTTCCTGTGTCCTGGACTGTAAAAAGCTAAACGTTCTTACACTCATTGCTCATTACTTCCATTGCTGCTGTGTGCTACATGTGCCCTTGTGCTGAGACTTATAATAAACAAGCAAATATGTAGACTTGAAAGCACCAAGCTAGAAGTCGGAGCTGAGCGCTCACCATTGGTTGAGGAATTGAATTGCTCCTCCATAGAATTGCTGGAGCCATACTGGCCCAGTGCCTTCTCTGGTGAAAGGAGATAAGTAATGGGAATAACGGACACCACTGCTAAAACTCAAGCGCACAACAAAGCCACAAAACATGTGAAAAAATTTCGAGCTGAGGTTTCGGACGATGTAATAGGTCAAAACACACCCTGAGGAGAGCTGTTTAGATGTATTTATCTACAACCGCATTAGCAGCCTCATGTGATCTCATTTGCTAGAATTATATGTTGTGGATAAGCTGTGTGTGTGCATCAACTCCAAAACCTATACCCCCACCCTCTGATCTTAAACCCTTTGCCCCAACCTCCAGTGTCTCTTACCATGCAGCAATCAGTCACCCAGAGTTGTGTTTACGGTACTCAAAGTGTTTGACAATTCTTTCCCCCACTCTTATACACGGATGTAAATTTGTAGCATACTAAATGGGGAGCAGCTTGATCAATAATGGTACGATTTTGATCTGGTTTTGACTAAAAGAAAGCCCTGTTTCTCCTCTAGACAACTGCATTAAGCTACCTCTAGCTGTATTACATCAGCCCTTAAAATATGCTACTTCCTGGATGAACTTAGTCCTGCCCCCAGACTTGATAGGGAGCGATAATGATGTGATGGGATAGGAAAGAAGAAAAACCCAAGCTAAGGAAGAGAGGATGATGGCATGATGGTGCAAGAATGGAAGAGAGGCAGAGCCCAAAGAGAAAGATTAAAGATTATTCGTTAGATACCATGTTATTACGTTTATAAACATATGTTGTATAGTTTGTATTGGTGTCTTGTTTGTCATTGTCGTATGTGATTGGCTATGCCTTTATTTGGTGGTATTGTGATGGATTTTACATAGTGTAGCCACTGCATTAGCAGCCTGCGTATGGTATTTGTTGTATATCAATAAAATGATTGATAAATTGAACTTAGTATATTTAGCGTGGCAGGTTGCTTGTTAGCTAGTTGGTTCTTTTGCACACGGCAGAACACGATGTATCCTTACACACATACTGACACATCTGTAGTACAGAAAAAGCAGCACTGTTAATTTAACTCAACTACTGGCAACAGTGACAATCAGTTGCCTGTTGCTTGTAACAACACAATGCTAAAGGGGTCTCTGTTGCACAAATGCAGACTCTAGCAAATGAAGGTCTGTGAAGTCACTGTTCACAGATTTGGTGCATAAAATCTAACACATTATGTTCCATAAACATAGCACATATTCTCATTGCTGGGTAGATTGGGTTAGGCGCTTGTATGAAGCAGTTGACTTCTGTGTAAGCTTTGTATGTATTGTTGTAAACACTAGTTTATATAGGAAATACTGTAATAGATTTGAGACCTCTACCATCAACAAATGGCTTCCACTCCATGCACACCTTGTACACACTGCTCTTTCACTCCAAGCACTCAGGGTCTACTGCAAGATGAACTTTGGCAACCCCACCTCGTCCACAACCTAGACACACTACACGGATTTTCAGAGGATAAATGCCTTGCTACACAATTCTGCTTAGCCATATGATATAATTACTACACAAAAACCACAAGACTTCTGCTTTATCATTGTTCAGCTGCTCATTTTAAAGGAGGGTATCAGAAAATCTCACCCCTTGTTAGGGGTGAGCCAATCATACACCACTAAACAAATAAGACAAATCACAATGCACAATACAATACATGAGAAAATTGCTATCCAATCATAACACTTGCACATGGTAGAGCAACTCCTGCTTGCTTTCTCACCACGCACAAAGGTAGTGGAAGTAGCTGGTCCTTATACGGTGATCCGGGTTCCTTTGTCTCTGTTCCCATTTTTTTGCAACTTCTGTTTTCATTTTCTAATGGTGGTTATCCATTCCTCTGGGCCTCAGGCTATCTTTTTCATTCATCTTTGCTAACTAGGCTTGGATACTGGCTCGGGATAGAGCCAGAAGTGTGAGTAGAGAAGGAGAGGATACCTTTGTGTCGGTGATAGAGGACAGAAATGTATTATATTGGTGGCAGCGGTGGGATTTTGGCGATCAAAAGACAGAATAGAGAGAAGAATATAGAAGCTACCCGGAAGCTATACAGTACCTGTCTAGGTTCTCTATGTCTAATACTTTAGATCCAGCATCAACACATACCGGAATAGAACCCGGCATAGCCGGCTGCCTTAATCCGGGATACCTTGTATATAGCATAAAGAGAAAATCCCGTGTCAGTGTAAAAGTGGTACTGCGGGATGGGGGAAGGGGTGTAGGGAAAATCTGAGGCAAGGCTGAATGGGGGTGAGGGTTCTGATCATCTTGAGCACAATAAAACCTCCCAAAATGCACTACTGAGACATCTGCGACTTATCTTGCTAATCTGACTGGTTGCCAAACTAATAACGGCAACTGGAATCCCGCTTGGTTTCATTATACATGTAGCACCGTCTTTCAGTGACTGGAGTAGAAAACAGATTAGCTACTGTTTCCATCGTACCTCTGGTAGCGTTTGGTAGAGGTCGGGCGTAAATCCTTTACAATATCCGTCATGCAGCCAGAAAATCTGCATGACCATTAATTACTTAGTTTACGAAGGCGTGAGAAACTACATGTATATAGGCACAAAATAGCGGCATGGGTAAGACCTTGACTTAAGTATTTGTTACACAAAGCTGTAGCGTATCTAAAACAACCACTTTCGGTGCTTCTCTGGTTCCAATCTTCCATGTTACTAAAAAAAGTCATCGAGCGAGTAGAAATGCTGAAACTGCAAATAACCAAGAGGGAAAGATTCACCCTTAAAGCATGGACACCATTATTAGAATTCACAACTATCGGTACATGCGTACTTAATTGGAAACTTGGTATAATTGTTTATATTTGCTGCGTTACTTGTTTCAATGTATTTAAATTAAAAATTTAAAAATTATTGGCTAAATTCTTATATGACACAGATATTTCCTTTGTTTGACAATACAGTATCCAAAGCTCGTGTTGTACTGTCCAGAGTCTGTTGGGGTAGTGTTACTGGAACAAAAGGCTATGCTATTGTGAACTCTTGGTACGTCGGCAATGTCTAGCCTGAGGGCCCAAGCAGAGTTTTAGGGTTAGCTGTAATTTACCTAGATATATTTTATGAAGAAAACCTCATACAAAAATTTGATATTGTGGTAGATTTCAGTGCACACTAGTAGTAAACAGGTCGTTTACACTAGAAACCTTGCGAAGCAATGCGCTAGACTTCTGCCCACAGCATTTGGTTAATAGCTGTTGGGTAGGAAGTCCTACTGTGCCGGTGGCATAGTAAGCAGGGCCGGTATTGACCCCTGCAGGGTCGGTAGTGACCTCTACTGACCCGGTACAGCTGTACTGGGCCGGCACAAGATGGCCGCCTTAGAGGAGGATCTGCAAAGATGTCTAAGAACTTAGTCAAGGTCGTAAACAGGAAGTGCTTACCCCTAAATTACCAACTTCATGGACCTAACTCTATGTACAGCCTAGGAACCCTGTAGGAGCATTCATTGGACAATTAGGAGAAAGGAATCCGCCCTTAGCCACTTGGCACCTCCCTTTATTATTTACATTGCATTGTTGATTGGTTGATTATTTATATAGTTAATGTAATTAGTTCATCTACTTCCTGTGCATTGACTGTTATATGTTTTGTGCTTGTCAGCTCTCCTATAAAAGGAGAGCTCCCACTGTTAATCTTTGCATTCATTACAATGTTGCCATGGCATATACTCTTATATTGCTAAACCCTAGAGGAATAATTACCCTCAGGACAGCTTAGAGAATAAAGCCATTATAACAAACACTACTCGGTACTGTTTGTCTGAGCCATGGGCTCTTGCCTTACCGGGTAATTCGGTTGCCCTATACAGTTGTCACTGTCGGTCAGCAGAGTGTCCCCTCTGGAGAGAGGTAGAATACTCGAGATTAGTGGATGTCCGTGGTAACAGACCGGAATCCATTACCATTTGAAGATTGCTGTCCAAAAAAGCCACCCTCTATTTACAAAATAACTATTTTAACAAGAATTAAAAAATGACAAATGTGAAATTAACAGCTTGAAAAAAGTAAAAACTTGTGGCAACCACTTTTTTGAACTCTCAAAAATCTTTGCCCATTGCCAATAATTGGGAGGGGGGGGGGGGGGTGGGCGGGGGGTGGGGGTCCTAATTATACTCACAAATCACAAACTTTCTAAAACTCATGCTATAGGTCTCTACAACTTATTTATAGTTAGGGAAGAATTGCATATAAGCCAACATTAACTGTTTGTAGAGGTTGCCGGTCCAGCAAGATGGCAGCTCTGTATATAAATTTCAACTACAATTTTATACCAAATAAGTTCGATCAAGATGAATACATTAAAAATGAGAAGTTTTTAGTTCTGTCTGTTTCATTTTTAGGGCATAGGTTTTCATTTGCTCAAAGGTAGCCAGTGTATATTTTTAAAGTAACTTAATATAAGAAAATCTATGTAACTAGCAAAGAAATGGTCACATGATTTGGAAGAGGCAGGGTTGTCGGGCAGCCTCTACAGTATAAATAGTACTCTAGCTTTCACATCGCACTTTTCTACTTATTTAACTGTGTTTGATAGCTGTTACTCACGCACTCTTCCTGTTGGTACACTCATTGAAGCTGTTGAATCAAACTAAAACTTACATTCTAAAACCAAACATGCAACCACAATGTTTATGTTCAAAATACAGCTATGTAAATAAGTGTTTGAAAACATCCCACTCTTAACACCCTTACTTTGCTGCACGCTTTAATCTAAATCATGTTGTTACAGGAGAAGAATGTGACTGCGGCCCTATTGCATCATGCATTAGCAGATGTTGTGATGCCTCTACTTGCAGACGATTTAGTAACGCTACTTGTGCAGCAGGTAAGTCAAACTTCAACTAAAAAAAAACCACTCATGTAATAACTTTCTGTCAGTGATACCAAAAATGGGACAGTTGCGTTATAATGTAGGTTTGTGCTGTGACCTTAACACCTGCTCAGTTCTGCCTCGTGCAACTCCTTGTCGTCCAATACAAGACAGTGAATGTGACCTAGAAGAGTTTTGTGATGGCAGCACAGAATGGTGTCCTACAGATACATACAAATATGATGGAACTCCATGTTATAATAGAGGAGATGCGTATTGTTATAGCGGTAAATGTAACAGCCACAACTCACATTGTGACTTCGTCTGGGGTAGAGAAGGCTCACGGATGTCTGAAAATGCTTGCTATGAACAAAACAAATATGGTAGGTAGATATGTATTTTAATCATTTTGAAACAAGATTGACTCAAAATTGAAGCATAATAAGTGATGCTTTGTCTAACCAGGCTCATGGCAGGGGAACTGTGGCTGGAGTCCCGGAGGAGACCAACCTATATATGTGAAGTGCAAAACCGAAGACTTGTTTTGTGGTCTGCTACAATGTCAGTATGACACAGCACAAGGTGCAGCATATCCGCGATCCAGAATAAAAACTCTTGCGTCAGCTGAAGAGCGCATGATTGGTGACCACATGTGTGCTATAGTCAGGGCTTCCGTTGGTAAGAGCACAAACTAAACAGTGGTAGAAAACTATTGTGATGAAATTCAGTGCCCAACTAGTACCCCCCTTTCCCTCACATCCCTGCCCTTTTCCGTTCCCGCCCGCAATCCCGCAGAGTAACAAAGCCAGCCTTTCCCCCTTTTCATCTGTCCAAGCCATACATGCTTCGTCAACTAGTGCCAGACACCTCCCCTTTCAGTACACTCCATTTTATCATGGCCTCCCAAAACCCACACTGTCTGTACTCCAGTCTCTTCTCCCATGCTCCCCAAGTTACAGCCCTCAAAGAGTTAGATAAATTCTTCTCGATATGTCTCCCCTTGAATGCACAACTCTTTAGAATCATATGGCCACCCAGCATCAGAATCTGACAACCTAGTACAGCTGTACAGTACGTCTCGCAAGCCAGTGTATTGAATCAAAAGACATTACAGAAAGCTTCATTACAGTAATCCGAGGAACCCATAAGATGACAGTATTAGTAGTATATTAGGATCAGATCTCAGTCATGGTGTCTAAAGACAATAAGGCTCACCTGGTTCCAAAGGTGCTTTTTGTTGGTACCAAGTACCATGAGAAACCAAAAAATACTTTTTTGTATTTTAATTTTTTGGTAATTGTACGATTTATTAAGCATTTGTTGTGCAGGGGTTGTTTATACCGGGGTTTGTATCATGATTTAGATTGTGGGGTTTAGTGCGTAAGAATGGTATGCAAGGTTTGTGTATACCTAGGCTTGTATCCAGGGCTTGATTGTTGGATAGTCAACACCCGAGGTTTAATTATATTTTACTAACTGTGCTAAGGTAGTTCCAATTCCGAAAAAGGTCTGCTCGTAGAACCTAGTTGGTTTGCTCTCAAGACTACAAAATTTCTGGTGATGACAAAATTGAGTGTTTTGTAGGATAGAAGACAACAGGGTTCTAATTATTCATTACTAACAGTAGTTGTGCAAACTACGTTGTTTTTTAAAAGATTAAGCGCATTGTTTTATTATTTTTATTAATAGAAATGTAGTTGTTGCTTAGTTTTTAGATTACCATGGATGTAGTTTCTGAATCATTCTTTAGAACAACTTCAAAAGAGAACAGTGCTGCATAAAAGTACCTTTCAGGCTCTCATGGTTCCTGGTGTCAACAAAAAAGAAGATTTGGAACCAGGACAACCTTAGTGTCCTAGACACCATGACCGAGATCTGCTCCTAATATATCAATAAAACGTCGCGTTGACAGGGGGTGTAAATTGGGGGTTCGCTCCGGTGGGTAAGTCTAAATTGAATTGTAAAATGACCTAGGTGGTTTGATCTGCTTATATATTACTACTCCTAGGTGGTTTGATCTGCTCATATATTACTACTCCTAGGTGGTTTGATCTGCTCATATATTACTACTCCTAGGTGGTTTGATCTGCTCATATATTACTACTCCTAGGTGGTTTGATCTGCTCATATATTACTACTCCTAGGTCGTTTGATCTGCTCATATATTACTACTCCTAGGTGGTTTGATCTGCTCATATATTACTACTCCTAGGTGGTTTGATCTGCTCATATATTACTACTCCTAGGTGGTTTGATCTGCTCATATATTACTACTCCTAGGTCGTTTGATCTGCTCATATATTACTACTCCTAGGTGGTTTGATCTGCTCATATTATAATAAAAAACCAGGAAAGTTAAAAGTTCATGTGCCAAAGGTAGGAAGAGAGATTGAAAAATGTCAAGAGCAACAATAGCGCAGTCGTCTTTGTTCATAAACACTAATAATCCACACAATAAATACTGATGTCAAGTGAACAGCTTGGATAGCACCCCCAAAAAACCCAGGTGGCTTGAACTGCTCCCTATCTACTACTAGTGTGCTAAAACCTGCCAACTCTAAGACAAACACAGTTCAAGTGTTAGTTTTAACTGTGTTATCCCCTCCACCGTACGGTGCACCTTTCCCTTGGCACAATACAGAAACAGTTATTACAGGGTACTGAAAATCTCTACACCAGGATGCACAAAACTTTCTCCTGTTATTCTTTTCAAAATACATACAACTTCATTATGTAGCTCTTCATTTGCACAAAACCTTTTGTTGATCAAGCCTTCTGTGTTGTAATAGATTCTGGTCTGGCTACCATGAAATTCCACTAGTCTGGAGCATTCTACCTCTCTCCAGAGGGGACACTGTGCCGGTATGACAGTGACAACTATGACAGTTACTGCCGGATCAGTTGGCAAGCACAAAGGCCATGTCTCAGACAAACTACACAAACTGCTGTTTGAATAATGGTTTTATTCATTAGAAACCAAAGTCCTAGGGTGGATATCCACTAGGGTGATTGGCAAGACACAATGAATGAATGCAATGAGCATGAACGGAATCAGCCCTTTTATAGACAGGCTGACAGGAAACTATTTGTATAATACATATAAGAGTAAAATCCTGGTCACACGAGAGCGAATCTTCGACGGAAATGTAAACGAAACCATTTTTAAAAGTCCAGCAAATTTGTTGCTGAGCAAACTGAGCAAATATTTTGGTTTCGTTGTGATCAAGCAATGCTAGGTTTGAGAAATTTGTCAGTTGCGATGCCTGCACATGATTGGACCATTGGACCATATGAGCTCATTAATTGTTTTTATTTTTTATGTGCCGTTATTGGCTGGTCTCCAATGTCAAGGGCATTCATAACGAACACATAGTTTCCATATTAGCACATTTGTTTTTTGAAAAAACAATTATTGATTTTATTACATTCATAATGAGTTTTAAATAAATGAAAGATAATAATAACAATAAATTATTATCATCAAACAATTGGAAGAGTAATGGCTGGTCAAACTTGGCTATTTATTAAAGCAATCTAATCCAAACCTTGCTTCAATTGACTTCCATGCTTTTGCATCACGCAGTAAAGTATGAGTAGGCCCGCGCACAAAGTACAATGCACTGTCATTGGATGAAACTAGTGATCTCTAGGTGTAACGAATCAATTATAGTTGTTGTGTGACTGGCCTAAAGAAACTTTCATTTCCCGTACTTCAGCGACCATCGAATAAAGTTCCGTTATGATTTCATTATGGTTTCATTATCGTCCTTGTGTGACCAGGGCATAAATGCACAGGAACTAAATGGACAAATTAGAAAAAAATATATGAATAGTAGGAAAATCATACGACGAATAAGGGTTAAAGGTAAATGGTGTCAAGCGGCTAAATGGCGGTGTCCTGTCTCCTTTGTCCATTCATAAGCTCTGCAGGGCTCCAAGGCTACATCTAGCTAGTGGTCATCATATTTGCCATTCGAAGGACGAGTACTTTTGGTTCCTGTACCAGAGTAAGTTCTTCGGTGGTTTTAAGGATCCTCAACTATGGCGGCTTGGCCCAGCCCAGTATCACCATACCGGGTCAGTCAGGGGTCAATATCGGCCCTGCAGAGGTCAATACTGGCCCTGCATGCTGTGCCACTGGCACAGTCAGGCATTCCGCCAATAAAACGTGTTTACGATGGCCGTCGGTGGAACCCCAGCACACTGATGTGGACGTTTGAGTGATAAGCAACCAGTTTACCACTGTCACTCACCAAAATCTACCGCAGTATGTATCTGTGTTCGCACAATCAACTACAAACTCAATCCTTCTTGCCTTAACCTCATTTTTACAGGATTCTGCTCCAACCCTTTTAGACAGACTTTCATTAACTCGAGGTCTTTTATTTCTGGTTCAGCACCAAGGTAGCAACGTTTACCTACATACCTACATACTTACCAACATATCCGTGTTCTTTCTGAGCAAAACAGAAAACAAGCAAAATATCCCCTCACTGTTGGATTAATACATAGTATTTTGTACATTACAAATGTTTGTATCCCCAGCTAACTAAAAGAGAAATTAATCAGATAAAATCATATTCACAACACCGGTAAAGTCCAGACTACAAAACTTACCTAACAAAACACATTACTAGTTAAGCATTCTTTATACATAAATAAATACACTCTTGCTATTAAATAGAGGAAAACGGTAGCCTTCCTCCATTTAATAGCAAGAGTAGAGAGTTTTCTCTCCACATAACAAATAGTGACTTTCCATGACGCGACTCTGTAGCGCTACAGCGTAGCGCCACGGGTTTTCCCCTCTTGGAAATGGGTATATCGCTACTGAAGTCGTGATGATGTAGCGATATTGGAAGTCGCTACTAAGCAGTGGCTTGTAATAGCGCCAGACCACTGAAGCGTTATGGAAAAAAGGAATGCCGTGGCGCTACTGGTTTGCTCATGCGTGTATTGTATTTCCAGCATCACAGCGGTCAAAATAATTAAATAATTTGGACAGAAATTTCAGTGATATGAGACAGTTGTCTTTCAAGACCACTTATATTAATTAAAGATGATACAGAATAAGTGATCACAAATATATGTATGTGTTTTATTTTATATCATTTGTGTTTTTCCATATTTTAGAATTTGATAGTAATAAAAATTAAATAATAATAAATAATCAATTGGCGTGGTTAAATAATAGTAAAAATAAATAATTATTTTAAATTCAATAAATAAATTACACATTAGCCAAGCACTGCTGCCTCAAACTTTTATCTGTGCAGTATGTAGTATTGGATGAAACCAGCACAAGAAAAGCATTTAAAACTAATTGTTGGTTGGAACAATTTTCCTTCATACAGTAGTTTCACTCATTGACTCATTAGCTGGCCAAGTTAACTATGGACTCTGCCCCTTACCTATGGGCGCCAGTGCTATTAGTAGTAATATATGAGCAGATCTCCCTACCAAGTGTTTTTTTGTGGATTAGACCTTGGAGGTTATGCAATGGGTTACGACGTTGGATGAATTCGCCGAGTTTATATTGTATTTCATTTGAGGGGTACTTGAGTGGCATTTGAGTGGCATTTAAGTGGCATTTGAGTTTTTGATTATTTTTTTACTTATTTTGAACTTATATGGCATATAGATTTTGCATGTATGGCATTTGATTTTTTTGATAGTTTTAACATTGTATATAAATGAAAACGTGATAAGATTGTATGGTTATTGGAAGTTAAGATGTCGACAGAGGATGATGTTGAGATGAGACCGATGAATGAAGTTGATACTATTGATGGTACTGAACGTGATATGATAGATGTTTTACCGAGTATGAAGCGTAAAGCGTTGATAATTATGATAATTTTGGTATTTGTCGTAGGGTTTTCCACTTTTGGAGGTGTTACTGAGTTTAGTATGTATGAAGAAGCTATGGAAAAAATACAAAAAGCGAGAAACTCTCCTGTTGGAATCATAAATGAAACTACTGTTGATTGATGAACATCTTTTTATGATGAATGGGAAACCTGAAGATTATGACCCGAGGATGCAATCTCCTTTTACAGCAATGATTGCAGGACCAACTGGATCGGGAAAGACGCAAGCGATTTTTCGAATGATTGAAGCTAGTCAGACTATAGCACACCCTCCACCAACAGAGATTCACTACTGTTATGGAGCCTACCAAAAAGCCTTTGATGATGTATCAGGAGTGATTTTTCATGAAGGCATGATAGATATAACAGTGAGTTTTCCCAGAGATGGTAAAAATCGATGGCTGATAATTGATGATCTCATGGATGAAGTTTCTGGTAAAGCCGATGCTAATGCTTTGTATACAAAACATAGTCATCATTTGAACATAAGTGTGTTTTTTATTGTTCAGAATCTGTTTTTAAAAGGAAATCGTACAATTTCCTTGAATAGTCATTATTTTTTTCTTTTTAAAAACCCTAGAGATGCTTCTTCTATTTCCTATTTGGCTCAACAATGTTTTCCATCAAAAATAAAATATGTACAAGAGGCTTTTGAAGATGCGACAAAGAAACCATACTCTTATTTACGAATAGATACGACTCAACAAACGAATGATCAACATAGACTATTGGGAAATTTTACATCAGTTCTCCCTATGATATTATATGTACCCAAGTAAAAGGATATAAATACAATTACTATTCACTTCACCTCAATCATATTTTGTTATTCAACGACGCAACACGAAAGCATTATAATGTCTAAAGCTTTGGAGAAAAAATTAACAAAAAATGCAGCTGTGTTGTTATCGCTCAACAATACAACCTTTGCTATTCAAAAGTCTGTTATAGCCAAAGCCAAAAAGGAGTTTATTATGACTCTAATGGAATGCGCTAAAGCTATTATAAATGGAACGATACCATTGACATCATCTCAGTATAATGAGTTGCAGCGAAACGTGAAGGATATTAGCGCTTTAGTAAGAAAATCAACGTTAGATGATAAGAAAGCTGTATTGCAAAAAGGAGGATTTTTAGGCGCTCTACTAGGACCTATCATCAGCAATATAGTTCCTGGGTTACTTAAAAGTGTGCTAGGCGGAGGGAGAAGATAAAGATGAAACTCTCAACACGAATGATGCGAAATAGAATGGCGATTTTAGCTCTGGATGATCTGAGTAAGAAAGGAAAAATCGCTATAGTCGAAAAGGCTAACTCAGATTTGTTTCAATCATTGATAGAAAGTGTTAAAAATATTATATTAGGTAATGTTCCTCTTGATTCTGAGCAGTTTATTGAGTTGCAGCGTTACAAGAAGGAGCTACATAAACTTAGTGGTAGAGGGAGAGTTGATGATAAGCGTAAAATTTTGATTCAGAGTGGTAGAGGGAATCTTTTGGATGCTATTATAACACCTATTGTATCTGTTTTATCATCAATAAAAAGATGAATCGTCAGCCTTTAACATTCTCCAGACGTAATTTTATACTCACTGAAGATGAATACTATAGATTAACAGAAAGAAAGGATGATAAAACAGTGGTAAAGGAAGAGAAAACCAGACCTCCATTGTATTATAATCCTATGGAAGCTATAACAGTGAGAAATATGAAGCGAAAGCGAAATGATCTACTGGAAACGGCTTATGATTCTGACTTATCCTCATACGAAAAGTTAGATGAAAATGTTGAAAACCTACGTAGGTATTTGTCTGATGTCAAAAAGATTAAAAATAACCAAAACCAGACACAAAAGGATAGTTGGAATCTCATTAAGAAAAAAAAGACAGAGTCTACTTTTCCTTTGGCCAATAGCACAGTTATTGATAATAAACCTAATGTCTTTTCACCAAATGTTGATAAAGACAATGAGTTAGAATCAGTGAAAGTGGTTGATGATGATGATGATATTGGGATGGAATTAATAAAAGGAAGGTTGTTTGATACTGAAGACACAACCTTACTAGGAAGTACATTTCTTACTGATGGAGAAGATGAGCACGATAGTGAAAGCGAAAATTTAAAAGATTTTGAAAAAAAAGCAGCTGATTTAACAACAAAAAAGAGTGATCAAACGATCGCTGTCAGAATGTTGAATAATCTGAGTAAAATTGGTAGATTCGACTCGGAGAAGAACAGACTGAAAATTGGAGAACATTGGTTGAATCCTAGGACTTCCAAAACTTTACTACGAGACGTTCTAACCGAAGGAGGTAAAATACAATCGGGAAATACCAATTACAGTAGATTTAAAAGCCTGCTAACTGATGAAGGAATCACAACTGTCAGAAAATCCCCGCATCGAACACGTACTCAGAAGAAAAAGTTGGTCGTTCCCGGTACTAATTCATGGACATCGACACGCTAAAAGAGTTGTATTACAATCCTGCATTACATACATCTCTACGAGGAGCTAGAGCTTTACTGAAAGCTCGTAGAAAACGAGAGGGAGAAAAAAGAATCCGTGAATGGTTGAGTGGTGAGGATGCCTACACGTTACATAAAAAAGCTGTAACCAAGTTTAAGCGTCGTCCTACAATTGTAGCTGGAATAGGGGAGCAGCTACAGGTAGATTTGATGGATGTTCGATCTCGAAGAGATGAAAATAATAATACAGCATTTTTACTGACTGCTATTGATTCTTTATCTAGAAAAGGTTGGGCTGTGCCGCTCATCAACAAATCAGGACCGGTAGTAGCAAGAGGATTGAGAAGAATACTAGAAGGGGAAAACTATAAAGCTTTACAATCTGATAAAGGTAAAGAGTTTGACAACGTCAATGTCAAGACTCTGCTGGCGGAAAAAAGATCAAGCGCTTTACAACCGAAAATGAAACGATAAAGGCATCAATGGTGGAGCGTTTTAACAGAACTTTAAAAGAGAAGATATATAGATATTTGACATATAAGGATGACGATAGATACATTGATGTTTTACCAGAAATGGTTAATGCATACAACAACACAATTCATGGTGCTATAGGTATGAGACCAAATGATGTGAATTTTCAAAATCAAGAACTTGTATGGAATCGTGTGTATGAAGGAGGTGAACATAGTTTAACTCAAGAAGCAAAACTAAAGGTTGGGGATTATGTGAGAATAAGTAAGGCAAGAGGAGTGTTTGAAAGAGGATACACCCCGAATTGGACGATTGAGATTTTTATAATCACCGATGTACTTATTGATGAAAAACCTGTTGTATATAGGGTGAAAGATTTAGCTGAGGAGATGATTGATGGTACCTTTTACGAAAAAGAGTTGCAAAAAGTAAAAAAACCCACGATTTTCAGAATTGAAAAGATACTGGGAAGAAGAATGAGAAGAGGTAAAAGACAGATTCTGGTTAAGTGGTTAGGTTATGGAGAAAAGTTCAATGAGTGGGTAGATGAATAGTTTATAAGGAAACAACGCTTGATATAATCATCATACGTTGGGAAAATGTCGATGCTGATAACTTTACCCTCAAACTCTAGTGGTGAAGAGTTTCCTGATAATAACAATTCCGAATTTACAGTGAGACTGTATAAATATTTGGTTATCAATGGCGGTAAATGGGAGGTAGGTCTGCTAGATATGACTTATTCTAATAATTGGAAGAATGTTACCGAAGGGAAAATATATCTAGAAAAGACTAATGTCTCTGGTAAAAGCGAAAAGTCCTTCATCCTAATCGGTAATGGAAGATATGATAGTATAGAGGAGTTGGAGGAGATTATACGAAAGAGAATGAATGAAATGGATTTAGACAAGAAATTCGCCATCTCCTACAACAAGATCACCAACACCGCTTTACTAACTAACAGTGATCCTGATACTGCCATAAGCTTTTCCAAAGATATAGCATATATTTTTGGATTTGAATCAAAAACTACATACCCTCGTGGTAGATACAATAATATCACACCCCCTGATATAAATTCCGGTTTAACATCCCTGTATGTTTATTCCAACATTGTTGATAATAGAATGGTAGGAGATACGAATGTACCTTTATTGAGAGTAGTTCCAGTTCAAGGAAAGAAGAATAGTGTTGTGTATCAAGAATTTAAAAATCCTCACTATGTTGATGCTTCATCACTAAATAGTGATATGATTAAAGTACTTATAACGAGTGACGACGGTCAACGAATACCATTTGATGGTGGAAAGGTTGTGTTGACGGTTCACTATAGAGAGAAAGAATTATAATGAGTTTGGTACGATACACCCCTGAGGATTCAAAAGATTTTTTTGATGAGTACTACAAGATGCAAGCTGGAAATGGAATTGGAGTGTATAGTGGATGACGAGTGATGCCTAATATGAGAGGAAATGGACTTGGTAGTATTTTTTCAAGTTTACTTAAATCTGCAGCACCAATGCTGAAAAGAGGAGCAATTAGTTTGGGGAAAAGAGCATTGTCTGTAGGTGGAAATGTAGCGCGTGATGTCATCGATGGTCAAAGTTTTGCAGCGTCAGCAAAGAAGAGGGGATTGGCAGAGTTGAATGATCTGGGGGGAGATGTGCTCAATGCAGTCCGTCCAGATAGAATGAAAAGGAGAAAAACAAGAGGTGGAAAGAAGAGGAGAGGTGTTGGTAATCGTGGTATATTTTAATAGCAGTAGAATCCGGTATAAAGACAGCTGAGCTTGATATCTATATTCATTAAGCGGTAACGCTTCAAGCATTCATCACTCGCAAAAGATGGCTAGCCTAAATGGAACAACAGGTAATAAGTTGGAAGGTTCTTCCTACAACATAAATCCAACGTTGGATGTATTTGCTACGGAACCAACAAACATATCGGTAGAAAGATCGGAATATGTTGTCATCAGACCTGATAGGTTAGATCCTTATGGTAGTATTGAGTTAACCTTGTCAGGGAGCACTGAACATTACACAGATCTCTACAACTCGTTTCTGCAAGTTGAAGCCACGGTTGTTCAAGATGATGGAAGCGATATTGCAGGTAATGATGATGATGCAGTTGTGTGGATGGGGGATTCAATGCATACATTATTCAGCGAGTTGAAAATGTCGATAGAAGGAACCACTGTTGAATACGCTAACAACTACGGTTTACGCTCCTACTTTTCACAACTACTCGAAAACAGTGCAGAAAGAAAGAAATATCAAGGTAAGATGGAAGGATGGTTGTATGATGATTCAACTAGCAAAGACGCTACTGATCACAAAACCGCTGATAAGAAAAAGAGGAGAGCTCTAATCATAGGTGGAAAGACAATAGAATTAACTGGAAAACCTCATCTCGCATTATTTCAGCAGAAAAAACTAATAATACCAGGTCCTACTATGCAGCTGGAGTTTGAGCGTG
This sequence comes from Cryptosula pallasiana, assembly GCA_945261195.1. Lineage (NCBI taxonomy): Eukaryota > Metazoa > Bryozoa > Gymnolaemata > Cheilostomatida > Cryptosulidae > Cryptosula > Cryptosula pallasiana. The sequence continues at coordinate 46,308,835 of OX183133.1, read as the reverse complement.
CCTCTGCCAAACTAGCTTTGTTTGCTGCGAATGAGGCGCCTGCAGGAGGGGCAAAGATTAGAATTGATAAATTTGAACTTCATCTTTGTAAAGTTAAGGTGAATCCTACAATACAAAACTCCCAACTCAGTTTGGCATTGGAAGGTCACAACTACATTTATCCTGTTGATCGAAAACGGATAAAACTATATGGAATTCGTGCTGGTGTTGCGCAGATCGACTTCACTTTGGAAGAAAACAAACAAAAACCTAAACAAATTTATTTAGGTTTAGTTGATCACAACGCAATGAACGGACGTTTCGCCTTGAATCCATATAGAATGCAGCATGCTAGTGTTGATAGTATTGTATTGAGAGTTGGTGATTGTCCAATTGGAAGGAGATTTGAACCAAATTATGCTAGAGGAATTTTTGGAAGAGAATATCATCAGTTTCTACACGCTACTGGAACTTTGCTTGAAGGCGATAGTCTTGGTATTACGAAAGAACAATACCTTGATGGTACTACACTTTACGGATTTGATTTGACTGGTGATTTTCTTAAAGAAGGTTTTCACTCTATGAAAAATGTCACAACAAGTGTGGAAATTCGTTTTAGCGCTAACACGACGGATGGATTATCCCTGGTAGCATACTTTGTAAAAGACGGTGTGTTGGAGATGGATAGCATTCTTCAATTAACTATCGGAGGAGACGCAGTGCTTTAAACAGAAAGTTACAGATGAATACCATACAAATTCATTCGATCTTATCTTCAGACGTTTTATGTCAAAGCGTAGCGATTCATGTTGGAGCTAGAGAACAGTTTTGGAAGCAAATTTGCAATTTTCCAACAGGATGTTTCGTATTCAACACCCATTATTCTCATCAACCCGGAGAGCATTGGTTGGCTGTGTACGCTAATGATTCAGAGGTGGATTTTTTTGACTCGTTTGGACGTTCTGTTTCCTTTTATCCGGATGTAAATGAAATACTAAGTATTCATGGAGGATATGAAACAATACAAAGTAATGAAACACAACTACAAAGTTTTTTGTCAACTGTATGTGGCGATTATTGTGTATACTTTTGTTTACTGAGAAGTAGAGGCTGGAGTATGGATGAAATTGTTAGAAGTTTACGAGATATAAGAGATAGTGAGATGAGAGATCACTCAATACGGAGATTCATCATACAGACATATCCTAACTTCGAGTTCATTCAAGATAATGCAGTAGAAGGGATAGATGGAGTACATATACAAGGAACTAATTTACTAAGTAAATTGTTAAAATAGATTATTATACTTGATTTTTTATTTGTTATAATAAATAAAATGAATAAAATACAACTTATCTCATTATTTTGCGCTAAACACTACAGAACCTATAAAAACTATTATTTTGTAATGTTTCAAGCAAGAAATAAATAAGTTCTTCTCATTTTCTTCCTCAGGAGCTCTTTAGCTATATCTAAAAGACATAGTAACTAATGACTCTATCATACATAGTTATATGAATTAATTTCACAAAAAAATACTTTGGTGCTTTTTTTTAAAATAGCTATAAAACTTACCATTATCGAAGATGAGTCACATCCTTTGTGTTATCGATTAAGACTTCGATGTACTGTTCTGGACAATTCTCTTTTTCATTTTCATCAAAGTAGGAGAGACAGCTGTGTTGCAGCGAAGTATCAAACAGTTCTGAGGTTTGAATGAAAGCTTGAAGAGCTGAGAGTAGAACGATATCATAGGAAATCATGTTGTTCGTATTTTGTCTTAGTCCTTTGAATACGATTACACCGCTTTTTTCAGCCACCACAGATGAAGCTATTTGAGCAGGGATGCTAAGATCTCCAATCAATAGCTCTCCATTCACCATGCATCTGTAATTAGCCACTATAATATCAGCAGTCTTGTTCCAACGAGTATCACATTTTCTTAGCATTCCAGGATTCTCATAAGCTATAACACTTCCTGTAGGAAAATCGTGTAGGTGAGCGACAGTGAAATAAGCCTGTATTTGTCTCAAACTCTTGTTGTACAATGAGTTGAATGGATCTTTCATCTTTCGATTACACCCTTGGGATTCAGCAGTACGAAAAATCGCATCTCCTGTCTTTCCTTCACCCATATAAATTAAAACAATTGGACATGTTTGCTTAGCTTTATTAACAAGCAGTCCTATTTCGGTTGAAACATCACTCTTCACCCGAGTTCTCTTTTTATCCTTTCGGTAGTTGTAAATGATGACACACTTTGATTCATCACGGAATTCAACAGACAACACCTCCATAACCGTTGGTACTGGTAGTTCGCAGATTTCCATGGACTCTTCAAGTTTTTCTAGACTATCTGGAGAGAGAGAGTTTATTAACCCGGCGCTCTTGTAGGTGAGAATAGTTAGTTCATTACTTCCAGCATCTTGAAAGGGTATTCTGGCGTGACGAAAAAGCGTTTCGTCTCCAACGGTCGACAAAGCTGGTTTTTTGCACTTCAAGCCAGTTTCAATATCATCTTTTGTCAAATCAATGAAAGATCGTTTCCTCATCGATGTTCTTTTTGAAGACAGCTTGTTAGTAGGAGATGTGAATGAAGTAAAATCTTGTTGGGATTCTGGTTCATCAACCACCAATTGACTTTCTGCCATATTAAAGATAGGAGAAGGTGATGGGGAAAGGGTTTGCTGGGATCCTGCTTCTTCATTCATCGGTTGACTTCCTTCGTCTTGAGTATTCATTCTAAAAAAACAAAACATTTTGTTTAATTTTTCGTAATTAATTTTAAAAGATCATAAAGATCATAAACCTTCAGCTAGTAGTGTTAGCTAACAAAAAATAAATATTTTTACTCTTACCTTTATAAAGAAGATGAGCTCCTAGTTGTTGCAATGAAAGATTTAGTAGATGTTGCTTCTCCGCTAGCCGTTGTAGAACTGGATGCTTTCTGTGTGAAAACAGTGGCTCTTAAATAGGTAAAGTTGCACTGATTAAATCCTATGAATCAACATTTTTTCACGCGAATACATCCCAATGCTTTCGCGGGAATAAATAATTTATTTTCACGCGAATAGAAACCGTTGCTTTCGCGGGAATAAATATTTTATTTTCACGCGAATACAAACCAATGTTTTCGCGGGAATAAATAATTTATTTTCACGCGAATGGAAACCGTTGCTTTCGCGGGAATAAACATTTTATTTTCACGCGAATAGAAACCAATGTTTTCGCGGGAATAAATAATTTATTTTCACGCGAATGGAAACCGTTGCTTTCGCGGGAATAAACATTTTATTTTCACGCGAATACAAACCAATGTTTTCGCGGGAATAAATAAATAATTTTCACGCGAATGGAAACCGTTGCTTTCGCGGGAACAAACATTTTATTTTCACGCGAATACAAACCAATGTTTTCGCGGGAATAAATAATTTATTTTCATGCGAATGGAAACCGTTGTTTTCGCGGGAATAAACGTTTTATTTTCACGCGAATAGAAACCAATGTTTTCGCGGGAATAAATAATTTATCTTCACGCGAATACAAACCAATGCTTTCGCGGGAATAAACATTTTATTTTCACGCGAATACAAACCAATGTTTTCGCGGGAATAAATAATTTATTTTCACGCGAATACAAACCAATGCTTTCGCGGGAATAAACATTTTATTTTCACGCGAATACAAACCAATGTTTTCGCGGGAATAAATAATTTTATTTTCACGCGAATGGAAACCATTGCTTTCGCGGGAATAAAAATTTTATTTTCACGCGAATACAAACCAATGCTTTCGCGGGAATATATCATTTATTTTCACGCGAATGGGAACCGTTGCTTTCGCGGGAATGAAATTTTTTATTTTCACGCGAATAAAACAGGGATATTTCACGCGAATAACACTATTCAGATAGAGTTTTCGCGTGAGTGTTTTTAATGGCTATAAGCTAAATGAGTAGGAGTGGCTTATACTATATAAGAACAGCTCTCTCTGCATAGAAATCATTCTCTCCAGCAATAAAACATCGACTACTACAGCTGATTTCATCAACTACTACAACTGATTTCATCAACTGCTACAACTGATTTCATCAACTACTACAGCTGATTTCTTGGTGATAAGGTAAGAATTAATAGAAAAATTATTTAATAAAAGTTAAAATGTAATTATTTTACAACACTGTTTAATCATCATATACTAATACTTAACATTTTATTTTAGTTCATTATGAGTTCAAAAAGATACACAATCAAAGACTACCTTCCAAAGATATATCATAGCTATATTAAAGAAAATGTTGAAGTACAGGAAAAGATCGGATATCGCTTGACATTACAAGCTATATTATTATGTATGACACAGCATTTGCTAACTGTAGCTTCTTTACATGGAGAACTTTCACCGATACAATACCGGCCATACACTACACATAAATACGTTGACAATTCAGTAGAAATATTTAAGCATATGACTAAAAACAATTTTCAAACAGTTGTAAAAATGTCAAAAACTGTCAGTATTAATGATTACTTAAAGAAAATTCAAAGAAAAGTGTGGAATAAAGAGCTCACTCAAAAATTGATTTCAATACAATGGACTACTGAATTATTATATCATTTTCAATCAGATATATGTAGATACATACAAACGGATGAAAATCTCTCATCATCCATTTTTTCATTTGAAATGATATTGGAACTATTTCAAGCTCACAATATTTAATATGTTCTCTTTATGTATCCCTACTTATTATACAATAAATGTATATATTCACATATTGTTTCATTTTTAATCAATGTATTTATTCAATGTAGATGTATCTCCTCTCTCCTCTCTCTCCTCTTTTTTTCTCTCCTCTCTCTCAAGATACCATATGAGTTCGAATTATGTATAGAATTATCAAAACTTAAATGCCATACATTCAAAATCTAGCTACCATATGAGTTCAAATTAAGTAAAAAAATAATCAAAACTCAAATGCCACTTAAATGCCACTCAAATGCCACTCAAATACCCCTCAAGTAAAATACAATATAAACTCGGCGAATTCATCCAACGCCGTAACCCATTGTCTCAACTCCAAGGTCAAATCCACAAAAAAACACTTGGTAGGGAGATCTGCTCATATATTACTACTGCTATTTAATTCATTTAGCCTTATCTTATTGGACCATACCACTTACCATATATCATATTTTTACTACATATCATATAATTCCCTGCCATGCTGCCTGTGCATGGCTGGTATTTTTCCACAACTCTGCCTATAAAAGGCAGAGGTTTGCCCATACTCTTTGCACTTACTAATATGGCAAGAGTGTGTTCTCTTGTCTTGTATTGCCAGCATTACCTGTTATTCTGTGATGAATAAATGGTTTATTTACACACTACTTAAACACAGTGTATGTCTGAGCCGAGGGCTCTCTACTGTTGTTAAAGTCGATGATTTAATTCGCAACACTTTGTTTGTGCAAGGGGTCACTTCTGAGTTGAGGTAGACTGTAGATAGTCAGGCCTGAAGTGGCTGACGGTATTGTTGTGGCTAAACAAGACTGCGCGTTTACCAGCACAACCCCCAAGCGGAAGGTAGTGGACGTCAAAACCCGCTACACATGGTTTGTTTTAGAATGTAAGTCTTAGTTTCTGATTCAACAGCCTCAATGAATGCACCAACAGAGAGAGTGGATGAGTAACAGCTATCAACCATAGTAGAAAGGTGTGATGTGAAAGCTAGAGTTGTATTTATACTGTAGAGGCTGCCCGACAACCCTGCCCCTTCCAAATCCTGTGACCATTTCTTTGCTGGCTACATGGATTTTCTTATACCAAATTACTTTAAAAATTTGCCGTTGACTCGCTAATCAGGGTTCATGACCTTTGGGCCTACTGTATTGCTGGCTTATGGAAAAGCATGATGGTTTATCGCTATTGAGAATCACTGAGCCATGACACCATAACGTAGGGCTATATGGAAAGCTAGTAATAGTTTAACCTCTGCGCTGGAGCCTCGCCTGTCCGCTCTATAATACGTAAGCTTGATTGGTACAGCTTTTTCACTGCCCAGTTGTTCTAGATTTTTCTTTAGATAATTTTTCCTATGTAAAGTGGTTCTATATTATTATTAGCTGTATTCTAGCCTGGAGACCACCCACTAGATTGTATGGTCACCCACAATGATTTGGTGGGCGGGTATAGTTATCACTTTGTCATAGAGACTTCCGCTGTAATATTGAAGCCAGATTTGTTAATTTTGGAAAGTCACAAAACTGTAAGTTGACTATAGCTATCAGAGGCCATATCGGGATCAATGAAAGAGACGTCTTCTGAGAGAACTGCATTTAGTCTTCAATCTAATAATGCTTTACTTTGAATTCTAGAATGGTACTTTTAATTAGACCAAGAAGTAAACATAAAATAAGCGGGTGTTGCCAGCTGGTAGGTCCAGTGATGTACAGGTGCTGTCAGCTGGTAGGACCAGTGATGTACAGGTGCTGTCAGCTGGTAGGACCAGTGATGTACAGGTGCTGTCAGCTGGTAGGACCAGTGACGTACAGGTGCTGCCAGCTGGTAGGACCAGAGATGTACAGGTGCTGCCAGCTGGTAGGACCAGTGGCGTACAGGTGCTGTCAGCTGGTAGGGCCAGTGATGTACAGGTGCTGCTACCAAATGTAAAGTGAAAGGAAGAGAGCATGGGGGGATTTTTGGGCAGAATTTGCTAATTTCACAAAAATATGTCATCATTAGAGTTAAAATAAGTTATAAAACATAGTGATCGTGCAGACGTTGTAAAAATTTATGGCTGCATTGTGCAGTGAACAAATGATTTTGCAAGTTTTTGCAGTACTACAATGTTTAAGCAAGGTTTCTCTAAGAAAATTCGAAATTTAGTTAATAAATAAGGCTGCGTTAAATTTTTTTTTCTAAACGCTGATATTCAAAGTCCCAATATTAAATTTTCCAACAACCTGTTCAACCATGAAGCGTATAACAAAGCATGTTTTTAAATGTCATACTAGGACAAGGAAATGTATTTTCAAATGCTATTTTGTCTAACAGAGTTGTACATAAATATTGCAGCGAGTGACAAGTACGACACAGGCCAGGTACCAAATGGAGCCAAGTGCGCACCAGGTCGTATGTGTATCAACTCAACATGTATCCTTGTAAGTACCCTCCCTACACCGCCTACACCATATCCAACTGTTGGAACAGTAACTGTTCCTTCAACACAACGAGAAGCCAAAACTACAGTGACATCACATTCTGCTACTCAAGGTCTCTCCACTGTATCAAACTGTAACTGTAACGGACATGGAGTTTGTAATAAACTAGATGAGTGTGACTGTGACTTTGGTTGGTCTCCGCCCTTCTGTGCGCATGAACAGTTTAACAACAGTAAAAATTCTTCTGCTTTTGCCGATAAGCGGATAAAACAAAAGAATCAAAAAGCGTGTAAGTAGCATACAGGTTCAAACTTCCGGTTATAAAAAAACGGCGGCAATAATTCTTAATCGAGCTGCAAGCCTAATGATTGACAAACACTTGATTTGATAAACAGATTGTGATTGTTTTTTTTTTACAGTGATTTTAACTAGCAGTGCAGGAATTGGATACATGTGTCTGACAATACTCCTATATGGTTGTCGACGAAGAAGAGTAATGAGCAATTCACGATCGAAGTAAGCAATATTCTACGCATAAGCTTTTAGCCAGAGAAATCCATCTTTAAGAACTGTTGTGCTTTTAAGAGTGAAAAAAATACACGCTGATGTGGTTTAGGAGGAAAAAAGGTATAAAATATTTCACATCTGCTTCTTGTAGACAAAAAACTCATAACTCACAGGAATCTGTAGAAGCTAAAACTATGGAAATCTCAGTTGAAAAAGAAACTAACAAAAGTAAGAGACGCAATGCAAAGTATTTCCCTAGACACATTGCTCTTTATTACACAAATATTATAGAAAAAAACATATACCATGAAACACAATCATCAAGAAATAGACCAATTGCAATTTTCTTAGTACAATTGCTGATAATAGGATGAAGACATCATTATACATTATTATTTTTGTTCCACTCTAAGCCAATCAAAATGTAACTCTGAACGATCTGAACACATGATTGTAGGTGAAAAACTAGTGACGAAACATCAAGCACCAGTGACCTTGGAAATTGAAAGTGAGTCTCTCAAAACCAAACCATCACTAAAGAGTCAGCAAACGGCATCAAAGTCATCTGTCCAAACGAATGCAAAATCAGCGCCCAAGAAGCAACGTCGAAAAAGCAGTAACCGATCAACGACTAAAAAATGAATAACTGACTTGGTCATACAAATATCAATACCGGGTGGTTTGTTTTTGTTTTAGCTCATCTTTGATTAGTTTGTTGCAGTAACACATTTGAATAGACCTCACAGAAAGTTAGTTGATCATTTATATATCTGTTTTTCATGTATAAAAAGCAATAAAACTATGACAAAATCAAGTTTCTATGCTTATCACTACTATTCATTTATGAAACTGAGGTAAAATCATTCATGCTGCATATGATGGGAAAAAGCTATTTATAAACACAACTTGATGTCAATATCTCAGAGCAACATCTTCACCTTGTTTCAAAGTTGGCATCAAATTCTTCAAGTCCTCAGCTGAGCCGAACTTACAGAAAATCCCTGTTTTATTCTTTATCATATCTAGCCCGTTGCATGCCCGTTGCATGGCGGAAAGTTGGTAATGATTTGAGTGCCACTTAAAGATTTTCCTGTACACCATGGCAACATAGAGGCGCAAATGCAATAATATACTTTTCATTGATGAACATAGGGCCGAGTGCAGATTCAGAACAGCGCAAATCAGCCCATAAAATAACCACTGCTTGCTCAAAACAACTGCGGCTAGTATATTGGTCTTGGCACTTTGTAAAAGTAGGCAGAGAGTTTCTTATCGGAAATAATTTAGTTGTATATCGGTTGATAACACGAGCTAGATGATTGTTGCATAGCTTTCTGCATAACTCGGTTGAGAGACAATAGGCAGCAGGTTGTGAGTAGAAACAGTGATGCTGATGGATTTATGTGACTTCGTGTGCCCGTGAGGAGCTAAACAAGATTTCTGCTAAAATGTTTGTCTCGAACATCTCTAAACTATTTTATTATTACAATTTGTCTGTAGTATGTATTTCTCTGGTTGCATTCTCAACCGCAACAAGAAAAGAAAATGCTACATTATCATCATTGCAACTTCCTGTTGATACACAACATGGTGATCCTAACTGTTTACAAGAAAAAGAAACTGTAAATGCTTCAATTATAGCAGAAGTCTTGAACGAAAAGATATATTACTCATTGGACACGCATCAGAGCCTTGAAGCACTACAAATGTCTCTACAAAAGTTTTCAAAAACAATCGAGCTACTTTTAAAAAGATGTCATAGAACAATTGCTCTCTTTCGACTCCGAAGGAATTCTGCCTTGATGGGCAAAAATATTGATAAACAGTTGAAGAAGCATGAAAGTCATATATCTATGCAGAAACTTTCCTCATGTTATTTTATCAACAATAATGAATCCCATCATACTTCTATTGTGTCTGTCAACCTCTGCAAAGGCGCCAAAGGTGTTGTAGAAATAAGAGACAAAATATACTCATTAACACCGATTATTGAAGGCTCCCGGGTACTTCATAAACTTGTGAAAGTGCAACAGGATCGCACTCACATATCAGCCGAGTGTTCTACACCTGATAGTGTACAAGACATGGGTAGTCGTAGACTCGCCCGAGCACTTCATCCTCCTGCGGGACACAATGTGAGCACCCGCTATATCGAGTTATATGTTGTTGTGGACAACAATCTATATCAAAAAACTGGTTCCTTAGAGGACAACATAATGAGAACTATAGAAAAAGTAAACTATGCCGGGGCTCTATATCAGCCCCTCAACATCTATCTTACCTTGGTTGGGTTACAATTTTGGGTTGATGATGATGAAATAAGTTACGAGGAAGTTCAGTTTGGGGATAAAATTGAGTATAGTTCGGCAAAGCTAGTGGCAGAATTTGACTCTTATCGCGCCTATACAATACTATCTACCACCCCAAATGATATAGCTGTTTTGTTTACTGGCCGTGATCTGAATGGAGAGACTCTAGGGAGAACTGTTGGAAGTGGAGTGTGCTCTTTGCAAAAGGCAGGAACTGTCGTGTACGATGTCTCAGAGTCGCTGCCTCTTTGGGCTGGACATACTATGGCACACGAAATTGGCCATGTTCTTGGACTCAAGCATATTAACTCATCTGCTCCTTGTGAATGCTCATACCCAGAGAGACCCAACGATACTGCATGCATTATGTCCGCTTCTACTACCCGTGAGTAAATACATGCCTAAGTCTGATGAAACACTAATGGCTAGCAGTGAGCATATTTGCTGTTCGTTTGTTGAACAAAAGATAAAGTGGACAAAGGTTTTGGAATAAATTGAAACAGCAGAGTGGAGACGATGTGATTAAAAAAATACCTCTCTACTATTAATGCTTGTCCAAAAAAGTTAAAACAAATTTAGTTAGTGAAAAATGAATTGTTAAATTGTATGATGATGACAAAAAATTAGGTATGAAATTTTTGGCAAAATAAAACTGAAATATTGAATTGAAAAAAAGAACCGCTTGACTTAATTATTTAGCTATCACCTGAGTTCGTACACGAACTCAGGTGATAGCTAAATAATTAAGTCAAGCGGTTCTTTTTTTCAATTCAATATTTCAGTTTCATTTTGCCAAAAATTTCATACATAATTTTTTGTCATGAATGAAATGAATAAATGAAATTTTGTGAATAATCACAAAGCTTCCAACACGATTAGTTTGCGAATAAAATATAAGAAGACCCATCTCATTAATATTTGCACCTAACTTGCTTTGTTGGCAGGAGTTAACTGGGCTACTAAATGGTCTAGTTGTACAAAAGCTAAACTTCTAGAGCTGTTTAATGGTAATGTTGATTATTGTTTGAAAAACAAACCAGACGAGCTAGAGAAGGATGAAGATTCTGAACCAATCTGCGGAAACTATTTTGTTGAACAGGGTAAGTTGAAGCTATAACTGCATAATTGCCTTCAACCAAACCTTTAAGCTGTTACAACTGGTTTGAGTATTTCCAAGTTCGCAAAAATCATTTTAATTTTTCCTATAAAGTAGCATAATCAAGTTTTGTCAAACTGTTCCTCATAATCATCAGGATGCAAAATGTTTCCCATGCGAGCAACGAACGGTTAGTGAACGTGGATGTTACAGGAGAAGAATGCGACTGTGGAACTACAGCATACTGTAAAAGCAGATGTTGTGATTCCGCTACATGTAGACTATTTAGTAATGCTACTTGTGCCACAGGTGAGTGGAAATGGGATGAGTGAGTAGTCCGATTCATGCAGCTAAGTTTATGGAATATTTTTATTGCTGCTATGTCCTCAATACCTATTTTTTGCGCTAGGTGCTTGCTGTGACCTTGACACTTGCTCTGTCCAACCGCGCTCGACTCCTTGTCGTCCATTACAAGACAGTGAATGTGACTTAGAAGAGTTTTGTGATGGCAGCACAGAATGGTGTCCTGCAGATACATACAAAAATGATGGAACTCCATGTTATAATAGAGGAGATGCATATTGTTATGGCGGTAAATGTAACAGTCACAACTCACAATGCCATTCTATATTCGATGCTGCCAATATCAGCAAATCTGAAGATATTTGCTATACTTACTACAATGCATTAGGTAATCTTTAGTTTCATTTCAAGTTAAAGAGTCTGACTCTGAATTTAATTTGAAGTATATTTTAAGAACTTTGCATGGGTGTTTACCAATCATGCTACGATACCACATGACAGTAAAATACAGAAACATACATCAAAGCTTAGCACAGCTATATGGGAAAAATTTTGAATACGACTATTACCGTGCCAAAGTACTCAAAATTGAAGTTTTTATACATTGGCTGTTCAGCTACAAAGTTGATCTCATTAATGACATGATGATTTGTGTGAAGAATTGTCGAACGATTCTTTACTTACACAATCAACTGTGTCAGGCAGCAGGCAAGGTAAAATCAGTTGAGATATAGCTGTCATTACTGCATCACAAAAAGTTTATTTCTCATTTAGTGTTTTTAAAAGTAACGATAAGAAAATCTGTGACAAGTCAGGAAATCTAAGAGCATAAATGGTTTTTTGTAAACTTCAAGCAACAAAAGACTATCAGTTTATTGTTAATTGAAATAATGGTGTTTGTGTAAGGTAATAAATATGGAAACTGTGGCTGGACAGCGGTGAAAGAAAATGGAGATTACAAGCAGAAGTATCTAGCTTGTCCTACAGAGAAAGACACTTTATGCGGGCTACTGCACTGTCAATATGATAGAACAGGAAGAGAGCCTGTGATAAAGATAAAAAATCCAGTAATAAGGGTGTACCAAGCTATTATAGGAGGATTATTTCTCTGTGTACAGACGTATTTTGGAGTCGGTAAGTTGAAAATGAGCATCCAGCATACCTCAACAGTACATTAAATACAAAATTTATCAGTAAATTTTGGTAGCATTATTTTGCTTATTCAGAGGGCTACAGAAACGATCAGGGACAAGTACCAGATGGAGCTAAGTGTGCACCCAATAGCATGTGCGTCAACTCCGGATGTTACCCAGTAAACAATCTGCCTACTTCATTGTTGACTACTAGGACTTTGGCAGCAACCACCACTGGCAGCAGTTCTTCTGCAGGCATAAGTACGGCAGGTAAGCAATCTACTTATTTGCCTACAACTTGGGTTTCAACCACGCAATCTGCTAGTAGAAGTGATAAGTCTGCTACAGTTGTTCTGATTACCACAACTTATTCAACAACTAGACAAAAAAATTTGACATCTACGCAAGACGCACCGATTTCTCTCCCTACCACCACCCCAAAACACAACTCCTTTAGTCTATCAACTCTGATGGTGACATCAATAAAAACTAAATCGCCTGCAGTTCCTACAGTTTCATTGTCAGTCACCACTAACCCAACAGTTCAAACAACTATTTCCTTCTCCCAAACAAGAGCCGGCCAAATACCCTCATCATCAGTCGCTCCTTCGCCCGTCTCTTCTTTCCTTTCAACTCTGAGTCCACCAACTAGCACCATCCCTTCCCAAAGTCGAACAAGAACATCAACCAGATCCACATTGCCAACCATTCTGACCTCTACTTCTTTCATTTCACCAGCAACTATTAACCAAGAAAAGACGCCTACTTCTGCTACTACTGCCCTTAGAACAACAATGAAAAAGGACACAACTCCTCAACAAAACACATTAGCTTCTTCGCTACAGACTCCAGTTACTAATGCTGCTACATTATCTACGATCTCTTCTCAACCAAATATGCTAAACACTTCTCACTCAGATTGTGATTGTAATGGACATGGAGTATGTAACAAAGTGAATGAATGCAATTGTGACATTGAGTGGATGCCCCCATTTTGTAATCAAACCACTACCAAAGAAACTAAAAAAAATAACACCTCTGTGCAGGACAATTTTAAAGGAAGAAGCATCCTTTATACTGCTAGTGAGTATTTTGTTGAAAGGTTTTGCAGCAAAGACAAATATGACCATCAGCTTCAAAAACCATTAATATTTTGACGACCATAATGTCATTTAAGGAAAAAATCCGATCTTAGATGATGCAACCGAGTTTCAAAAACAGATTGAGCTTCATGCTACTTATAAATGAAATGAGAAGAAAAAATTGTGTTTTGTCCAATAGTATACGTTTTGTAACCATTTTTAGAAATTTAATTCATAATAATTAAAAAATTTAAGAGAGCCTCGGAGCCAATTTGAAACTCAAAACTGAAATTAAGCGATCTCTTATTCATGGAATGTTTATTATGACTAATCTATTAGGCGTGGTTCTAATCTGCGTGGGAGCTGTTGGTTTGGCACTAGCAGTAGGAGTATTCATCTATCGTAAACGTATTGGCACAAGATCAAACAGGTAGGTTTAATATGCTGTTACTTTTGATACCTACCTTAAGAGCACATTGAAAGTGGATTGCATCAGCAAAAAATAAACCCCAAAACACTTGAATGGCAACTAAAGACATGTGTTACAGTACCAAAAGTTATCAGCATGGGAAAATTAAAAATCTCAGGTAATGTAATCTATATGTTCCAGAAAGTCTCTCAGCAAAGAAGCCAAACCGGCAAAACAACAAAAAATGACAGCTAGTATGAAAAATAAGCAAAAATGTAAGGTTCTTAACTAAGTTTTTTTAATAAGTTATGGGTAAAAAAAGTTTTAATTAGTTCAAAGTAAATTTCTAAAACAAACTGAAAGAAACTTTATAGAACGTATAAAAAACCAATTGAACATACACGAGTCCTTTTTTTGGGATAGAGCTGTTATGCTTAATAAGATTAAATGCAAAACATGTCAATTTTTTAGTTCAGTTAAACATGTTGTGTTTTTCCTAAGCTTTACTGAGTTACTGGCAAACAAACAATTACTTTTGTCTTGGTAATAATAATTTTATGTTAGTTGAAAATAGTTTATGCGAAAGTTGCTGCCTTAAAAGTGTGGAGCAAAATACAACTATTGATAGTATTCATGATTGATAACATTTTTGTTCTTGGAAAAACGTTTAAAAATTGAAAAAATAATAAATAGTCTTATTTTAAAAAAAATATAAAAAATACTAGTCTAAACACCAAAATGTTTAGTTGAACATTTTTTAAAATACTCATTGCTGCTTTGTTGCATCCATCTTTTTGAACAACCCTTTAAATACTTGTAGCGATGTTGGAGAAAACCCCCAAGCCCAAAGCATCATCTAATGAAGGCTTACAGCAATCTCAGCATGTAGCGCTTGCCTCCAGTTCTTTACCAAGAAACCAGCCATCAGTACCACCAGAAACACAGCTGAATGATTCTCACAGAGTCTCATTAAAAAAGTCAAAAAAACATAAATCATCAAAAAAAATAAAAAATTAAACTGCTATGTGTGCTTTGCACCTGGGAGTTATCTGAAAATAAAATTTCTCTTGTGTTGTCGTATCATCATATTGTCTTGTCAATTTTTTGCTTTATTTCGCGTGTGTAATGAGAAAAAAAAGACTTTTTTGTGTTACTGCATAATTATTTTACATGAACTGTGCTTCCCAAAACGAGAAAATTATTGCCCTTTGCGAAACTCAAACCTTTTTCTACTAGCTCAGTGGCCGAGTGAAGCAGAACGGACCTGATAGATTTTTCACTTTGTCCATCATGCTGCTGCGATTGGTTGATTTTAATGCACAGTTATTCCATTTGATGAAATTGATTATGTCAAAGTTATTTTGATTCTCAGCCATGCTAACAAACATCATATTTAATAATTCTATGATAGTATACATTCCCATCTTTATATGATCGTTGGTGTTTATCCAAAACTACCATGGGCAGATAAGTTTCAAAACTATTAATGCTTTGGATAAAAAAAATATTCATATCTAGTCAGAAAACACGAAGGAATCCTATACCTAATGTCTATAATTTATTTTATTTTTAAACAGCAATAAAAAACTTAGCAAAAAAAACTAAGTAACTTCAATAAAAATAAATATATAAAAATAATCAGAAACAGGAAGCCATGCGGAACACACTAAATATTAATCCTGCTCGTGCTCGCTTGATTGAACACTACATCTGTTGTTCAAATGGCCAGTCAGGTTTGTGTGACATGTTATCCATCTCCAGGCTCTGGCTACAGGTATGGAAGACAGGCTCATCTGGCAAAAGAATATCCACTAAGCCACATTGGCTGATATGCAGTAGAGAGCAGTGAGGGGCTCTTTTATAAAGCAGCCCAAGGTTTGCTGGGATTTCTCCCCTCCCCATTGTAGTTGTACAAGCTGTGATGTCATGAAATTTTCCTTACAGCTTACCGAAATGAACTATGAGGTGTGTTTGCTGTAGAGAATCGATAACACACATGCCGGCTATAAGTATACACTAGTAGTGCAGGCTAATAGTTGCCTGCTAGTAGTTGCACCTAAAAAGAACGTAGCCCGTCGTGTACAATAAGTGTAAAGGATTTTGCCGCACCTTTACCAAACAGCTACTAGAGAAGTGTACTTGTTTAGCAATGTAACAGCAATTGCTAATGAGAGCTACTTGTTTACTAGTAGTGGCTCTATTTATAGATGAGCTATGAGTCAATAAGCTCCGTGTTGTGCCGTGTGCAAGTATACTAAAGGCTGGTTCACACGACGCGTGAAAATCACTTTGCCGTGAATTGGATTTTTGTAACAGCTGCAGCGGCGGCTCAGTCTTTATCTGGTTGTTGTTCACAGACAACGTCTCCGTGCGATAGCGTCCTTGCTCTCAACCAATAGAATTGCAGTGTACGCAATACGCGGGATCATTGTACTACTAGTAGTACTAGTACGCAAAAATGATTGAACAAGCTGAATGAATTATAATTAATTAAGTTATGAGCAGTACAAAAGAAATACGGGCATCAAAAGCAATCAGAACATCATCATGTATTAAGATGAAGTAAAATTTCAGTGAAATCATAAATTATTATTGCATAATATTTGAAGTTAATACACAAGAATAATCAATAAATGTCTGACACACAGTGACATACATAGATAGTAGATGTTAATAATAATTACTAGTGGGATAATTAAATGATTATTGTTACGTTATAAAAATAAACAGTGCTGTCAAATGATATGGATTGTTACTTATAATAGCCATAATAATTATAATAAATACATAATTTATTTCATGTTGTCATTGATTAATTAATAATAATAATAAATAACTTTTTTTTAATTAATTCAAAACCATCAATTATTAATTTTTTATACCATAACTAACTATCACCATCAGCACTTTCATTTAGCTGGGAAATATCTGGGAGATATTGTAGTATACAATAAATACATCAAACCAATGTTTGCGGCTTTCTTCATCAATTCATCACTAATCCAATTATCAGTCGACTCTTGCTGTATGCACACAGCGCGCCCTTTGCTATTAACGATGTTTGATTGTCCAATCATCTATCGCGACGGTGACCTTTTGCTAATATTGCGGTGACAAAGTTCAACATGTTAGACATCCAACGCCCGCACATTTCACGCCAACGAGCGCGGTTTTAGGAGTGAGTCATCGCAGTTTGTTTTGTGGCGACCGCTGAAACGGTCACTGTACAGTGATTTCACGCGTCGTGTGAACCAGCCTTAATACTATTTGGCTATCTGCCAACTGAACACACCGTGTTGCTGTGCCGTGTGCAAGTATACTAATACTATTTGGCCAACTGCCAACTGAACACACCGGGTTACAATAGCTAACACTTTATTGCTTCAAGAGACAAAAGCTTACTCAGAGTACCTCTCTTTGTAAGCGCACAATCCAATCTGCCCACTGGGCCACATGTTGCCAAGGTTATGCAGTTCGATATGCTAATGAACAGTTGAAAAATAGCATAAAACAATTGGTCATAACAGTAATATAGGTCATACAAAATAGCATAAACAAGCAGGCCCAATGAAAATATATATACAGTCAATAAGCATAACATTAACGCGCCAGCCAATTTCTTTAGCAAGGCGGGAAATCCCCTGCTTGAGTTCTTTACTCATCTATCCTTGCGGCAGGCACGCATGCACTTCTGTAATGAGGGCAGTCAGGCGTAGCTGAGTCTAGTTAGCTAATGCGTGTTTACACACTGCATACTGGCTAGCAGAGCATCAATGTGAGAGGCCACCTATGCTAAATTCCATTACATAGGCCGCTTCAACTATTAGTATCGCCGTACTCATAGTTAACTAGTCATGAGGTGGCCGCAAATCACAGGGCCGACTCAGGAGAGGAGAGAGATATACGCTTACAGCGCAACCCTTTGCACAAGTCCATGTGCGTTTAAAGTAGGGGGAATCACGCCCTGCATAGTTGGCAGAGGGAGTGAAGGGGGCCCACAACCAGTGGGCTAATAAAAGGGGGGTGAGAAGGATAACACATCATCCGGTGGTTAATACGGTAGAAGGTACACACAACCAGTGTGACCGACTGAGAGAGTTGCACACAACCAGTGTGACTAATGGAGGGAGGGGTGCACACAACCCGTGTGGCTGACGAAGGGAGCGGAGGAACACCTTTCCTAGAACAGCTGGCCTCGCACTGTCTGTGCGGCTTGCTTTAGTTCAACTATCTCTCCCTTCAGGAGTTCTGCTTGTGCCTTGAGCCTGGTGACTTCTATCTCTGAGAGGGTGCCCGTGACCGCCTTCATCCGAAGGCCCTGCAACTGGGAGTCCAGTTCAGCGGCGCCCTGTTCTATCGCGGCAGCCCATCGTGCCCTGCTCTGCATAAACCGTACTGGCAGATCTACCTCACAGACTGGAGGTTCTGCTGGTGAGAGCACGGAGGGAATACTGGGTGCTGAAGTCCGCCAGGGGAGCAGGGGGTGGAGAAGAAGGGGGCCCGGGGGAGACAATCATGGCCTCAGGACTTGGTACAACCACCGTGTGCGGCTTCTTTGGTATCTTGTACCCGGTTAGGGGTAAAGCCATCAGCGGCACAATGCCAGGTGGTGTAGAGGAGGGTCCTGGGAGGGGAGCCGTGACTGAATCACACCTCAAAGGTGCTGGGGGAGGAGACGGGATCTTTCCAGTCTGGGTGGGTTGGCAGGTACCGAAAGGCGCTGGATTAGTCCATTTCTGGTACCTGCAGAGAGCCGAGTAACTCTCTCGGTCTACAGCATAAATATAGCCAAGGCGTTGGTGGTGATCAGTATCGTCTGGACCTCCACGCCCCCTCTGGTGACAGTATATGCTGTCTCTGCTGCTACTCGAGTATCTACAGCGGCAAAAGTAGGGTGCGTGGTGCTGGTGGACATGCACCGACAGTTGTCTCATGTTCTTTGCTGCGAACTTACAACTTGGACAGGTACTGCGCCGTGCCCTTCTCAAATCTTTCTGGATGGCTTTCTCCGTATTGGGGGCAACCCACTGCAAGAGCCGCCGGGCAATAGGAGGTTTCCTGCCTACCAGGTGAGGAGCTACCACCTGTTCCTCTACGGTTGGTGAGGAAGGGCGGGAGGTAGCAATGTCAACTAACTTGAATACAGGCGTAGACACCGAACGAGGCAGTTCGTCTACTGGCAAAGGGGAGGTGGGTACAGGTGCTGGGGGCACAGCAGGAGTCCTCGCCTTCCTCCGTGTGGGAATCAGGTCGAGGAGCGGGATCTGTCCACTGGACGCCGTGCAGCCAGGCAGGGTGACAATGGCTCTCACGGTCAGTGGAGGGGAACCTAGTGTAGAGGAGGGGGTGGCTGTAAGGGGGGAATCACCCCGCTTAGAAGGTCCAGCCAAGAGCTCTGCTCCTCTCCTCTTACTAGGAACGATCTTCCCCAGCGCCTGCATACGCTCCCTGGTGACCGCGTGATGCAGTCTAGTACCTATAGGTGGCTTTTCCTGTACCACTACGGTACTTAGACTCAGCCCCGGGTCATCCCGGGTCGGGGGAGGGGGGCCCCGGGTTGGGGGTGAAGTGTCCAACACCCGGGAGGGGGTGGAGGGCCCACGGGAGGGGAAAGAGCTGGCAGAAAGTTTCGCAACACTCTGGCTACAGGGGAGAATGTCTGATGCCGGCACCCTGGGTACACTGGAGGGTGTGGGGGCAGCTGGGAGTGGTGGAGACTCCGTGGACTGCCCCTGAAGAGGAGGTGTCTGCTTGAGTGCCAAGGGGTCACGGGAGGAGCTATGGCGGCGAACCCAATTGTCCATCAGCTCGGTCTGACTAGTGACCCCTAAGAGCTCGTTCTCTCTCTCTATCTCTTTCTTCATTCCCTCTGCGCAGGGTACCCGGTGGGTAGCAGCAGTCATCTGTGCAGCAGGGGTGGACTGAGGAGTAGGACAGTCCCGTGAAGAAGGGGAGGGATGCAGCTGTGCAGCAGCAGAGGTGATCTCGTCCTCGAACTCTTCTTCGACTTGCAGTTGAAGGCATTCATCTCCTTCCTGAGGCAAAACACTGGTAGAGAAATCCATGTAGTGGTTGGCACGTCCAGTCACTTTGGGTACTTGTTTAGAAATGCCTGTTCCCGCACGCGGAAGGCCTGTTTGATCTTGACTAGAAGCAGTGCAAACAACAGGCAGTGGTGGATCCGCAAAGGCTGACTGGTGGTTCAACTCCGATTTTGACCGGCCGTAGTTCTCTGATGGAAAAGAATATTCTCCTGGATTTTTTCTGGCATCTTTGCTAGAGTGCCCTCTTTCCAACGACACCCAGAAACGGGGTGTGGCTACATCCCGTCCGGAGCTATTCTTCTTTCCGGGCGGCACTAACCGTTTTTGGAAATCATTACCCCTAGGTGGGAAACGAGTCAACTTTGGGGCCTCAGCGCTTGATGGGTTTTGCTGCCAGCACTCTAAATCTTGGCAGGCAGCAGTGCTAGAACCTGGCCTTTTTGCAGATACCCAGTTTGTGGGAGTTTTCATAAGAACTCTACCCAGGAGAGCCGTTTGAATCTCAGGCATTTTGGCATTTTCGGACATTCTATCCACTTCTTTTGTAGTTGCAATCAGATGGCATAGTGGCTGTCCATAGTGCCTGGGTGGGCCGACGTTCCTTCGTTGCCGTTGTGATGACACAAGTGGTGGTTGGCTCTCAGTCTCTGCAGGGGGTGAGGGTGTCTCAGCTACTGGGGGAGACAACTCCTGCATGTTTTGGCCATTTCTACCTGAACCGCTTGTCCGATTTGCACCAGATTTGTTGTCAACAACTGGGGGAGCGGCAGGCCTTCTTGCAACTGGCCGCTCCAAATTTGACACTCTCCTTTCTGGTGGGAGAGGCAATTTAGTCTCTAATGGTGGTGGTTCCAACAGAGGGGACGCAGGTAGGGGAGACAGGGGTGGAGAAGGTTGAGCAGGAGGGGTGGAGGCGGGCATGGCAACCGCCTCGGTCGGCTCAACCTCTCCAGGGCCGGCTCCTCTGTAGTGGTCTCTCGTGCTTCCCGCCTTCAGTTCTACTGGCTGAGCAGTCGGGTTCACACACCTCACTACTTCATATCCTTTGCTATCTGCCTCGTTCAGATTAGCAGCAATCGGAGGGCCTCCGTGTCGGGGCTCTACTAACCCAAGGGGTAGGCAACTCTGTGTGGTGTCCTTACCCAGGACGGTAGACTCCTTGCCTGGAGGTAGCTGCGTGGTACGTAGGACCTGAACATTGTTCATTAGCAGTGTACCGTCCTTGTCAGTACAGCGCATCTCTTTTCCTGCTACGACAATGGCACACTCGTTGAACCTCATTCGGTAATCATGGTCGGTGAGGAAGGGCATCGCCAAGATAGCGTCTTCGTTTATGTGACTGACAACAAATGTGGCTTCAGTTTTCACACCACGGAGACGAAGGGTAGCTTTCACCGTGCCATAGAAGGGGATCTGAGTACCGTTGGCTAGGATACCATGTGGCTCACTCTCCTGTACTGACTGTCTTACTGACTCAGGTAACTGATTAAAGACGTGCTTGGATAGGAGATTTGTGGTGCAGCCGGTATCGACTAGAAGGGTGACTGACTTGCCTTCAAGCTTCCCTGGGAGGAAGTAACTTGCCCGGTATGGCCGTTCTATCTCAGTGTTAGACAGGCAGTTAGGTTGAACCTTTGCAGCTCGGGAGGGGGGAGGCGACGCTCTATTTCTAGGGCGCGAAAGGCACTCCACTGACGGGCTGATTGGTGCAACTACTGGTTCGTGTCTCTGAGTTGAGGCCGGTTGGTCGTTTCTCGAGATGGGTTTTGCTCTGGGTACGGTGGTTGTCTTAGGTTTAGACGGACAGCCTCGACTGTAGTGGCCTGTCTGTCCACAGCCCCAACACTGAGGGGGAACCAACTGAGCGGTAGCAGGCTCTGACACCGTGTGTGGAGAGATCTGTTCCATGACAGGGATGACAGGTGTAGCTGGTGAAAGGTTTTGAACCACATTAGCAGTGTAGTGGGGAACCCGGGCAGGAGGTTGCATCACTGCAGGAGCAGGGTACACACCAACAGGGGGTGCATGCACCGGTTGTGGCCACTGCTTCATTTGTTGCAACTCTATAGCCATGTTCTGCACTGCCTGGAGTGAATGAGTCATCACGCCTTCCGACACGGGCGCTGGCTGCTGGGGTGGAGGGGAGCAGCTCACTGTGGGGTAGTTGTTAGTAACTGGACCCAGGTGAGTCATCTCTCTTGGAGCCTGCGACACCATGGTAGCAGTCTGATAATGATGAAATGGTTTCATGGAAGGCTTACAGGGTTCTTCTTCCTCTTCATCACTTTCTACAACTCGTACCCTGGATGGTTTCAGGTCAGGAACTGCCTTGATGTGGAGGAACTCGCTTCCAGCACGAACTGCGTCTTCCAAACTCTGTGGATCTACTGCTAACAAATGGCGTTGCAGATATGGGTTACCCAGGGTGGAGGAGAACGTCTCTAGTATCATGCGTTCTATGTGTCTGTCTGGCAAATCTTCATAGGCTATTCGAACTAGTCTTTCCACCTCGCTAGCATGTTCTTGGAGGGAAGTCTTCGATGCCTTCTTCAAGTGTGCTACACTCTGTAGCCCCTCACGGCGTGTAAGGCCAAAGCGAGAGCACGGAGTGCTGTGAACACTGCTTGCAGGGTGTTGGGTCTACCACAATCCAGTGCTTCATCACGAAGTGCCTCTCTCACATGGAGCAGGGTTTGGCGGGCATTCCACTCATTGGCTTCAGCGACCTCTAGAAACCGTGTGATGAAGTACTCTACATCACCCTGTCCATTGAACTTAGGAGGTTTGAAGTTCTGTGTAGGGGCAGGGGGTGGTGCAGGGTGTTGCAACACTCCTCTTAGGGTCTGTGTGAGTCTGTCTAATGCCTCAGCTTCTGCCGTGCCCACTGGCAACCGCCCAGTGCTCCTGGCTCTCTGTGTGGTCATCAACGTAGAGTATAGCCTTCACAATCACCAGGGTCTGTCAGCACGGGAGGAGACAACTCCGTGTGTCAGATGAACAGTGGAAGACTGACAGCACACTGCGTCAATGCCGTGTCAACACTGGGTGAGAAACTCTGGCCGTATATAGGCAGGACAGTTTCTAAATCACTCTGTAGTGCACCTTGCGTACACCGTACCGAGCTGAGAGGGGTACCCAGGGTTCGAAAGAGATGCCTGTATGATCTCGCGTGAGCAGTACAGCGACTACCGAGTTCACCGCACAGGGTGACTGTCGTTCTCTTATCAAACACAGCAAGGAGAGGGGGGTGTTCTGCCGGGTGAGGGGTACCACCGGGTCAGAGCAAGGGGTGTAACTGTGTCCGTGGGGTGGTAGTTTGGCTGCTACCAGGCAACTATTACGGTATAGGAAACACCAATACTCGGGGAATGAGTAGGGGTGGTGTTTGGCCGTGTACAGCTTCTCTAGTAGTGTCTAACGTTCACTATTATCCCACTGCTGCCACCAATGTAAAGGATTTTGCCGCACCTTTACCAAACAGCTACTAGAGAAGTGTACTTGTTTAGCAATGTAACAGCAATTGCTAATGAGAGCTACTTGTTTACTAGTAGTGGCTCTATCTATAGATGAGCTATGAGTCAATAAGCTCCGTGTTGTGCCGTGTGCAAGTATATTAATACTATTTGGCTATCTGCCAACTGAACACACCGTGTTGCTGTGCCGTGTGCAAGTATACTAATACTATTTGGCCAACTGCCAACTGAACACACCGGGTTACAATAGCTAACACTTTACTGCTTCAAGAGACAAAAGCTTACTCAGAGTACCTCTCTTTGTAAGCGCACAATCCAATCTGCCCACTGGGCCACATGTTGCCAAGGTTATGCAGTTCGATATGCTAATGAACAGTTGAAAAATAGCATAAAACAATTGGTCATAACAGTAATATAGGTCATACAAAATAGCATAAACAAGCAGGCCCAATGAAAATATATATACAGTCAATAAGCATAACAATAACGCACCAGCCAATTTCTTTAGTAAGGCGGGAAATCCCCTGCTTGAGTTCTTTACTCATCTATCCTTGCGGCAGGCACGCATGCACTTCTGTAATGAAGGCAGTCAGGCGTAGCTGAGTCTAGTTAGCTAATGCGTGTTTACACACTGCATACTGGCTAGCAGAGCATCAATGTGAGAGGCCACCTATGCTAAATTCCATTACATAAGTACTTTCAACTGATGATGACAAGCATCCTAGAAGCCTGTCACACATCCCACTGGTTACACCTACCACGCCAGCAACTGATTCGATGAAGGACAAGGGGAGGACAAGCTGCTCTATTGCTATTTTATATGAATTGTTTCTATGTTAAGCAAGCTATGGACTAGCCAACACTGATGCTTTATTTCAAGCACTGTTTTACATGTTGTTTTATAAATGTGCAACTGTTGCCAGTATTAGTTGCTACTTATAACACTAAACTCCCAGCCTCATGTAGCCTCGTTGCAAGCCATTTCTAAGTGTTCAATTGGGGCTTTATTTAGAGCTCAAAAAGTTTTATTGTTGACATGCGCATTATAATACTGTAATCGATTTTGGTCTGCTTTCTTTGAAATCTCACCAATCTTGAGTATAATACTGTGATAAATATTCAAAGTTGGCTAACATAATAGTGACCTGCTAGAGGAATTAGTTGGCTGCAGTTAGTAGCTCAGCCTAGTAGATTGATTGACTATGCGTGAGGTGAGTCACAGTTAGCACTAGCTGGATATGCCCAAGCATGATCAGTGGATAGGGCATCATCTACTCTTAAGGCCTGGCTACACTATCGCAAATTCCGTGCGTTATGCTTTGTGCAATTTCAACACACTAAACGCTAGGGGGTTACATGAATGCAAGTTCTGTGCATTGAACTACGTTGCGTTGAGGAGTTATACTATCTTAGCTGAGATAATAACCATTAGTAGTAGCCGAGCTAGTAAGGCGCAATATTAATAGCTTCCATAGGTGTAGCCAGAGCCTGGAGATGGATGACATGCTGCACAAACTTGACTGGGTACTGGAACGACAGATGTTGTGTTCAATTGAGCCAGGAGCACAAGCACGATTAATATTTAGAATGTTCCGCAGGGCTCCCTGTTTCTGATTATTTTTTGTATATCTATTAGTAGTTTATATTACTAGCAGGTGGATCAAAATCACTGAAGCCCTTGAACTGGACCGCTTTAGCCAATCACAATCAATAGTGCACGGCAAAGCATACCTCAAAAGTTAAACATGTTAAAACTTTGGGAAATGACAAAATTCAGGAAAATTAGCAAAATGCGTTGACTTTTTGGAACTCTTGTGCAATAACGCATGGAACTTGCGATTGTGTAGCCAGGCCTTTACAGCCCGCCTGCTGCACTCAAGCCAAGGAACTTCCCCCTCTACTAATCACAGTAACCTTGCACTTTTGAAACTCTTTATTATTGCCAAGCATTGCTTTGTATTCCCCCTGTTTTTGTATGTTGTTTTTGTGCTTCCTCATGTGTGTATGGCCTGATGTTTATGGACCAATCATATTATTGCAATTTCAACTGCATTTTCAACTGTGTGTATTCTTATAAATAGAGAAATATTTAGCCCATTGGGCAGAACTGTTTGTGCGCTTAAGAAGGAAACATCTCCTGAAAGCTTTTGAGTTGTACAGTAATGAAATGTTTATAATTTAGCCTACTCGTCTGAAGTTTGGCAGATTGCCTATTAACTTGTTGGTTCTTCTGTACATGGCAGAACACAGTGTATCTCTATACACAAATAGCTAAAGCTATGTTCACACTATGCGATTCTCGGCCGAGTGGGCGGAGCCAAAAATCGGCTCGCAAGTGTGAACAGTGAAATCTTCAAGATTTCACAATCGGTGGCCGATCTTTTTTTATCTGTACGATTATCGGCCTGTCTAGCCAATCAACATCCACATCACAGCTTTTCAATTTAATGCTTTTCAAGAAACTTGCAGCTGCTTGATAATTATTATTTAACCAACTTTAGAATATTTTTTAATATCGTAATGGATTTCGGTCTGTTACCACGGACATCCACTAGTCTCGAGTATTGTACCTCTCTCCAGAGGGGACACTGTGCTGAATGATAGTGACAACTGTGCAGGGTAATCGATTTACCGGGTAAGGCAAGAGCCCATGGCTCAAACAAACAGTACAGCATAGTGCTTGAATAAGTGGCTATATTCTCTATGGTACTCCTGAGGGTAATTATTCCTCTAGGGTTGGCAAAGTGAGAATGAATACATGGCAACATAAGAATGAATGCTATGAATATATAAAATGTCTCTCCTTTTATAGGAGAGCTCACAGGTATCAATGATATAACAATAACAGTACAGGAAGTGATTAGACCAATGTAAGTGCTCATATAAATAGTCAACCAATCAGGTAATCAATAGGGATTAAATAAGGGAGGTGCCAAGTGGCTAAGGGACGAGTCCTATCTCCTGCTGGCCAATCAGGCTGTCCTATAGGGTCTCAAGGCTCCAGTTAGATTGTGGTCCTGGTTACCGCAGATGTTTGCTTAGGTAGCTTCGGTTCCTGGCTTGGTGGTAAGTCCTGGCTAATTTCGAAGTTCTTCAGCTATGGCAGCCATCTTGTACCGGCCCTGTGTCAGCAGACCAGCCCTGCAGAGGTCACTACCGACCCTGTAGAGGTCACTACCGGCCTGGTACCGGCCCCATGTACTGTGCTACCCGGCACAGTACAGCTTTGCTACCGGCACAGCATCATACCGATGGCTGTAGGTGCATCGCCAGTGCATAGAGTGGAGAAGTGGTGTAGCAAACGCCCTGTTCACTATTATCTTTCACCAAAATCTACCACATACTTCTCTCCATTAAAGTCATTGCCTGGCTTTAATAATAACACATCGAGAATAATATGTGCATGTCGGGGTAACACCTGTACCCTGATTAGATATATATTTGGATTATTATATATATATACAGATGAGTGCATTCACAAATGTACACCAATAGATTAGTCATACAAATGTTCAGGTGTCTCCTAAAAGAGAGCACCTCTCAAGCTGGCGGTCTGCTGTCGCAGCCGTTCTACCTCAGCAGTCACGAGTCTTGCTTCTGCCTTGGCCGTTTCTGTTTGCTCTGTATCCAGCATTTGGCTGATGAGCAGTCACCTCAGGTCGCCTAGTTGTTGTTCTAGGGCCGCGACATGTATCTCTATCTCTGTGGCCAACTGGTCACTGTGATGTAAGAATGGCTCTGTGTAAGTGCTACCTTGGTGACATCCGGCTCTGGTAGTGGTGTGGTAACTGTGCACGGAGAACTAGATGTCTTCTTAGGGATCTTGTATCCTGTTGACAACTTCTTCTTTTTGTTGTCTCTTACTTGAGAACCCAGCCGTTTCTTCACGGATGTTCTTTTGGGGAGGGTCTCTCCTTGGTGGGTTGGTATACACCGACGGAACTTAAGGGGATTCTCCCAACTGATGAACAGGCAAAACCTAGTGTAGCTAGGGCTGTCTACCGTATCGATAGACAATCCCTGTCTTTAAGTGATGTACGGCGTCTCCAGGGGCATCGAACTTAGTTTGCTGGGAATACACCGCATCCCTGCTCTCGCTGGCATAATGGCAACAGTAGTAGTGGCGTAGGTAATGCTGGAAGGCATGGACCCTCAACGAGCGAGCATTCCTAGCTCGGTAGTCACACCTGGTGCAGCAGAAGTTTCTGGCTTCTCTCATGAGAGTCTCTATCCTCTCCTCGGTGTCTGTGGTCACCCATCGCAGCATCCTCCACCTACCAAGGTTCCTGCGCCCGTCTTCTGCCCAAGACGTAGTCAACTCATCGTCAACTGTTGGTGAGGCAGGGACAACTGACTCCTCTTCTTTCACTACCGGAGAGGTGGCAGCTTTCACCAAGCGTACAGTCAGCTTTGGCTTTATGTCCACTCGTGAACAAGAGTCTACAACAACATGGACATGATTAGTGTCATGCAGTGTATTTGTTGGTTGCTGCTGCAACGGCCGGGCATGTCTTGACACAGGATTGTGTATAGGAGATAACAGAGGCCCTGGAAGTCTGAGTGTTTGTAAGAACTTCTGTATCTCAAGCTCAGGAGAAGACCGTCCCTTTTTAGGGGAAGCGGAACGCTCAACATCCTGCTTCCCTGATACCACAGGGGCGCCAACTACATTTCAACCCAGAGTGTAGTGAACAGTGCTGTGTGGCACTAAGGTTGGTGGTGAAGAGGTCGTAGGACATTCACTCTTAGCCGCCACCACAGGCTTTGGTTGCCGGTAAGGCATACAAGGGTAGCAATTGCCTTGTAAGGTTTCAGTCCTTCCTGACTGAACTTCTGGGGGGCCCCAGGCCGGCATAGGGTTACCCCGGGCCGGTACAGAGGTGCTCCTGGCTATTAGGGAGTCATCCCAAGAAGGCAGGCAGGCAGCATCAAGTGGCACCCATTTGATTTCCCGCTATTTTTGCTCTACTACCCTGTTAAGAGAATTACAAGTCTCATTTTCCAGAAAAGCGCCCAATCTTTTGTCACCAGTGCTTGGTAAGTCTATAGATTGAGGCCTAGCATAGCTAGGTGGGCTGCCACACCGCAAAGCCAGCGGATCTCATGGCGTGCAGTTTTCAAATAGCCATTTCGCAAATGCTAAGTTATGTTGCTCACCATCTTGTTTCTCCTTAGCCAGCTTCCTTGGCCTTTCTTTCCTCGCTGTGGTAGGTGGCATGAACAGCTTCGCTGTTGGCATCGCCTGCAGCTCTGTACTGAGCTCTGAAGGCCGATACTGGTCAAAATCGATGTCTAACAGCAAAATCTATTCGTCTTCAAGTTCCAAGCAGTGGTTTGGCATGTTGCTTGCTTCTTCTTCACTGGTCACTTTGGTTATGAGTGGCTGTTGCAAGCTGCAAGATTGTTCACAACCCTGACTCACTTCGTCTGTCTTCACAGGAAGCTGTTTGGTACTGGGGGGTTTTGGCCATTTCTCTAACTTCTTCCGATGGTCATCTACAGTAATTCTGTTAACTGAAAGTTGTCGGTGAGTTCCTGGGGTTCTTTAGAAACCAAGCACGATGCGGCTCGCACCTCCCTTGCAGGTTTGTTGACTACTTTCCTGCTTTTCTTGCCTTTCCATTTGGCGGGTGACGGGAATTCCCATCTGGACACAGCTGAGTGCTCTCATAGTATGCCTCTGCACTGTGTTTGCTTGTATCTTCTCTGCATATTTTAGCAGTAGGTTGATGGCTGAAAGGCATCTGCCTCTCTCCAGCAACAGGGCTCCCCTCTCCCCATCGCAGGGGCGTAGCCAGCGGGGGGGGGGGGGGGGGGGGGGAAACACTGTTTTGCTTCTAGCATCTACAGTTTTGGTTCGTTCTGGCTCCAACCTATTTCTATAGGCTTCTGGTGGGCGGCACTCTACCGCCTGGTGCATTTCCCATGCAGTCTCCTCTACTGTGGGTGTGTGTAGGGGACTTCTTCTTCCTCAGAGGGGTAAGGGGGTTCTCTGTCAGCTCTGCTTGTGCTAGACGGACATTATTATTAAGTGGCCGTCCGTGCTTGTCTGTGCAAAGTAGCACATGTCCGTCAATGATGACTTTGGAGTCTGGAAACCGTAGGACACACTTGTGTAAGGTGAGGAACGGCATGCCAATAGTAGCATCTTCATTAATGTCATTAATGACAAAGTTAACGCTCGTTCTCAGTCCACAAAGCTGCAAGTTTACTCGCAGAGTACCGTAAAAGGGGATCCAAGATCCGTCAGCCATGAGTCCATGTGCCTCACTGCGCTGTAACGTGTTCTTTACTGACTGTGGCAGTTGCCGGTACAGATGTTTTGACAACAGACTGGTTGTGCAGCCCGTGTCAATCAACAGGGATGCTGGTCTACCGGCTAACCTTCCGGCCAGGAAGTAGCTGGCCTGGTAAGGTCACTTCAACTGTGGCGCTGCCGTTTGTGTTCTCCTGGGGGGTTGTCCACTCTTTCCTAGAGTTACAGGACTAAAAGGGGTTGGTGAGCTATCCGGCTACTGTCAGTTTGCGTTCTCCTGGGGGGTTGTCCACTCTTTCCTAGAGTTCCAGGACTGATAGGGGGTCTTTGAGCTGTCCGGCTGTCATCAGTGGGCGTTTGTGCTCTCTTGGGGGGTTTTCCACTCTTTTATATAGTTCCAGGACTGTATGGGGTATCAGGAGTTGTTTGGCTTGTCCAGTTGTGGTTGGTCGCTGTCTGTAGTGTCTTGGGGGGTTGTCCACTCGCCTTCTGAGTTACAGGACTATAAGGGGTCTTGGGAGTTGTCCGGCTTGCCAAACTGCAGTCAGCTGCCGGTGTCGCTACTGCGGGCGCCGGCCATTTCCCGCCTGTCTGGGGGTGCCTGAAAACCGAACTGCGCGCTGAGTTCGGGGACAGGTGTCCATCATGTGGCCTGGTTGTCCGCAGCCCCAGCAGCGTGTTGTAGGTGCTGTTTCCAACTGCAGAAAGGGAGCTGCTTGTCTGGCCGCTCCCAGTCAAGAGCTTCAGGCTGTCCATGACTGTTGTCATGGGATCCGGTATAGCAGGTGTGGGAGTGTGGGGTGTCTGCTGCACTGCAGTAGTGGTGGAGACACGTTGGGACGGGGTCTTGGCAGCCGTCCTCATCCATTCCTCTTCCTCCACGCCGGCATCCTCTTCCAACATCCGCACATGAGCCTGGCGCTCTTCAAATGGTGTCTTTATTTGCATGTACTCGTTGCCGGCCCTGACTGCTTCAGCTATGTCAACGGGCTGCATGGCCAACAACTGTCTCTGCAGGTAAGCGTTTCCGACTGTGGTGCTGAAGATATCCAGCATCATCCTCTGCATGGGTTGGTGAGGTATATCAGCATACGCAACGCGCACTAGGCGCTCTACTTCACTTGCATGCTCTTGGAGCGACGTCTTGTGTTGGCGGCGTAGGCTGGTCAGCCAGGACATAGCTTCCCTTGGTGCTAGCCCAAAATGTGCTCATAGTGCAGTAAATATACCCTGCAGATGCGGAGGTTTTCCACAGTCCAATACTTTACCTCTTAATGCATCTCTCAAGTACAACATGGCTGTGTTCTCTGGCCAATCATTCATCTCTGCTACTTCCATGAATCTAGTGATGAAATATTCGACGCCTCCTTCACCGCCAAACTTTGAAGCCTTTAAAGTAGCTGGTGCATTGCCTTGGTTGGGCCTCATCATAGCCGTCAATGCTTCGGTCAATCTGTCTATTGCTGTAGCTTCAGGGTTGCCAGTGGGTGCTTGACCGGCTCTGCGTGCTCGCTGGGTGGCCATCCTTCATAGATAGAGGAGTGAACTCAACTCTAATCTGAGTGATGGTTAGCACAACTGGATCCCGGTCTGGGATCAGTGTTTCCAGTGGCTCTAGCAGGTCTAGAGGTTGGTATAGTGGATACTGTGACAGTACTTGGCACTCCGTAGCTTGTAACAACCGTTACGAAACTTTCTTTACTGCTGCAGGGCGGAGCAAGCTCTACGAGCTTACAGACAGTAGTGTAGGGACACTGTAAGTGGATACAGTGCCAGGGTCAGTGTTACCAGCTGAGTAGCACTCCAAGCTGAAGTAACTTCAGTAGCTGAGCCTGTATAGTGGATACACGACTCACTCTCTCTGTCTTGTACAGTACCGATATCTCTATTTCCAGGGCGGAGTGAACTCAACGAGCCTGTAGGGAATACGGTAAGCGCCTGTACTGGACTGCTGCAAACGGAGCAAGCTCTACGGTTGATGCAGACAGCCTTTAGTAAGTTATACTGTGCCGGAATAGCTGCTGTAGGGCGGAGGGCCTCGACGAGCCTGCAGAGAAATCCGGTAGTATCTTGTGTCAATTGCTTCAGATCTACTCTCTGTAGATCATTCTTCTTCTCCCCTTCTTCAGATCTACACCCCGTAGATCAATCTTCTTCTTCTTCGGTAGCTGGCCTGCAGTGCATTCACAGGGCCAGAGGGTAGCGTGAAAGAGTACAGCGTGGGAAGGTACCGTTTATTCCACTGCTGCCACCAATGTAATGGATTCCGGTCTGTTACCACGAACATCCACTAGTCTCGAGTATTGTACCTCTCTCCAGAGGGGACACTGTGCTGAATGACAGTGACAACTGTGCCGGGTAACCGAATTACCCGGTAAGGCAAGAGCCCATGGCTCAAACAAACAGTACAGCGTAGTGCTTGTATAGTGGCTATATTCTCTATGATAGTCCTGAGGGTAACTATTCCTCTAGGGTTGGCAATGTGAGAATGAATACATGGCAACATAAGAATGAATGCAATGAATATATAAAATGTCTCTCCTTTTATAGGAGAGCTCACAGGTATCAATGATATAACAATAATAGTACAGGAAGAAATTAGACCAATGTAAACGCTCATATAAATAGTCAACCAATCAGGTAATCAATAAGGATTAAATAAGGGAGGTGCCAAGTGGCTAAGGGCGGAGTCCTACCTCCTGCTGGCCAGTCAGGCTGTCCTATAGGGGTCCGCAGGCTCCAGTTAGCTTGTGGTCCTGGTTACTGCATATATTAGGGTAGGTAGCTTCGGTTCCTGGCTTGGTGGTAAGTCCTGGCTAATTTCGAAGTTCTTCAGCTATGGCAGCCATCTTGTACCGGCCCTGTGTCAGCAGACCGACCCTGCAGAGGTCACTACCAACCCTGTAGAGGTCACTACCGGCCCGGTACCGACCCCGTGTACTGTGCTACCGGCACAGTACAGCTTTGTTACAGGCACAGTATCATACCGATGGCTGTAGGTGCATCGCCAGCGCATAGAGTGGAGAAGTGGTGTAGCAAACGCCCTGTTCACTATTATCTTTCACCAAAATCTACCACAAAATTTCCCTGATCAATTGCAAGTCTTGTTTACAAGTAGAATATTGAGGTGGGTATACTAACTATTATCCATATAAATAGAAAACAACTACCAGCGCCATGATTATAATAAATAATGGCATTGAAAAAAGTTATCATTCATTTATTATTCATTATAATTAATTGAGTATACTTACCATTATTTATTATTATTTGTAATTTATTTCTTATTATTGATGAGTGAAGAATTGGTATAATTTATTGAAATATCTGCTAATATAATTTATATTATATTGTTATTAATAATGATTTGATGTTCTGTAATTATCAATGAAATTCGGTGTCTTGACAACATGTCAAGGCCATGCAATATCGGGCACAAAAAAATCGCAAGTGTGAACTCTTGTAAATAATCGGGAGAGCAACTCCCGATTCCTCCCAATAATCGCATGGCAGAGAATCGTATAGTGTGAACGTAGCTTAAGAGAAGAGCCATCACTATTTTCTACAGTAGCGCTCTCTAGCTGGTACAGCTTGGTATAGTTGCTACCGTGTGTTGAGGTGTTGTTACTAGCGTGACAACCTTGCAGCTGTCTGCAGTTTAACACAGGGTATACCCGTATATATGCTTTCTCTAGTAGCTGCTCGGTAAAGGCACGACGAAATCCTTTACAACACCTCTCTCCAGAGGGGACACAGGGCTGATAAAACAGTGACAACTAGGGATCATTTACTTTGGATCAGTTAGCAAAGACAGAACCCATGGCTAAGACAAACAACACTGAGGGTCAGCTTGATAATCAGCTTTATTTACAGATGAAGGGTGTCGATCCTCTAGGGTGGCTGGCAGTACATGAATGAATGCAATGCAATACAAGAAATCCAGCCATCATATAGGCAATAGAAATATATATATCTAAATAAAGGCACTTATTGGCTAAAGAAAGGAGTCATTACTCCATCATCCGATAAGAGGCTCTAATGTGGTGCCAAGACCATACCTAGCCTTGAGTCGATGCTACTGTCTATCTGAGGAAGGGAGGAAGGTTTAGTGTAAGATCTTGGGCTGTTTTAAAGTTCCTCTGCTTAAGTGACGGCCCAGGATCAGCATACCGACTCAACAAAGGGTTACTACCGGCCCAGTAGGGGTCAAGACCGGCTCTACAAGCTGTGCTACTGGCACAGGAAGTTGTTCTATTGGCATAGCACCTTGTGTAGGGTTGGGGTAACACTTTAGAGCATGTCTTGCTGGTGTTTTAGTGGTAATTGGGCTTAAAATCGGTGGCATTCACCAAAATTTATCACATTACTGGCTGTAAACCCTTTTCACCCATGTATAGAAATAATGTATCTATTGTTGCTTCAATGAGCTATCTAGTTAGTTTGGCCTGGCACCTTTCTATTGTTTGTTAAGTAATCCCAGAATATGGAATTCATTCAGTACTTTAATGCCGTACTTGTCAACGATAGAAGGGTTGACACTTCTAGAATGAAAGCACTTTTCAGTTGTGAACAGGGCACAACTATACACATTGCACCTGCTTGTTATGTAGCCTTCTGTATGCACATATCATCCTAAAAGTTTTGTGACAGATTTTGGGTTAAGGTGTTCATGGAATCCCTTATTTACCCTTAGAAGCACCAAAGACACGCACACAAGAGGAGCTTTCATGATCCTAACAAGAAGAGGTGGTGCAGGGCAGGCAGCACAGCTTGAAGGGCTTGTAATGACCCCTGCAGGGCCGGTAGTGATCCTTGCATGGCTTATAGGCACGCTACTCGACTGCCACAAGATGAATGCCTTAGCTGAGAAACCTGGAAGTAGTTGGAGAGTATTCACCAGCACTGGAACAGGATGCAGCCTTCCCCTGATGAGATAAACTATCAATCCCTAGGCTTGGTATCGCCACATGACCACTAGGAAACTCTTGTTTGGACAATGGACAAATGACTCTGCCTATTTAGCCAGTAGGCACCTTATGCTTTTAACCTTCCTTTGCATTGAAGTTCGTTAAATCTTTATATCTGCATTTGTATTGAGCAGTATACTTCTTGTCACAGTATTGTTATATTTTTTATCCAAATGACCTGCTGCCAGCCTACCTATATAAAGGCTGGAAATCAGTATGATCATTGCATTAATTCGTAGACTTGCCATTATTCTAGTGAACTGCCAACTTTAGAGATCAGTATTATAAATAAAAGCCATTTACAAGCTAAAAATGCAGTATAGTTTGTTTGAGCCACAGACTCTTTGTCTGCCAACCGATACTGCATTAACGGATCACTAGTGATCACCATTGTACTGGTGGTTTCCCCTCTGAAGAGAGGTAGATTACATGAGTTTAGTGGTATTTTATGGAAACTAAACCAAATCTATTGCAAATGTAATTGCTTTATAAAAAATATTGTCGCTTTTTTTTTTCTAAAAAAATTATTATATAAAATAGCTGACATATTTGTCATTCTACAAGAGCTATTAACTCTGAATACTTCATGGATGCAGGACTCATGTGACTGTGATTAATGGCCTTGTTAAGCAGGAATAAAAGGGCGGCCTTGAGCTCTTCGATGTTTCTGATGATTTTAACTGCTCTAAAATACGCGGTTTGTAGCAAACCAACTTCTTCTGCCAAGTTTAGTGAAGAGATAGTAGTAAGGGTATCCATCAAAGCAGTGGTTGATGACAGAGTATCCCACTACACTTTGGAGACTCTACAACAACTCAATGAGTTGTACAATTCTCTCAAAAGAGCTTCTGGGCCTATTGAAGTAACTATCAGTAATGACTCACAAGTGGTTGCTTCTTTTGACTTGTGGCGTAATACAGCTCTAATTGGTAAGCATTTTTTTCGTAAATATTTCACAAAAGCTGGCAAACCCATTGTGAAGCAAACACCAAAAGATCATGCGCAGTCAAGATGCTACTTTAATGGAGATTCTCAAAGAAATAAAGGCGGGTTTCTCTCAATAAATGTGTGCAACGGTTTCAAAGGAACATTAGAGCTTTCTGGAAAGTTCTATATGATATATCCAGTAATAAAAGAGTCGAGTGTTCAGCATAAACTTTTAAAGCAGGAGGTATACGGCCAGAGTAAGCCTGTTAATTGTGGGGTCAAAAGTGGAAACTTTAACAATACTACCAAGAGATTAAAGAGGGAGCTGTATGTACCTGATGGACACAATATAAGCACTCGCTATGTAGAAATGATTGTAGTGATGGACAATGCCTTATATCGCAGATGTGGCTCGCTTGAGGCAACTATAAGCAGAGCCATAGATTTAGTAAACCATGCTAGCGCTTTGTGGAGCCAATTAAACATATTTATTGTGTTGATTGGTGTAGAAGTATGGAATGAGAAAGATCAAGTATCGTTTGGTGCGCCAATTAACAGAAAAGACGGTGCTATTGGTTACGATTCATTAACAATTCTTAATAATTTAGGTACATATCGTGCCAATGAAGTTCTACCATACATTCCAAATGACAATATGCAACTTTTCTCAGGTCAAAATTTTTCCGGTAGTATAGGAGAGGCTCACACAACCTCAATATGTACACGGGAGCACAGTGTTGGGGTAACTGCTGATCATTTTGATCATTATTATATTCGAGCTGCTACAACAATGGCTCATGAGCTAGGACACAACATAGGAGTGGAACACGCAGACGATACAACATGTCCCTGCAGTTATGTTGACTCAGACAAGATACAATGCATAATGTATCCTAGTTCCAGCCGTAAGTGGTTTTAGCTATGCATGTAACGTATAACCATGAACTTACCACGAGCATAGTTATCATTATAATTGGTACCAAAATGGATTAATATTAATAAAATGGATGAAGTAAATGGGGAAACCTGCATGAATAACAAGGACAGGCCTGAAAAAAAACTCTTTTTAAAAAACAAGCTTATACTCTAAGTTCAGAAAATGTTGACACTGTTGATTGGGATTATACAAATCTCATTTTGGCCTTTGTGTTCCCGGAATGTTGACAAACCCTGTACAAAGCTACTGGAGCAAAAAGCAAAAATAAACTTTTATATCTCATGGTAGGCATATATTCCAGATTTGTTGGCGTCTGCATATCTAGGACATCTAGATATTAGTCAGGGTATACTGACTCAAACTGAACCTTATCCAAAATGGCTGCTAATACAAGGTGTAAGTTAGATTAGTCACCCAGTAACTCATGTTACTTATTGTATAAATGGTCATTAATTTACTTTTGGTGCTCTTGTAACTAGTGTAAAATTTTATAATATAATATCAGTCATTGAATTGCATTGGATTTTGGGGGTCTTTTAATCCACTAACGAAACATACCAATGAAAAAATTATCCTGATGGAGAAATGGATCAGAAGACATGCTTCTACAAATTATCTCTCTGCCCTCAACTCCACCATCTCATCCGACTACAACTAAAAAAGTTTCCTACCCTGCGCTCCAACTCTCTTCCTTGTAAGGCCCGAACTCTATAGGACATGTAAATACCTCTAACCAGTGCTTACAGCAAGGGCCTCTCATTCTCTTGGGTCCCAGAAACAATGAACTCTAATCCCGGCATGGGATATAAGTGTTCTGAATGGGACATGTCTGTTCTTACTTATGATACATCTACATACTTTGGCCTGTAACTAAGACAAAACCAACGAAAACAACCTAATACTCCTTAGTTTGCCTTCTAACATTTCCCAGGCTCCTCCAGCAAACCCCCAAACTCTGTTTAGTATTAAATTTAAGTATTTTCACTCCCTTGGCATTTTACAACAGATACCAAGTGACATGGACATCCAAGGCTTGCATCACTGCCTAGAAGGCAAAACCAACAACCAAGGTTCAAACTAAAAATGCTTCCCCCCTTTTCATAATAGCCTAACGCAAGCACCTCTTCACCAGTCATCCCAGTTGGTGGGCATTGCGACCATTTTCTTCCTAAAACCACAGTAAAATATTAGCCACTGAACCTAGAACCATTGTGTGGATCGTAGCCTCCAATTACCCAGAGATTGGTGCACTTGGTTTACCTTGACACAGAAAGGTTGATGAGATAAAAACCTAAACGTGACTTGCCACAAACTGCCTTCTCTACTCAATCTAGGCCATGAACACGTGGCAGTTTCTTGCGCCAACGCTATGTCCAAAATTACTGCTAGAGCTAAGACTCAGGTATGGGCTACATTTACATTGTACTCTAAGATTAATACCCCACTTTCTGTAATCAGCAGTAGCGGAGAAGACCGTCTCAATATGGAAAATGGCCATTCAGTACAGGCTGGCATCTCTCTTTTACCATAAAATGTCAAACCAGCCTCCTCAAATGGCCCAGACTTGAGGTTTTCCAATGCTACTCTACTATTGTACCTCTCATGTCACTGCCTGTAAATAAATAAAGAATTTCTAAAAAACAAACTCACAATGACCTGGCAACCCCACTTTCAAAAGCGTCCATCACTATCATAGCTCCAATCTGGGGTTGGCTTCAAATCTGGTTACTCTGAGTTAAGGGCTAGGTTCCAGCTCTAAAGTAGTTGCCTATCATTATCAGTTGGTGTGCGAATACTTTACACTATTACAAACGTCCATAACACATTAACAAAACAATATAGAATAACCATTATCATCAGTTAAATATTCTTGCCTGAGGCAAACTCGCCTACGCCTTGTAGTGTATGTTGTAATTTGAAAAATTTAAAATGGGTGTTTGACATATTCTTGACACTGAGTGTATTATTTGTTAATTAATGGGTTGTTAGCAAAAATACACCAAACATATTACTTGTTGGAAAATTGGCAGATTACTGGCAACCGACCAAGTGGTCCGAATGTTCAAAAGCAAAACTCCGTTCTGAATTTGACGCTAACAGAGATCACTGCTTAAAGAACAAACCAGAAGAACTGGGTCAGATAGGATACAGTGGCTCCAGCTGTGGTAACTTCTTTGTTGAAGACGGTAAGTCAAATAAAGCAGTTGCAGAATGTATAATTACATTCTACTGCTGATTCTGCACAAGTTTACTGTATCAAACTGTTGGTTTACTCTTTCCAATCCCACTGCTGAAAACGAGGATTATCTGGTGAACAGAAGTGATTTGCATACAACTCGTTATAACAGATCTAAACTAATATTGGTCGCTTTTATAATGTTTACAGATTCAAATTAACTGCTTTAAATCTCCAATATTTTTATTCAGTGTATTTTAAATAATTTTTAATAATAAGCAAGCATTTTAGATTTAACTGTTACCATTGTTGTCAAACATCAAGGGTGGAAACGTAGTCTTCTCAATTTCTTAAATGTCTCAATAATCATAAATTTATACCATAATTATTGCTTAATCAGTTTCAAAATTAAAAACGGCTCTCCTAATAAAAATCATGCACTGTTTTTTTTATATTTGGGGCCCTAGGCACATGAGTTGGCTGTCACAGTTGTCACACTTAAGAAAGGTGCCCGTCACACTTAAGCCGTCACACTTAAGGTGGTTGTTGCGCTTGAGCCATTTGACGGATTGTAATGGCCAAACGACAAACGCCATCTTGCAACAGCTAAAATTAAAAAGCAGATAATGAACTCACCGTCAGCAAACGTCTGGAAGAGTACTTTCTGTGTTTCAGTTCTCAAGAGGGGTTCTTGCCTTCGGCGTATACTTTCCCTTAGCAGTAGGTCATCTTTCCTCGACTCAGTCATACCTCTTTTGCGCTGTTTGATAATTACAGATGGAGTGGTATACCCCAGCTCATGACAAGAATCTAAAATTAAAGAAAAGTCAAAAGCTTAAGTAAGTAGTACGTATTAGTGAGTAAAGTAGTAAGTAATTTCACTTATATATTGATTATATTATAATTATATTAATTTATTTTATTTTTTATTTATTTTTACTTTTATTTATTATAAAAAAGAAATTTTTCTTGGAAGCTGAACAGATAGGGCCAGATAGATTATTTACTTGGTACTCACATAGTATGTCATAACCTTGTTCATCTTCGCTTGACATCTTTGTCTTCACCAGGTCATATGTTGCCTGCGAGTCGATAGCATACGATTTTTTTATCCTGGCACATCGTATGTTAAGCACTGTGTTTAGTTTTCCCAAAGACATGTTAAAAGTCAGGTTTGCCACCTTAGTGTCTAATATAACGGTTAATTCCTTTAAATCTTCTGGCAAAGGTAAAGAAACAAGATTGTTAAATCTTGCCATTTCGGCTGAGGCAGATGAGAAGATTTTAATCAAGCAGTCCATGTTGGCTGTAGTCTGTTAGTACAATGGTTGACGGCTACCGCGCAGGGTTTGGCGCTGTAATGTGATATCTTGACCTGTGACCTTGCAACACCGGGATTTTGTTGCTGACCAATTAGGTGCTGCGTAACAAAACTTTTCCCCAATAACAAGCCAATGACACGACCTATATCACATTCCTTATACCGGAAACAGGGGACGCTGAATGTAAACATAAAAGGAAAAACAAAATTTATTGAATTATTATGGTCGTCGAATCTTCACATTTTAGCAATTGTTGGACCTCTTGTCGTCGAATCTTCGCATTTAAGAGTGTGTGTGCATGAGGGGTTGTCGAACTGTCACACTTAACAGATGCCCATCGTCGGTCGTCGCAGAAATAGGCCAGGGGCCCCATATTTAACCAAAAAACCTGTTGTGTATAAAGCAAAAACCTAACCAAAAATAAAAAAAGTGCTGTCTAAAAATACATTCGAAAATTTTGAAGTTTGTTGCAATTTTGTTTTCTTGAAAAGTAAATCAGTCTCCACCCAATGTCAACATCTAGGAAATCCAACTTATTGTAACCAGCCCAAGTTTTGGACAACTCTTCTTTTAGCAGTATGTAACTTTTTGCATTTTTGAGAAAAAATTGTGTTCGCGTTAGTTCTGATTGCGTCAACGGGAGTCATTTTGTTGATGAGAATGAGCTTCAGTAAGCTTTTTAAATCAAGTTAAACATAAAAGTTGAATCAACTCCACTAAAAATAACTTGTCTCCAGCCTTTAAATTGGTTGTGTTCAATCGACAGCTTTTTCAATCGTACTTAATAACTTCCCGCTAACAGGAGAAGAATGTGACTGCGGACCTGCTGCATTCTGTAAAAGCAGATGTTGTGATGCCTCTACTTGCAGATTATTTAGGAATGCTACTTGTGCCACAGGTGAGTGTAACTTTGTGAGTGGAAATTTTATGAAGGTCACAAATTCTTAAACGGAACCTACATATAGCAATTGCTTGGCAATTGATTTAGCGAATGTGTAATTTTTCAGCTTTGATTTTCAGGGAAATCATTATGTAATTGCAAGTATTTAATTTCGGGTTACACTAGGCTTTGATTGCAATCAAAAATCGTTAGCCAATTTCTCGATAAACCAATCACAGGGCACAAAAGCTTCATCCTCGTTTCCAGTAGGGTCTAGTCATCTGCAGAGCCTGACCTATCAACAATCATATGGTAGTTTATAGGCTATAGTTTGTAGAAGCAGGTTTAACTGGAATCGCTGAAAAATGGATAAGAGGAAACGTTTTTTGCAAGTTTTATCCATTACTAAGGAGCTTTGTCAACAGTTTATAGTTTACTGTAATACCTAAAGCTGATTTTACTCTAGTTTAATACGTTTCCTGCTCAAACTTCACTTACTCAGATTTTTAAAGGCTTCTTTTTCACAGAAAATGGTCTCTGATAAGTCCCACAGAAAGTTTGCCCTGTTAACAAGAGCGCACTGGCCTAATAGGCTAATCAAACACACATTATATGTAATGTCATTGCACAATGCTTACAATAATCCTAGCCAATCATACGGGCAGTAATACCATGCTAGATGGCATAGTTGAGCACTTTTGTTGAGTACACTAGTAGTAATAAGGGAGCAGATCTCTGTCATGGAGTCTAAGGAGAAGTTTCTCCTGGTTCCAGGTAAAGTATGCACCAGTTACCATGAGAACCTGTGAGGTACTTTTTGTGCGCACTAGTTAGTAGTAATAATGGAGCAGATCTCTGTCATGGAGTGTAGGGATTAGAAGGTTCTCCTGGTTGCTGGTGTACTTGAAGTACGCCCCTGTTCCCAAGTGAACCCGGTGAGGTGCCTTTTTGTGTGCTCCAGTTGTTTAGAATGGATGTAATTATTATGGTGTTGAATGTTGGTTTGAACGATGGTTTGTATGTTAGTTGTATTTGTTGGATGTTTTGTAGGTTCTCCTGGTGCATTGTTTGGGTGCCTGGTGCCTGAGGTGCCTTTTTGTGTGCACCAGGTGTTTTGCAATTAGTTGTGTTGTGTGAGGTAGCCTTTTGTGTGCACCGGGTGTTTTAATTTTTTGGGTTATGTTTAGTTGGGCAGGGGGTTTATATTGCAATTTTTTATGTTGTTAGATTATGAGGTTGGCTGGTTTGTGTGGGTTTATACTGAGTTTTGTATTATGATTTTGATTGTAGTATTAACGTTGTATAGTTATTGGTATAGTTTTATTTTAAGAAAATTTAAGCTGTTTCCATACATAACCATATACATATCCATGTACATATCCATGACCATATTCATATCAATTTATGTACATGTCCATATCTATGTCCATATTCATGTCCATTTATGTACATGACCATATCCATGTACATGTACATATTCATGTACATATTCATGTACATATTCATGTCCATATTCATGTCCATTTATGCACATGTCCTTTATAGACAAAAATAATGTTTTATTCCCGCAAAAGCTCATCCATAATAATCTAAAAAACAAGAAAACAATGTTTGCGATAATACAAACAAATAAAACATTCTGGTTAATTTTTAGGTACAGCTAAAAACAAATAATTAAAACTTAGTTTTCAACTATCTGACACTTTACAGGGTTTCGGTACCAAACCCTGATAAATAATATTATTTTATTAAATTTTACCTTAGTATTATGAGTATTTTTATTATTTACTGAGAACCTTTTAGTAATGCTAGTACATTCTGTAGTAGATGTTGCTTCTTCGAATGCTATTGCTGAATTGGATGATTTCTGTGTAGAAGCACTGCTTCTTAAATAGCAAAAGTTGTACTGAATACTGTAGGGTGTTTGTGTGAATGTTGTGTTTTTTTTTTGTATTTAAAAATAATTTTTCATGTAAAAAGGAATCCTTATTTGCGCAACTAAAACACATTTTTCTAGCTTAAAACGAAAATTACTTTGTTTTCGCGTGAATAAAACCAATTTTTCATGAAGAAAAAATAATTTTATATTTGCGTGGAAAAACAAAACTTTTTCGCATGGATGAACGAATATTTTCAGTTGGAAAAACGCATTCTTCGCGCGGAGAGAAAGTTTTTTTTCACGCGACTAAGGATTTTTCATACAGAAAAATAATTTTTTATTCGCGCGGAAAACTGACACTTTTTTTTGCGTGAATGAGCGAATATTTTCAGCTGCAAAAAAACGCATCTTTGCGCAAGAAAGAGCAATTTTTCGCACAACTAAAAGTGAATTTTTATTTGTGGGAAAAGAAACCTTATTCACGCGACTAAAACACATTTTTTTAGCTGAAAAAAGACACAACCTTCGCATGGAAAACAACTTTGTTTTCGCGTGAATAAAACAATTTTTTCATAGCAAAAAGTAATTTTTCATCTGTGCTGAAAAACAGCACTTCTTAGCGCGAATGAACGAATATTTTCGGTTCAAAAAACACATTCTTAATGCAGAGAGAAAACATTTTTTTCACGCAAAAAACTGACACTTTTTCACGCGAATGAACAAATATTTTCAGCTGCAAAAAACACATTTGTTCGCGCAAAGCAAACATAAATTTCTTACTCAAAAATCATCATATTTCTGTCTGAAAAAATGCATCTTTTGCGCGAAGAAAATATAAAGTTTTTTAGCTAAAAAAAATTGGTTTTTTCCACCTGAAAATGCATTCTTTCATGCAAAAACGTTTTTTTCCGCGCGAAGAAAGCATCATTTTCAAATGAAAATTCGGTTTTATTCGTGCAAAAAATTATGTTTCAATCGCGCAAATGGTTGTATTCTTTTTCTGCAAAAATGACACTATATATGCGAGGTTTTCAGAGAAAGTTTTTTTTTATTTTTGCGCAAAAGCCCTCCTTGTTATATAAGCTTTTCGCACGAATGATCAAGTTTTACAGTTATTGTATGATAGAAGGAATAGATTAAATAAACTATCGTACAATAATCCGAGTTGCTAAATAAAATACTATAACAAAGTTTTATTTGTTATAGAAAATAAAATGAGTAAAATATACAAATTAGTTTAGTATATACGTTATTTATTGTGAAACCTATGAAACTATTGTGTAATGTTCAAAGTTAATATTGAGCTCATTTCTTGCAAATCATGAATAAGTCTCACTATCTCTCTTTCCCAGCATGCGTTCTTTAATAACATCCAAAAGACATATCAACTAGTGAGACTGTTGTACGCCAGATTATAATTTGGCTTAAAAATTATTTTTGAATCTATAATAAAACGAATAAACTTACAGCCCTTGATAGTGATATGATTCCCTTGAGTTATAGATTAGTTTCCGGAGGTTTTGTTTTGGACATTCTTCTTTTTCAGCATCATCAACATAGTTGAGAAAATCACGAGGTTTTAGAGTACCAGTCAGTTCAGAGACTTGAATGAAAGCTTGGTGAGCTGTGAGTACGTTGACGTTGTAGGAAATTGAATTGTTTGTAGTTTGTTTTAGTTCTTCGAACAGAATCACTCCACATAATTCCGAAAACACAGCTGAAGCTATTTGAGGAAGAATGTACATATCCCCAACCAGCAACTCTCCATCAACCAAGCATCTGTATTGAACTACAAGAGACTCACCAGTCTCGCCCCAACGTCTGCCACATTTTTTTAGCATTTCCGGGTTTTCGAAACTTATTACACTATCTGTTGGAAAATCCCGCAGATAAACTAAGTCAAAATAAGCATTGATTTACCTTATATTCTTGCCCGTCAATATGTTGAATGCATTCTTTGTCTTTTGACAACATCCGTATTCTTCAGCAGAACGAAATGTTGTTCTTTCCAGTTTTTTTCTCACCCATGTAGATCAGAATCAATGCCTTGGTTTGCGTAGCTTTGTTAACAAATATTCCTACTTCACTTGAAATAACGCTCTTTACTCGAACTATCTTTTCATTCTTTCGATAGTTGTAGATGAT
The DNA here is from genome assembly GCA_945261195.1 of Cryptosula pallasiana. Lineage (NCBI taxonomy): Eukaryota > Metazoa > Bryozoa > Gymnolaemata > Cheilostomatida > Cryptosulidae > Cryptosula > Cryptosula pallasiana. The sequence continues at coordinate 46,263,848 of OX183133.1, read as the reverse complement.
GCTACAGTCGGCTTTATCATGAAACTCAACGGTTAGGGCCTGCATAACTTTCGGTATTGGTAGATCCATAATCTCAATTGATTTTTCAATGTTTGTTCGGCAAGCTGGAGACAGAGTATTTAACAGAGAGGCGCTCTTGATGGTCAAAGCTCCTAGGTTGTTAACGTGGGCAGCTTGAAAGGGAATCTTAGTGTATCGAAGAAGTATATTGTGGTCAACATCTCTTTTTGCAGTTGAGCCATTATCATCTTCTTTTTTTGCTTGAGAACGTAGAACTCCGTTTGAAGACACATTGATGATGGGAGAAGAGGAGGGAGAAGAAGCTTGCTGGGATTTTGGATTTTCATTTTTCAATTGATTTTTATTGACTTGGCTATTCATTTTAGAAAGATAAAATAAAAATCAGATTTATTGATTTTGATTTTATTTGTAAATAATTTGAAGATATATACTCAATGACGTACTGAGTTGAGTATCTCAGCTGGTAAAAAATAATTATTTATTATTTTTTACCTTAATAAAGAAAGTCCTTCTAGTAGCTGTAGTATATGATGTAGTAGATGTTGTTCCATCAGTCGCTGATGTTGAAGTGGATGTTTTCTGTATCAAAGCGTTGCTTCTTGAATAGCTGAATTTGCACTGATTGACATAAATAGCTTTGTGCAAAGAATACATGTTTCTTTCATGCAAAGACTGTGTTTTCTTGTAAAAAATTAAAGACTCTCGCGTGCTAACTATAACCGTGTACATATATATTTTTGCGCAAATAAAAAAATAATTTTCTGTATGAAAAATTATTTTTAGTTGCGGGGAAGGTTCTGTTCTTTTTGCAGCTGAAAATGTTTTTACTCACTCGAACGACTTTTGTTTTTTCCGTGCGAATGAAACCAACTGTTTTCGAGCAAATAGCAAATCCTTTTTTTATCAGAAAACATTTTAGTCGCGTGGAAACAATTTTTTTCCCACGTGAAGGCTGTTTTTTCGCAGCTAAAATTGTTTTTATTCACGCGACTAATTTTTTGTTTTTTCCTCGCGAGTGAAACCAAATGTTTTTGCACTAACAATCCCCTTTTCTGTACAAAAATTTTTTATTTGATGAATTAAACAAAATTTGTGTAAGGTAAAAACTAAATTTTTTGGTTGAAAAATATCGTTTATTTTTGTGCGAGTAAGACATAATTTTTTCTATCTGACAACATTCGGGTGAAAATTGTTTTGCTTTTTCGCACGAATGAAACAGAATTATTTCATGTAAAAAATAATTAATTTTTTTTTTCCAATAGTACATAATTTGTTCTACCTGACACAATGTTTTTGCGTAAGCAATTGCATTTTTTGCTCGAAGAATGTGTCTTTTCAGCTAAAAAACAACGGTTATTCGCCCGAATAATGTTGTTTTTTTCAAGCAAAAACAGCATTCTTCGGGCGAAAATTTTTTATGTCATATGCAGATTTTTGCAAAAAAATATTTATTTGCTTGAACAAAAGACAACATTTGTGCGAAAACCCTATGGTGACCAGTACAACTTTTACTTTTTAAGCAGCAGTGCTTTTACACGGAAATCATCCACTTCATCAATAGCATTCGAAAGAGCAACATCTACCACAGCATCTACTTCTATTACTAAAAGGTTTCTCAGTAAGTACTAAAAAGACTTATAATACCGAGGTAAAATTTAATAAATTAATATTATTTACTAGCAATTGGTAATAGTCAACTGGAAGCGCTGCAATCTCAGATGGTTGAAAACTGAGTTTTAATTATTTATTTTTAGTTGTGCTTAAAAAGTAAACAGAATGTTTTATTTATTTATATTATTGCAAACATTGTTATTTTATTTTTTAGATTATTATGGATGATCTTTCTGAAGCTCTCCTTTGCACAAACCCGTATCCAACAGAAAGCAAAGACAAAACAACCAAGCTTGAAAAATGATTGAATCTCTGAAAAAATGGAGAGCAAGTGAATTGCAAAAGACTGGAGCTTCTCAAATGAGTAAAACAGCAATGGTTGGAACTTACCGAACACTAGTAGATCTTCCTATACCAACCATTATTCGTGCGTTTTCTGTGAGACATAAGTATATAGATTCTGATGATTATAAACCCCACTACTTGGGTAATTCGGATTTGAATGAGTGTGACCACAAAAGAGTTCTTTGCCAAGTAGAATAGCTGAAAACTTAAATCGCGATAATTACCCAATACCTTTTAACGTTGTGTACTTAGGCAAAAAGGAAAATCCGAAAAATAAAAATACTACTTGCTATGATGTTAAATGTGTTAGCACAAAAAGTCTAACGACGTGTGAAGTTGATGAGGAAGCGCGACAATTGAGAATGATGACTAAGGAGGATCTCAAACGCAGTTTGGACATCGAAACTCTCAGTAATTTCAAACAGTGCACAATTTTACCTTACATCGATGTTGTTGAGAGATTCATTCCTCATCGATTCAATGAAAAAGAGTCTGTCGTAAACTGTATCCAATATATCCCAGACAAAAATGGAGAGAGAGAGGTGAGGATACTTCTCTTATCGAACAGATAAGTCGAAGAAGCTAAAAAACATGTTCCGGGTGTGATGATTTACAAAAGGAAAAAATTGAGTGAAAATTCTGATGCAATTCATGAAGTCGTATTTCTTTCTTCATTCAGTCGTTTGGGAACGAAATTGTGACCGAGCAAAATACAATGAGGAGATATCAAAATTGAATGTTGAAATTGATCTTAAAGATTTCGTACACGAGAAATTTGATGATTTTGAAGCAGGACTCAGTGCTGATGAAAATGAGTAGAATATTTTTACAATTCAATGTAAAATTACCTAGAGTATTGTGAATAGTATATTAAACTCCTATATACTATATGTACAATATGGGTAAAATAATATTGGTGCAAAATCGAATCTTATGTTTATAAATAGATGGCTATAGATAAAAAGCTATCTTCTGTACATCCTTTCGAGCTTATGATAAAAGTTTTTCATACATCGATATATGAATTATGCTAACAAAAAATATAAAAACTAACACAAATACTTTTGTCAGAACTGTAAAACTAACCAAACAATCTATCGAAAGCATTTTAGGGGTATAGACTAGGTCTTTTTTCACATATAGAGTTTGTAATAAAAACTTTTCACGCTTACATATAATAATACAATGTTACATCGCTTCATTTCTATACAATACTCAAAAATCTAGCATCGTACAAATCCGTGTCTAAATCAACATCACACCATTCATCAAAACACTTAGTGCACACAAAAAGGCACCGCGGAGGATACATCAACATGCCACACCGGTAAATACCAACAAATAACATACATTTTAAACACCTGGTGCACACAGAAAGGCACACAACGGACCAGGAGAACCTCGACAACATCCAACACACCATACAATGTATTAATCAAAATTTAACGCTATTAAATCAACATACATTCTAAACAACTGGTGCACACAAAAATGTACCTCACAAGTTTTCATAGTAACTGGTGCATACTTTACCTGGATAATCAGGAGAACCTTCTCCTTAGACTCCATGACAGAGATCTGCTCCCTTGTTACTACTTACACTGTTGCTCATCTCAGTTTTGATTGATTTTACTACCATTTTGGTATCAATAATAGAAAGTATTTATTCAATTGGTTTTATTTTCTATCCATGCATGCACATATTTAGATACTCTTCCAGCCATACTCTGATATATATACCGTTATAACGTTAAAAATGCATGTAGGAGCCTGCTGTGACCT
>OX183133.1:46238271-46259889 GCA_945261195.1 Cryptosula pallasiana | reverse complement strand
CATATATTTTTGGATTTGAACCAAAAACTATGTACTCTCATGGTAGATACAATAATATCTCACCCCCTGATATAAAACAAGACTGCTGATATTATAGTGGCTAATTACAGATGTATGGTGAATGGAGAGCTATTGATTGGAGATCTTAGCATCTCTGCTCAAATAGCTTCATCTGTGGTGTCGGAAAAAAGCGGTGTAATCGTATTCAAAGGACTAAGCCAAAATACAAACAACATGATTTCCTACGATGTCATTCTACTCTCGGCTCTCCAAGCTTTCATTCGAGCCTCAGAACCGTTTGATACTTTGCCGCAACACACCTTTCTCTCCTACTTTGATGAAAATGAAAAACAGAATTGTCCAGAACAGCACATCGAAACCTTAATCGATAACACAAAGGACATATCTCGTCTTCTATGATGGTAAGTTTCATATCTATTTAAAGTAGGTTCCGAAGTATTTTTGTAAAATCAATTCATATAACTATGTATGATAGAGTCATTAGTTACTATGTCTTTTAGATATAACTAAAGAGCGCTCCTGGGGAAGAAAATGAGAAGATCTTATCTACTTCTTGCTTGGAACATTACAAAATAATAGTCTTTATAGGTTCTGTAGTGTTTAGCACAAATAATGAGATAAGTTGTATTTTATTCATTTTATTTGTTATGACAAATAAAAATCAATTATAATAATTTATTTTAACAATTTACTTAGTAAATTAGTTCCTTGTATATGCACTCCATCTATTCCTTCTACTGTATTATTGTAGGGGAATGTGGTCGACCTATTAACATTTATTCATATACTTACTCCTTCTAACCGAACTCTAACAGTTATTCATATGCTTATATTGTGTGCTTTACCAACCCTATTTTTCATATATTTTGTACATGTGCTTGGGCAGCCATCCCTGCGATGGAGACTGCCCCTTTTGTTCTATGCCCAGTTCTATTGGCCTTTTACTAGCCAATCAACCTTACAGGCGTGGCCTGTTTTTGTCTTGTTTGCTGCCAATCTTGTTATATAACTTTTCCTGTATAAATATTCATGTATCACAGTAATAAAATCAGAGTTAGCCTGGCACTCTCACTTGCTTGTTGATTCTCCTTGCATAAGCGCACTTATGCAAAGCACTGGTGGCAAAGCAGAAAACATACAAGTAAGCTCTCACATACAGATTGCGCTGACAGAGGAACTTACAAGTTCAAACACTTGCACAATAACTGGGCAAACAAAGCAGCTTTTGGACAAGTCGACTAGTAACTAGAATAATAGTCAGTAAAAAGTGTACAGTTGATTTGACTCACACTGCATTCGACCTACGGGCAAGTGGTACTGGAACGATTATTTGAACTACTAGTTCGACCCGACGAATCTATTCCGCCGAATAGAAAATCAGTGGAAAGTGAGGGAGTTGTGACAACTCCTCACTGTGTATTGCTTACTGGCGTACTACGCTGCAAATTCTAATCTACCGGTTTGGATTGCTGACCTTGGGCGAGTTGGAGGCATACACTGCACTGCTTGTAATACACTCACTACTGTGGGCTGCTGTACAGGTGATAGCTACCACTTCACCCTAAATTCCTGTACATTATCTTGTATGAACTCGAAATTACGATAAGTCTGTATGATAAATCTCCATATTGAGTGATCTCTCATCTCACTATCCCCTATATCTCGTAAACTTCTAACAATTTCATCCATACTCCACCCTCTACTTCTCAGTAAACAAAAGTATACACAATAATCGCCACATACAGTTGAAAAAAAATTTTGTAGTTGTGTTTCATTACCTTGTATTGTTTCATATCCTCCATGAATACTTAGTATTTCATTTACATCTGGGTAAAAGGAAACAGAACGTCCAAACGAGTCAAAAAAATCCACCTCTGAATCATTAGCGTACACAGCCAACCAATGCTCTCCAGGTTGGTGAGAATAATGGGTGTTGAATACGAAACATCCTGTTGGAAAATTGCAAGTTTGCTTCCAAAACTGTTCTTTAGCTCCAACGTGAATCCCTACGCTTTGACATAAAACGTCTGAAGATAAGATCGAACGAATTTGCATGGTATTCATCTCTAACTTTCTGTTTAAAGCACTGCGTCTCCCGCGATAGTTAATTGAAGAATGCTGTCCATCTCAAACACACCGTCTTTTACAAAGTATGCTACCAGGGTTAATCCATCAGTCGTGTTGATGGTGATGATGTTTTTTTTATCTTTTTTAGTTTTCGCGTGAGTTTTCCACGTAAAGACCTTCTTATATATAATAAAGGCTTTTTAATGGACTCAGCTCATGTCAATCGGTACAACCTCAGCTATTTAAGAAGCACCGCTTTTACACAGAAAGCATCCACTTCAACAACAGTGACTGAAGGATCAACATCTACTACAACTACTAGGAGATTTTCTGTATTAAGGTAAGAAATAATAAATAATTATTTAACACTAGTTGAAGAACTCAACTAAGTGCACTATGGAGTTACCCTTCTATTACGATATGGAGTCGTTCTCTTGACCATAGAAGTATCTCTCCTAGATAATTTTATGCTCATAGAACCTATCCTGTTTCCGCTCAAGATCGCAGTCTTTTGGGATTGATTGACAGAATTGTCGTATGTCCGAGAGAAAAAATAGGTTAGCATTAGATGATGCCTTGAACTACCAGTCGATTTTGAACTTTACAGCCAAAAAAAGATTAAAACTTTCAATATTGTATTATTTCACTTCATTATCAGCATAAAACAGTTATTATTCATTGTATTTAAAATGAAAAATAATTTTTACAAGTTTTTCTGATAATAATAAAATCAAATGATTACTGTTATTATGATGATGATTTTATTTGGTCTTCATTATTACTTTATTGAATTTCGTTCAAGTCTTGAAGTGTATTAGTCTTTATTAAGATTTTTATAAACACTATTAAACTATAATGCTATCATATGCAACTGTTTTTACGTTAAAAACCAAGATATACTAAGTGCAAAGAGTGAAGTCAAACTGTGGTTTAAGGAATTATGTAACATTGATCTAAATGATAAAATGATAATAAAAAACTAGTCCCAAAAAACTAGATGATTTAATTAACTAAAGACAAATAATTATTTTAGCACTTCTTACCTTGATGCTGGTTGCTCTCCTAGTAGCTGTAGTAGATGTTGCTTCTTCGCTCGTTGTTGTAGAGCTGGATGCTTTCTGTGTGAAAACACTGGCTTTTAAATAGCTAAAGTTGCACTGATTAACCCTATGAATACCATATCGTGACAACCTTCTTCATAATACTGTGAGGGACGCCAGCACTCGTCGCTATCGCTACTCACTGTCTAGACAATTATTCTAAATATTTACTCACTTATCTTATACATTGTCTGCGTGCTATTGTCTCGTTATATAATTATTTACTCAGTATCTACTCAATGTCTACATCCTGTATCGTTCTATTGTTAAGGGTCTATGCTTGAGCAGTTCTATTACACACACGATTTATTATTATTATTATTTTCTACTCAAGTGCTCATTGGTGTTTAGCAAGGTGTGGCCAACTATTTTATTATTATCTTTACCTGTGCTAATTGGTGCTTAGCAAGGTGTGGCCTACCAATTTTGATACAAGGGTGTGACTAAGTAAACGTACCCGCCTACTGTATTTATATTTGGATGTTGTGCAAATAAATGTTAGAGTTAGCCTGACTCTCAGATGAATCTTATTCTCAAGAAGCAAGCACTGAGCACAGCTAGAAGCAGAATAGCTACAAGCGCTGGTCGAAACTATTAGCAAGCACGAGGCTTGGCGGAAAGTAAGATTGTTTCACTCTCTTACTGCGTATTCCCTCGACCCGAGGTGTACGACGCAAAGCACCTGGTGCCCTAGTAGCTCGACCCATATTGAAGTCCGAACTGGGGAGTTCGAACACAAACTTACACAAACAATAATTTAGCGTAATTGTTGTCGACCTCGACTGAGTCGAATTAGACGCATAACAATTACCGCACCATTATTGTCGGTAGCCTAAAGTTCGCAACAAACTATAAACTAAACAGTAATTCCTACGGAATTATTGGTGTAGCCACAGTTCGCAACAAACTATAAACTAAACAGTAATTCCTACGGAATTATTGGTGTAGCCACAGTTCGCAACAAACTTTAAACTAGATAATAATCACGGCACTGATTATTGTCGAACCTAGAGAGGTTCAAATACAGCCAATAATTATTGACTAATTATTGTAACTGTCAGCATCAGATTCAGTCATTCCCTTACATGACCTAAGTCAGTGGCAACCTGTAAACAATAATTGTAGAATTATTGTGCACTGCGTTAACTAGAGTAGCAAGCATTCGGGAGGTGTACAGGTGGCTACCACCCAGACAGTAAATTCCTGTACATTGGTGGTAGCAGTGGGATTGAAGCGCCCACAGCAATCTCCCGAAATCTCTAGTGAAGCAGACATGGCATACAGGCGGAGAGCTGTTAGCACTGACCGCGAAGGGTCATCCATGCAGATCATGGGGACGCTGACCGATATCTTGGAACGAATGACGGTGACGAATACGAGGGACAAGTTTAGACTACCCACCTTCGATGGAGAAGGAGACGTACACTACTTCGTCCAACGCTTTGAGGAGGTATCCAGGATGAATAGATGGACACCTGAAGAAGCCACCATCCACCTACGCCAGGCGCTGGTTGGAAAGGCGGAGCAGTGCGGACGTGGTCCCACACAACAGATGATAGTGGAAGCACTGAGGGCCAGCTTCGGGCTTACCCGAACAGAGGCCCAAAACAAACTGATGGCATATCGCAAACACCCTCGAGACACTCTCCGGGAACACGCCCTCCAGGTCGAAAGACTGGTGGAGGCGGCGTACGAAGAACTGCCACAGAGGAACCGTGAGGAGCTGACCCTTCAAACCTTTCAAGGCACGTTGGGACATGCATACCTACAAAGACATCTCCTAGCCATTCGGCCCACCAATCTGGAAGAAGCCATCAGAGCGGGGAATGATTACCTCCAGATCCAACACCAACCCCTCCCACACTCCAATATCCGCACAGTGCATGAAGAATCGGTAGGCAACTACCAAGGCCAGTCCACAGCAGAAACCCTCTGCCAAGAGGTAGAGGACCCTCTCACGAACCTACTAAAGACTATAGAAGCGCTTAGCAAGGAGGTAGCGGAACTAAAGAAAAAACCACAGGAAGAGCCAGTTAAGCGTTGTTGGGGTTGCCAGGGTACAGGGCACCTCCGCAGTCAATGTAAGACTGCTCCATGGGTCAACCGTCCGGGAAACGGGCGCGGCCCGCGGCAGTAGGGCCACCTGCTGGCTGCGACAGGGCCACCCCACACCATGGAACTCCCTACTATAACCCAAACAGGCGTAAGGTTCCACAACCTTCCGGACCTGCTCCCGTCACTCTGACCAACCGGTTCAACCCGTCGGCCACAGAAGAAGATGACGTCCTACACAAAGAAGAAGAAGAAGAACTAGAGCCATGGCATCGAACTGAGAGGGGACAAGGCACCCCCAAGGGAGAAATCCCAAGGTCAGGTCCAAAGGAGACCAGCCAACCTAAAACGGTGCACCTCAATCAAGTCGAGAGGCCATACAAGTCGAGCTACTACTTACCAGGGAGGGTCGAAGGACGAGCAGTCACGTACCTTATAGATACTGGCTGTAATACGAACTTGTTAGCCAAACGAGTCTTCGACCAGCTACCCCCCAGAGTCCAACAGTACTTGCAACAGTACGACTCACATGGCCTGATGGCCGACGGCACGCGCCTGCCATTCTATGGGCTGCTCACACTCTCAGGGCGTATCAGACATATTCACTACGAGGAAACGTTCGTTGTTAGCCAAATTAACGAGGACGTGATCCTCGGCATGCCATTCCTCTCAAACCAAAGTTGCCACATGGGGTTCGACCAGCCAACCTTACGGATACAGGGCAAAGAACTTGTGTGCACAGATAGACACGGAAGAGATTTAGTCTCTAAAGTGCAAGTACAAAAGGATACCTACCTACCACCCCAAGCAGAGATGACCGTCCTGTGCCACCTCACCAGCAAAGAGCCCTGCCCTCAAGGAGTAATAGAGAGTATGGAAGGTGGCCTGCTCCTCGCATCTAGCATCAACACACCCGACGAGCAAGGGCGGGTACTCGTGCGATGCCTTAATCCCTCCCAAGAGAGTGTCCACGTCCCCGCAGGAGAAGTCATAGGGACATTCACGGGAGTAGGAGCTGAAGACGTCCACACCACTTCCAACCCGACCTCACCAGAAACTATAGAAGGACTGGAGTTGCCCCCACACCTACGGGCACTATATGCCCAAGCACGACAAGGCTGTAAAAACCCCTTAGAAGAAAGGCAACTCCATGAACTACTCGTACAGTACCAAACGGTATTCAGCAAGGATGATAGCGATATAGGGCGTACACACTTGGGGGAGCACTCCATCCCAGTAGCACCCGGGACGAAGCCGATACGTTGCCCTCCGCACCGCCTGGGGGCCGAGAAAGAGGCCGAGGCAGAACGGCAGGTAAAGGAACTCCTGGCCAAGGACCTAATAGAACCCGCCGACGGCGCCTGGAGCTCGCCAGTCGTCTTAGTAAGGAAGAAGGACGAATCATGGAGATTCTGCGTTGATTACAGGAAATTAAACGATGTCACCCGTCAGGATGCGTACCCTATCCCCAGGATAGACGATTCTCTGGACGCATTGGCCGGTAGTCGTTATTTCTCCACGCTAGATCTCACCAGCGGGTACTGGCAAGTGCCCTTAGACGCTGATGCCCGGCAGAAGTCAGCTTTCATTACCAGAAGCGGACTATGGAGGTGGAAAGTCCTCCCCTTCGGACTTACGTCCGCTCCAGCCACCTTTCAGCGCCTAATGGAACGAGTCCTGAAGGGACTGCATTGGAAGACGCTCTTGCTATATCTGGACGATGTTATCATTATCGCCCCAGATTTCCAAACCCACCTGCAAAGACTCGGGGAGGTCCTAGGACGGCTACAGCAAGCTAACCTCAAGATCAAGCCCTCTAAGTGTGAACTATTGGGCGGGAAGGTGAGATACCTGGGGCACGTCGTTAGCGCAGAAGGAGTGGCCACCGACTCTGGGAAGGTTGAAGCTGTACAGAAATGGGAGGACCCCAAAGATATCAAGGGCTTACAAGCGTTCCTGGGAACGGCTGGTTACTACCGCCAATACATACCAGGATACGCCACAATAGCCAAGCCACTGACGGTCCTAACTGGAAAGGGAATCAGTTGGAAATGGGGAGAAGAGGAACAACAAGCCTTCTACCTGCTAAAAGACAAGCTGAGTCGGGCCCCGGTGTTAGGATACCCTGACCCCTCGCTCACTTACATCCTGGATACGGACGCCAGTGCCGTAGGGATGGGGGCGGTACTCTCCCAGGAGCAGGACGGCAGAGAAAGAGTTATTGCTTATTACAGCAAAACTTTGGCACCCGCAGAACGAAATTACTGCGTAACTAGAAGAGAGCTCCTGGCGGTGGTGAAGGCAGTAAAGCACTTCCGACCCTATGTATACGGAAGGAAGTTCCGATTAAGGACTGACCACGCCTCCCTCCGGTGGTTGTGCCGCCGAAAAGAACCCTCCAACCAGATTGCTCGCTGGTTAGAAATCCTGGCAGAATTTACCTACCAGCTGGAACACCGTGCGGGACCCCGTCATGCTAACGCAGACGGTCTTAGCCGGTAAGCCCAGTGTATCAACTGCAAGCAATGCAGTACCATCGAACAACGTGACGGAGGCCCCTCCCACGCCGAACTTGCGGCAGAAAGAGGACAGGCCCAAGTGAATCTCACAGTCACGGACCCCAACTACAACACACGAGAACTGGTACAAGCCCAGAAAGAAGGGGACCACCCAGTGGCCCGCATGTACCAGGCCATCAAGGAAGAAGAGATCCTATCTCGACAGGAGTTAGAGGAGGGTAGCACAGAGCTACGGGTCCTACACGACCGAAGGGAGAGCCTGCGTATAAGGCCGGACGGAGTATTGACCATGCGTCTGCAGTACCAAGGCAGAGCCAAGCACTGCACCGTCCGCCCCCCTTCACAGCGAGAGAGTACTGTGTGGGAGACCCACAAGCTAGCCCATGCGGGGATTAACAGAACTAGGAACCGGCTGATGCTAGACTGGTATTGGCCCGGAATGTCTGCTATGGTGCGCCGCCTCGTAAGAGATTGCGAAGTGTGCCAGATAGCCAAGAGAAGTCGGAGACCCGACGCCCCAGAGGGCCAGAGGCTCTATGCTGGACGCTCCTTCCAAAAACTCGCAGTAGATTTGGTCGGGCCGCTACCCCTCACCCGTCGGAAGAATAGGTGGATACTGGTTCTTACCGACCACTTTACTAGATGGCAAGACGCCATCGCGATCCCTGATGCAACCACCCCCACTGTGGCAGCTACCCTAGACGAACGTGTGTTCAGTTACTGGGGCCTACCGGAACAACTCCACACAGACCAAGGGGCACAATTTGAGTCCTCGCTGCTAGAGGAACTGTGCACACTATGGAGTGTGCGGAAGACGCGCACCACCCCTTACCATCCCCAGGGAAATGGAATGGTGGAGCGTCAGAACAGGACGCTAGGCGACGCCCTCAGAACACTCATCCTCACCCGAGGGCAAGATGAATGGGATGCACTCCTACCGCAGATCATGCGGGCGTGCAGAGCCACCCCCAATTCCACCACAGGAGAGACCCCCAACCTTCTCATGATGGGTCGAGAGGTGCGGTTGCCAGACCAGCTCACAGGAGCGGCGCCCACCCTCGACAAAGCCACCATCACAGAGCACACCCTGCGCACGCAGGAGAACCTAGAAGTCGCACACGAATACGTGCGAAACCTACAAAAACAGATGCGTCAGGAAGACGGGGAGGAACCCTTAAGGTTCAACGAAGGAGACCTCGTAGTGATCGAAAACAAACGCCGCACCAAAGGGAGTAATCCCAAGCTGCAGCCCAGTTATATTGGACCATATACAGTCACCCAGACGTACCCAAACCATACGTACCGCATAGAAAGAGGAGGACAGGGCTTCACCCAAAACGGCCGAAGGCTGAAGCACTATCGGTCATGCCAAGAGCCGATTGGACGAGCTCCACCCAGCAGAGAGCAAGCGGTACGCCCCAATATGAGAGGGGCCTACCTAGGCCGCCCCCTACCACGAGTAGAAGTAGAGGACGCAGGACCTCAACCCCTAGAACTCGTCGACAGAGTGCCGAGAGAGAGGGATAGGCCAGCATCAGAGATACCCCCCACAGAACAGCCACGGGACACCCCCCTACCAACAGAAACGATAGAGCGGGCACCCACGCCCGAACGTGGGGTCCAGGCACCCCCGGCAGGCACCCCTGCACCACCTGCTCCGGAGAGACATGAGCCAGATCCTGTCGAGTGGCCAACACTACCACCCAGACCAGAAACTAGTGCGAATTGTGAAAGACCGAGGAGAGAGCCTCGAAAGCCAGTGAAATTCACTGACTACCAGTGCTACAATACGCAGAAAGAAGAAAGAAGTGTGATAAACCACCAGCCGTGGCAAAATCAAGAAGAAACCATGAAAATATTAGGACTAGTGGGAAGAGATAACTCCAGACAGACAGTAACGTCGGGAGGCTCTCTAAACTCACAAGAGAACACAACCCCCAACACAGGTCGAATACCCAAAAACACGAGAGAAGATAACTCGAGGTGGGAAAAAGATCGACATATACAGAGGCCCACAACTCCTAACACAAACCCAGTTGTTGCGAACAATTCAACAACGGCTACCCACACCCCCACGAACACGTGGGCAAAAGAAACAATGAAACGGGCGGCACTAAGTGAAAACGAGGGCAGCAATAACTCAGAGCACTGTACAAATAAAAATACTCTGCCTTTCAAATCTACACCTCGCTACAGACGACAGTGCCTAACAGACATCTCCAACCTTTTGTACGCCATGGAGAATGATGGTAATTTATCACTAGAGGAAGACCCGACTTTTGAAGAAGAGCTGCTGCATGGTACAGAACGTAGAAGTTGGCCCCGACAGAGAGAGAACCACTCTCCTACCCGAATAGCCACTGTCACTACACCAGAAGAAGGAGCAGCCCGATGCCGATACCGAAAGCATCAAACACCAGCTCCCCCTCCACCAACACACCAAATTAAAGAGACATGGAAAGCGGAGGAGACCACGAGAGCTATTAACGAGGCAGTACAGCAGATAGAAGGTGAGACATGGGAGTGTAAAATTTGTAAGCTACGACTCAACAAGAAGCGCATACTCTACCACGTCCACCAACACTTCACTTATTTTTTCTGTGCCTGTGGCAAGAAAAGTAGCTCGCGAGACACCATTTTAAAACATATTCGCAACAAAGGAGGTGACCAGGCACATGGAGGGGAAGCCAAGCCACTGTATGAAGTTGACAAGCAGTCGTACCCCGAATTCTGCAGAACCCTACAGTGGGAGAGGCCAGCGCCATTCGGTACCCCCACACCCATAAAAGAACAAGAGAAAGTACCAGTAAAGAAGCAACTAGGCGAAAAGATAGAAGAAACACCAATGAAGATAATGAAGGTAGAACTAGTCGACACCAAGCCAAGACAACCATCACCCAGAAAGAAAGAAACGAGAATTATAAAAGAAAGCATACCTTCCACCATTACCGAAAATAAAGATGAGCGTCGACAGAGAGACAGAATTAATGAAGAACGGAGAGAGGACAGATACCGACGCATAAAGAGATATGAAGGAGAACTTTACCACCTGACCCGTGAGGCATTCAGATGTTTACAACGGACAGAGGAGCTAAAAGCCTGTATCCAGAAGGAAAGGGACCTTTTGTAAGCATAATGGACGATATTTTGACATTTTCACTCCTTGCGCCCCTACTTAGTTTATTGGGCCTACGGCTTCCAATGGGGGGGAGTGTGTGAGGGACGTCAGCACTCGTCGCTATCGCTACTCACTGTCTAGACAATTATTCTAAATATTTACTCACTTATCTTATACATTGTCTGCGTGCTATTGTCTCGTTATATAATTATTTACTCAGTATCTACTCAATGTCTACATCCTGTATCGTTCTATTGTTAAGGGTCTATGCTTGAGCAGTTCTATTACACACACGATTTATTATTATTATTATTTTCTACTCAAGTGCTCATTGGTGTTTAGCAAGGTGTGGCCAACTATTTTATTATTATCTTTACCTGTGCTAATTGGTGCTTAGCAAGGTGTGGCCTACCAATTTTGATACAAGGGTGTGACTAAGTAAACGTACCCGCCTACTGTATTTATATTTGGATGTTGTGCAAATAAATGTTAGAGTTAGCCTGACTCTCAGATGAATCTTATTCTCAAGAAGCAAGCACTGAGCACAGCTAGAAGCAGAATAGCTACAAGCGCTGGTCGAAACTATTAGCAAGCACGAGGCTTGGCGGAAAGTAAGATTGTTTCACTCTCTTACTGCGTATTCCCTCGACCCGAGGTGTACGACGCAAAGCACCTGGTGCCCTAGTAGCTCGACCCATATTGAAGTCCGAACTGGGGAGTTCGAACACAAACTTACACAAACAATAATTTAGCGTAATTGTTGTCGACCTCGACTGAGTCGAATTAGACGCATAACAATTACCGCACCATTATTGTCGGTAGCCTAAAGTTCGCAACAAACTATAAACTAAACAGTAATTCCTACGGAATTATTGGTGTAGCCACAGTTCGCAACAAACTATAAACTAAACAGTAATTCCTACGGAATTATTGGTGTAGCCACAGTTCGCAACAAACTTTAAACTAGATAATAATCACGGCACTGATTATTGTCGAACCTAGAGAGGTTCAAATACAGCCAATAATTATTGACTAATTATTGTAACTGTCAGCATCAGATTCAGTCATTCCCTTACATGACCTAAGTCAGTGGCAACCTGTAAACAATAATTGTAGAATTATTGTGCACTGCGTTAACTAGAGTAGCAAGCATTCGGGAGGTGTACAGGTGGCTACCACCCAGACAGTAAATTCCTGTACAATACATCTATGAATCAGCATGTTTTCACGCGAAAAGAAAAATAATGCTTTTGCGGGAATAAAAGAATTATTTTCAAGCGAATAACAGTAAATAAAAGTCTCTTTTATCACGCGAATGCAACCAATTTTCACGCGGATCAAAAAATAGTATTTTAATGCTAAAAAAACATATTTTCACACGAAAAGACAAATAATGCTTTCGCAGGAATAAAGGAATTATTTTCACGTGAATAAAACATGAAAAACAACCTAAATTTTCACGCGAATAGCAGTAAATAAAAATCTCTTTTTTCACGCAAATGCAACCACTTTTCTCGCGGATCAAAAAAAAGTATTTTAATGCTAAAAAAACATATTTTTGCGCGAAAAGACAAATAATGCTTTCGTGGGAATAAAATAATTATTTTCATGCGAATAAAACATGAATATTTCACGCGAATAACATTATTATGATAGGGTTTTCGCGTGAGTATTTTCAATGGTTGTAAGCTAAATGAGTAGGTGTGGCTTATAGTATATAAGAACAGCTCTCTTTGCATAGAAATCATTCTCTCCAGCAATAGCTTCTGAAGCATCAACTAGTACAGCATTTCTAATACAATTAACAGCAGATTTCTTGGTGATAAGGTAAGAATTAATAAAAACACTATTTAATAGGGGTTAGAAAAATAAAAAGTTTGTAATTATTTTACATCACTGTTTAATCTTTCTATAGTAATACATAACTTTTTATTTTAGTTCATTATGGAATCAAAAGCAGTAAGAGTAAAGGACTTCCTCCCAGAGATCTACCATAAATGAACTAGTACAGCATTTATAGTACAGTTAACAGCAGATTTCTTGGTGATAAAGTAAGAATTAATAAAAACACTATTTAATAGGGGTTAAAAATATAAAAAGTTTGTAATTATTTTACATCACTGCTTAATCTTTCCATACTAATACATAACTTTTTATTTTAGCTCATAATGGAATCAAAAGCAGTAAGAGTAAAGGACTTCCTCCCAGAGATCTACCATAAATACATCATAGAAAATGTTATTGTTCAGGAAAAGGCTAGATATCAACTTACATTACAAGCTGTAGCGTTATGTATGACACAGCATTTACTGACTCTAGCCTCGTTATATGGAGAGATTTCCCCTATACAATACCAACCATACACAACTCATAAATACACTGACAATCCTGAACACATATTTTTTATACTAATCTCTCTCTCTCAAAAACAAAAAAAAAATCAAAAAATAAATGCCATAAAATATTACTTCGGCTGATCTAATCAACGCCGTAACCCATTGCTTCCACTCCGGGCCTAAACCCCACAGAAAAACACTTGGTAGGGAGATCTGCTCATATATTACTACTCACATTGAGAGGAGTGCTACAACCCCATACACCTGCACCGATCTTCAAACCACCCAAGTTCAATGGAAGCGGAGAGGTTGAATACTTCATTGGACATTTCCTGGAAGTTGCTGAAGCGAACAGTTGGGATGACATTGCCTCCTTGCTGCACGTAAGAGAAGCCCTCAGAGAAGATGCCCTGAGTTGTGGAAAGCCTAACAACCTTAGAGCTGTGTTCACCGCACTCAGTGCCCGCTTTGGCCTGACACGCCGTGAGGCCCTGCAGAACATTGCACAGTTGAGGAAAGCTCCCAAGACCTCATTGCAGGAACATGCTAATGAGGTTGAGAGACTAGTGCATGTTGCATATGAAGGCTTGCCAGATGGACATGTGGAACGTTTAGTACTAGAGAGGTTTGCCACCACCCTGGGTCACCCGTATTTACACAGAGACCTGTTAGCAGTGAACCCCAGAAGCCTAGAAGAAGCTGTTCGTGCGGGAGGAGAGTTCTTGCAGATAGGGGCTTACACCGACAACAAGCCATCCAGTGTGTGGATTATAGAGGAAGTAGAGGATGAAGACAGGTACGACGAAGAGTACCATAAACTTCCATGTCCCACTATCATCATTCACCGACAATTGACGTAGTTGCGCAGGCTCCTAGAGAAGTGGAGTATCCCTATCCAGCGGCGGAGCACCACTATCTGGCTCCTCAGCCACCACCTACACACGAGGATACCTTGAACCGACTGTTACAGACAGTGCAAGACATGACAACTGAGATGCATCAGATGAGACAGTGGCAACAGACGGTGCCTACACCTACTTCAGTGGCGCAGCCTGCTCCTCAACCTCCTATGCAGGCTCCACATACGCTGTACCACCCTTCTCCTGTGTCACCTACCACGCCTGGCAGTGAGTGGCCACCTCTCTCGACAGCCCGTTCTCCATTCCCCCAGTGTTGGAGCTGTGGACAGCCTGGACACTAGAGTAGATTTTGTACATCCAAACCACCAGCTGTCACTACACCCAGAGAGATTCCCAGGACAGGAAACAAACATCTCCCGCAGTAGTTACCACACCGGCTACCTGTGATAAGGCAAGAAGGTAGAATAAAGAAGCAAAAAGCCAGAGACATGCAATTCTACTCCGTTACTCTTATCAGAATTTATCAGAGAGCCCCGAAGTATGGGAATGAAGCGAACAGAGAGACGAAACCCTGTGTCGCCACACCCCTCGGATAAGACACCCCTGCGAAAAGGGCTGAAGAAGAATGAAGCGAGGCATGCCAAGTTGCCCACCTCTCCTACCGGCTGACAGAGAGACTATACAAGAAGTGAGCCGTCTCCTCATGGTAAACAGCTACTCCTTACAAGTGACGATCAAGTCACCCCTTCGGCTAACCATGACCGGGCAAACAGGTGGAAAAAAGAGCTAGTGAGGATAGAGAAGTATAACCCTGTGCCCCTTGCTTCTTCACCTGGGTCTGTTAGACCACCCCCTAGGAAGATGGAAATTCTTTCCTCACCCAATTGGCAGCTGCCGACCTCTAACCGGTACGTGGTGTTGCCAGAAGAAACAGACGATTCGGAGCCTTATAAAATCTCTGCTGCCATACCTTCCGGGCTCAGCCTGCCCTTGTTAGAGCCTGTAGGTGCCCGGAGGAACCGGCCTGCACCAGCTAAGGAATACCCGACGGTAACTACACCAGTCGGTCCGCCAGTAGAGCGCCCTTCACACTCGAGAAAGAGAGTATTGTCTCCTCCTCACAGAGCTACAAAGATTCAACCCACTGAGTTGTCCAACATTGAGGTAGAGCAGCCGTACAGAGCTAGCTACTTCCTCCCAGGAAAATTAGAAGGCAAGCCAGTCGCCCTCCTCATAGATACCGGCTGCACAACAAACCTCCTATCTAAACACGTCTTTGACCGGCTACCGGAGCCAGTAAGACAATCGGTGCGAGAGAGTGAGACTCATGGTATCATGGCCGACGGCACCCAGATTCCCTGCTATGGCACGGTGAAAGCTACCCTCCGTCTCCGTGATGTGAAAACCGAGACCACGTTCGTAGTTAGTCACATAATCGAAGATACCATCTTAGGGATGCCCTTCATCACTGACCATGACTGCCGTTCGAAGTTCAGTGATTGCGCCATTGTTGTGGCAGGCAAGGAGATGCACTGCACAGATAAAGACAGTACGCTGTTGATGAATAACGTTCAAGTCCTTCGTACCGCACGGCTACCCACGGGCATGGAGTCTACTATCCTGTGTAAGGTTACCACGCAGAACTATCTACCCCTCGGGCTCGTGGAGTCCCGACCCGGAGGCCCTCCTATTGCTGCTAGTCTAAACGAGCCGGATAGCAAAGGGCACGTACTACTCAGATGTATGAACCAGGCGGATTAGCCAGTAGAACTGAAGGTGGGAAGCACGGTGGGCCACTATGAGGAGTGAGCCCTGAGGAGATCGAGCAAACAGGGGCGGTTGCCGTGCCCGCTCCTACTCCTCCAGCCCATTCCTCTCATTCCCCGGGTCCCCCTCACATTGCTGAACTATACTCAGCCACTTTACTCCAGTGTCAGAACAGACACGAGGCACAGCAAATAGCTGGATTGCTACGACAGTATGCTGCCGTGTTCAGTTCGGGAGACCATGATGTTGGCCAAACCACTCTGGTCACACATAGTATCCCTCTCCTCCCGGGAACTTGACCTCTTCGCCAACCTCCTCACAGACTAGGTCGGGAGAAAGAAGCGGAAGCAGAGAGACAAATGGAACAGCTGCTGGAGCGTGGACTTATATAACCTGCCTCGGGGGCCTAGAGTTTCCCCATGGTCCTTGTAGGGAAGAAGGACGGTGTGTGGAGGTTCTATATTGACTACAGACAACTGAACGCCGTCACACACCAGGATGCCTACCCCCTCCCTCGCATCGATGAGAGTCTGGATGCCCTGTCAGGGAGCAAGTTCTTTAGTACCTTGGATCTGGTCAGTGGATATTGGCAGGTTCCCCTGGACAAAGAAGCCAGTGAACGCTCGGCGTTTACCACCCGTACAGGTCTGTGGACGTGGAAGGTCCTCGCTTTCGGCCTCACTTCAGCCCCGGCCACCTTCCAACGGTTGATGGAGAAGTGCTCCAGGGCCTCCACTGGAAAACTTTCTTGCTCTACCTCGAAGACATTATTGTCATCGCTCCTGATTTTCCTACTCACATCCAGCGCCTGGCCGAAGTCTTTCAGCTTTTACAGCAGGCCGGGTTGAAATTCAAACCCAGTAAGTGTGAGCTATTCAAGTCGGAGGTCCTGTATTTAGGACACGTGGTGAGTAGTGCAGGAGTGGCCACAGACCCATAAAAGGTTGCTGCAGTAGCACAGTGGCAGACGCCCACAGAGTTGAAGGGTTTACAAACCTTCTTGGGTACCTTAGGATACTACAGGCAGTACATCCCTGACTTCTCCACCATGGCACGGCCCCTTACCCAGCCCACTAGTAAGCTTGCACCTTGGGAATGGTCCACCGCCCAAGAGACTGCATTCCAGCCGCTGAAAGTAGCTATGACCCGTGCCCCTGTTCTTGGCTACCCTGATCCTAAGCTACAATACACCTTGGACACTGATGCCAGCGATGCAGATGTAGGTACTGTGCTGTCACGGGTACAGTAAGGTCGTGAGCGGGTAATCGCTTACTACAGCAACACACTCAGTCCTCAAGAGTGTAATTATTGTGTGACACGGAGAGAGCTGTTAGCAGTAGTAAAGGCTGTTAAGCACTTTTGTCCCTACCTCTATGGCCAGCACTTTCGTCTTCGGACAGACCATAGCTCCCTTCTGTGGCTGTGTCGCCGCCGGGAACCCACCAGTCAGGTGGCTAGGTGGCTCGAGTTGCTTTTGGAGTTCAAATACACTATTGAACATAGAAGCGGCCCCCGACATGGCAATGCGGATGAGTTGAGCCGCAGGTGCCCCTCAGAGTGCAGACAGTGCATGCGCGTTCAAGAAAGAGATGGTGGGCCCTCTAAGGCAGAGGTACAATGGGAGTTGGGCACCGCCCCTCAGGCTACCCCCCATGCAGTTCACCCAGTCCAGCAGGATACCGACCTCGTTCCGGCTCAGAGTGAAGGCAATCACGCTGTGGCTGTCATCTACCAGGCAATGTCCACCCAGCGCCCTCTCACTAAAGAGCAGTTGGAACTCGGCAGCCGAGAGCTGAGATGGCTGAATAGCTGTATTGGAGCTATGAGACTCCGGACAGATGGTGTGCTGGAGTTACAGGTCTCTCCTAACCGCCGCTCTCGTTGGTGTGGGGTCTGTCCGGCAGGATTTCGTGGCAACACGGTCTGGCAGACCTATTTTCTGGCACACCAGGGAGTAAGCAGGACTCTGAAACGCATCCAGTTCACTTGGTATTGGCCAGGTATGACATCTGACATACGCCGTATGGTTAGGAGCTGCTAAGTTTGCCAAAGGGCCAAAAATGGTGGCACCAAGCCTAGCTCCGGTCGCCAGCACATGTACGCTGGCCACCTCTGGCAGAAGCTAGCTGTAGATTTGTGGGGCCTTTTCCCAAGACGGAGCGTGGTAACGCTTGGGTTTTAGTGTTAACAGACCACTTCACGTGATGGCAAGACACCCTGGCTCTCCCTAACGCCACCGCCCCGGTAGTGGCCAGTGCTTTAGACGAACGGGTTTTTGTTACCTGGGTATACCCGAACAGATGCACACTGACCAAGGGGCTCAGTTTGAGTCTCACCTGATGCAGAAGTTGTGTGCTCTGTGGGGCATCGAGAAGACCTGCACTTCCCCATATCACCCTCAGGCCAACGGAGTTGTGGACAGAAACAACAGGGTGCTATGCGACTCCCTGCGGTCTTTGCTCTTGAGGAGAAGCCTGGTGACAGAGACCTGTTGCTTCCCCAACTGATGAGAGCCTTCAGGGCTACACCCCACTCCACCACAGGAGAGACAGCCAATTACATGATGATGGGTAGAGAAATGCGGCTACCCAACCAAGTCTCTTACCACCTCCCTCTGACCGACTGCTTGCCCGTGCAGGAGTATGCCCAAGACCTCAAGTTAAGACTAGAGGAGGTACATGAAACCCTGAGAGAGCAAAAGATGGAAGTCAGGGCCAAGGAAGGAGAGGAACCCAGTCTATATGCAGTTGGAGATCGAGTCTGGCTGGAAAGCCGTCGCAGACGCCGTGCAGAGAATCCCAAGTTGCAGGCCAAGTTCCTGTGACCTTTCGAGATAGAAGAGGCGTATGAAAACCATACTTATCTCATCAGCAGACATGGCCAACTTTCTGTACAGAATGAATGCCGCCTCAAGCTTTACCACCCCAGCGTGGATCCCCGAGGACAAGCGTCGGCGGCTATTGAGTCAAGAAGACGTCCCAACATGTGTGGAGCCCGTGCAAGGAAGGCACCAGCAGCATCTCCATTTGATCCAATGCCACAAGAACTCAAACTAGCTCTTCTACCTAGGAGGGAGGCCAGTTTGGAGCGGCCAGAAGAACCACTGCCAACCGATCTACCGATCGTTTCCAGCGAACTGAGAAGATAACCATGGGATTGAGTAACTAAGGATGACCCGGATGTACACGAGGTGCCTCCCCCAACTGCTGAGATAATTCCCGGCACTAACCAGAGTAAGAGCCAGCCCGTTAATCCACCAGTACAGAGGCCACGCCAGAATTTTTGGCCGCCTGCATAATATGGACAGGCCTTGTGCCACCCAGTTACCACTACCGGATGGCAGGCCCCTTATTATATATACTCCGCACATGGTATTGGGCGATAGGCCGTATTCCGTACGCGCCTCTTGGAGTCGTACCTTCTTTGCACATGGCATTGTGCTCCAGGACATGTTCCACATGTACCCTCTGGACTACCGGTGTGTAGTTGACAGTCTCTTTGAGACTCCTCTGTATATACTATTTTTATATATACTCCCTTGTTACATTCTGCACATGGTTTTGTGCTATGCGCCATACTCCGTATGTGTCTCTTGGAGCTTTATTCTCTCTGCACACATGGTCTTGTGCCCCGGGACATACTCTGTATGTACTCCCTGGACTACAGTTTGTGGTTGACAGTTTCTCGAGACTCTCCGGTATTTATCCATATATATATCTATATATACTCTCTTACTTATCCCCGGCCTCCTATTATATGGCCACCCTGTGCCTGTTTAACTATCAGTACGGAAGTACGTGATTGTTGAAGCGGCATGTGTAATGGAGTTGCACAGGGCGTGATCATCTCAGCCGGTGCTAACAACCTATATTAATCAACCATATATATCTAAGACTATGCTACTGCTTATACTATAGAAGTTATGCCTGACTGATCAAGGTGCAGCTGAACTACAGCTTCACTACAGCCAAGAACAGGAAGGACTTTCCCGCTTCTTTATCTATTTATAACTTGACACTTATGCCATGCTAGCTTGCTTATATTATATTAGTCAATCACATATTTTTATGCTTCCTTGATTTTGCACACCCTTTATATAGAGTTGCATGCAGCCCAGCAGGGCAGATACAGTTGGATACTCTAATTAGACACAGACTGTGTCTCAAGCTAGTGTTGCCTAGCCACCGTACGTGCGTAGTAGCTAGTATTCAAGACTAGCCAGCACCAGTCAAAGAAGCTGAAGAATCGTGGAATTGCCAAGAAGAATACCTTAGAAGGCGCTTAGAAGAAACGCTGAGGATTCAAGCAGCAACGACCAGCCTAGAAGAAATACACTGCCAGACTTATTGGACTGTCATTCAATACCGACCTAGAGACTTACCGTTATTTTACATTCATACATAGTATACAATTTTGTGCGTTCTGTTTTTAGTAGCTAGTATAATAAAGTACTGCTACCCTGTTAAGCTTGTGAAATCCGTTTCGTCGGTTGCCGAACTTAGTCGCGTCTGCTAATTAGCAGCATCCAGTGCTCTCCATATCAGGGAGAGACCATACTGCCTTGTCACTCTGTGGCCATTGCTACCATGAAATTACAGAGTAAGCCAGTATTCCATAGCATTCTTACAGTACCAGTAACCGTCTTCCTCCTCTAACACGGGGAAAACCGTTACAATATGTCATCAAAAACACTTCACGTAAAAGATTTCCTTCCAGAAATTTATCACAAATACGTGAGAGAAAATGTGATTGTACAGGAGAAGTGATATATCAATTAACATTCCAAGCAATAATATTTTGTATGACACAACACATGCTAAGCATGGGAGCACTACGCTATATGGAGAACTTTCGCCAATCCAATACAAAACTTCCATAGCTCAACAAGACGATCCTATGGAGATATTTCCTGTGGTGTATAGACGTAGTGTATAGTGGTAGGATAGACTCCGTGTGGATGAGGGCAGAGGCTAGCAACTGATCGGTCATCGAGGCACCCTTTTTAGGGTTGCTGAGATGGCCGAGAGGTCTAGCGCTCTGCCTCATGCTGCTAGGCGATTTGGTGCCGCTGGAGGGTCAGAAGTTCGAGTCCCAGTGGGGGAACTTAGAGGCATGCAGGCGTTGCCCATTGCGCCTGGCATGACATGGTGTCAGAAGTGGGATCAGTGGAAATGGGCAATAAGTTAGTGGCTAGAGGTAGCACTTGCGGAAAAAGAGGAGAGAAGGGAGGATGTGGTGTATAGACGTAGTGTATAGACGTAGTGTATAGACGTAGTGTATAGACGTAGTGTATAGACGTAGTGTATAGACGTAGTGTATAGACGTAGTGTATAGACGTAGTGTATAGACGTAGTGTATAGACGTAGTGTATAGACGTAGTGTATAGACGTAGTGTATAGACGTAGTGTATAGACGTAGTGTATAGACGTAGTGTATAGTGGTAGGATAGACTCCGTGTGGATGAGGGCAGAGGCTAGCAACTGATCGGTCATCAAGGCACCCTTTTTAGGGTTGCTGAGATGGCCGAGAGGTCTAGCGCTCTGCCTCATGCTGCTAGGCGATTTGGTGCCGCTGGAGGGTCAGAGGTTTGAGTCCCAGTGGGGGAACTTAGAGGCATGCAGGCGTTGCCCATTGCGCCTGGCATGACATTTCCTACTATGACAGAAGACGATTTCCAAACTGTTTTAAAAATGTTAAAAAACGTAAACGTAAATGATCATTTAAAAAAAATTGAAAGAAACGCTTGGGATAAAGCACTTTTTGAAAAATTGTATAAAT
>OX183133.1:46106044-46238071 GCA_945261195.1 Cryptosula pallasiana | reverse complement strand
AAAAAAAAATAATCAATACTTAAATGCCACTTAAATGCCACTTAAATGCCACTTAAATGCCACACAATATTAATTCGGCACTCTATTCAACGCCGACAACCCATTGCATCAACTCCAGAGTCACACCCACAAGAAAACACTTGGTAGGAAGATCTGCTCATATATTACTACTCATGTAACTTATGATTAAACCACAGGAACACTGAAGGCTCAGCTGGCACCTTCAGTGCCAGCTGAGCCTTCAGCTCACGCCAGCCCTATCCGGGGTTTTAGAATTGAGTTGTTTAACGTAATTCCCACCATTCCACAAAAACTCCTAGGGACAGTCCTGGTTAATCCAACAATCAAAATTACAATACAAAACTCAGTATAAACCGACACATTTAGGAACCAGTCAACCTCATAATCTAACGACATAAAAAATCACCATGTAAACCCCTTGCGCAACAAAGACAACACAAAAAATTAAAACACCTGGTGCACACAAAAAGGTTCCTCACCCAAAACTTAATAATTAAAAACACCTGGTGCACACAAAAAGGCACCTCAACCAACCAATGCACCAGGAGAACTTCCAGAACCTCCAACAAAAACACACAACATACAAACCAACGTCCAAGTCTACATTCCACACCATAAAAATTCCATACAGTCTAAACAACTGGTGCACACAAAAAGGTATTAAGTTCGCATGGTAATAGGGGTTTACTTTAAGTACACCTGGAACCAGGAGATCCTTCTCCTCCTTAGACTCCATGACAGAGATCTGCTCCCTTACTCCTTCTTCTAGGCGTCCTAGAAATCCAGACGTCATCAAATCTGGAATGTATGCCTACCATGAGATATAAAAGTTTACTTTTGGTTTTCGCTCCAGTAGTTTTGTACTTTATTGTAAACAGGGTTGTCAAACATTCCAGGAACACATAGGCCAAAATATTATTTGTATTGATGCCAATCACCAGTTTCAACATTTTCGGAAATAAAATCTAAGCTTAGTTTTTTTAAAAAAAATGTTTTTCCGGCCTTTCCTTGTTATTCCTGCAGGTTTCCCCATTCATTTCACATTTTTTACTATTAATTAATTTTGCTACCAATTATAATGATAACTATCCTTGTGATAAGTTCATAGTTATACGTTACATGCATAGCTAGAACCACTTACGGTTGGTAAAAGGATACATTATGCATTGTGTCTTGTCTGAGTCAACATAACTGCAGGGACATGTTGTATCATTTGCGTGTTCAAATCTATGTTGTGTCCTAGCTCATGAGCCATTATTGTAGCAGCACGAATATAATTATTATGATTATCATCAGCAGATACCCCAACACTGCGCTCCCAGTGTACATATTGAGTTTGTGTGAGCCTCTCCTTTATTACCAGAAAAGTCGTGTCCTGAGAAAAGTTGCATATTGTCATTTGGAATGTATGGTAGAATTTCATTGGCGCGATATTTACCTAAATTATTAAGAAGTACTAATGACTTGTAGCGAACAATACCATCTTCTTCAAGAATTTGTGCACCAAATGAAACTTGATCTTTCTCATTCCATACTTCTACACCAATCAACACAATAAATATGTTTAATTGGCTGTACAAAGCGCTAGCATGGTTTACTAAATCTATGGCTCTGCTTATAGTTGCCTCAAGTGAGCCACATCTGCGATATAAAGCGTTGTCCATCACTACAATCATTTCTACATAGCGAGTGCTTATATTGTGTCCCGCAGGTACATACAGCTCTCTCTTTAATCTCTTGGTAGTATTGTTAAAGTTTCCACTTTTGACCCCACAATTAACAGGCTTACTCTGGCCATATATCTCCTGCTTTACAAGTTTATGCTGAACATTCGACTCTTTTATTACTGGATATATCATATAGAACGTTCCAGAAAGCTCTAATGTTCCTTTGAAACCCCTTGCACACATTTACAGAGAAAAACCTGCCTTTATTTCTTCGAGAATCGCCATTAAAGTAACATCTTGACTGTGCATGATCTTTTGGTGTTTTCTTCACAATGGGTTTGCCAGCTTTTGTGAAATATTTACGAAAAAATGCTTACCAATTAGAGCTGTATTACGCCACAAGTCAAAAGAAAGCAACCAATTTGTGAGCCATTACCAATAGTTACTTCGATAGGCGCAGAAGCTCTTTTGAGAGAATTGTACAACTCATTGAGTTGTTGTAGAGTCTCCAAAGGGTAGTGGAATACTTTTTCATCAACTACTGCTTTGATGGATACCCTTACTATCTCTTCACTAAACCTGGCAGAAGAAGACAGTTCGCTACAAACCGTGTGTTGTAGAACAATTAAAAGGGTCAAAAACATTGAGAAGACCAGAGCTGTTCCTTCTTGTCTTCTTAGGACTGGCCATTAATTTCTGCATCCATTAAGTATTGGTTTGAATACTTTCAGTAGAATGGCAAAAATGTTAGCTATCTGGAAGTAAAAATGCCAAAAAGTTCCCTTTAAATGATAACACAATTCACTATTCTTTACCTCAGTAGCTATTGATTGGCAGTCACTCTGCATCCTATATGCTATTGTGATACATGACTTACTATATTATAAAAAAAAATTGCGCGGAAAATAACATTCTTCGCGAAAAAAACAACATCTTTCACACGAAAAAAACAACATTCTTTGTGCAAAAATCTCTTTATAATATATATTAATATAAGCGCATGAAAAATATTTTACTTGCGGAAAATCTTTATATATCATAACAGGATTTTGTGCGCAAAAAAAAACTACATTCATTGCTAAAAAAAAAAACATTCTTTGCCTGAAACAAAACACCATTCTTCGTGCAAAATAACCAACTTCTTTGCACGAAAATCCCTTTATAATATATATGCATCTTTTAGGGGAAAAAAAATTTATTTGCGTGAAAATCCTGATATACTATGAAAGGATTTTCGCTTCCAATAAAACAACATTCTTTGCACAAAAATTCCTTTATAACATATATTAAGATTTTCGCACAAAAAACATTTATTACTTACGCGATAATCGTTACATATCATAAAGGGAGTTTTGCTCGATAAAAACTTAGTATTCGGTCCAAAAATCCTTATGTATTATAAAGAGCTTTCTGCTCAAAATCAACCATTCTATATTATAAAGTGATCTTCGTGCGAGCATTCTCATTTTTCGTAGGGTCAATCGTGCAACTCTGACTATTTAATAAGCATTGTTTTTACAGAGAAATCATTCACTCCAGCAACAACATCTAAAGAAATAACATCAACTACAGTATCTAATACACAACTACTAGGAGGACCCTTGACAATGAGGTAAGAATTAATAAAAAAATTTCCAGCACTAGTTGAAACAATAAAAACATAAAAAGACATTTTTTTAGTTGTTATTATTTCACTTATATTTTTATTATTATTTACTAAAAGGTTTCTTTAAATTTTAAAACAATATGACTAGTGCTAGGACGGGTATGGACCCGAACTTGAACCCGCGAGTATGAATGGACGAGTAGAGTACCCGAACCCGTGGGTATGTCAAAGTTATAATTTCGAGTATTGAGCTATAAGCCTCCGGAAGGGACAATGAAAATACGTTCTATAAATCTTTCATTTGGCACTGCCTAGTTCTATGACAACACCAAAAGTATCGGGGCAGATAATTCTATGTTTATGGCATAGACTAAGAACACCATATACTTCATCCATGGTCTATGCCATATACTTATAGGTTATAGGTCTATGCAGTCTGTTTCTTGGATTGCTGTCAAACCAAATTGGCGACTTGGCAGGCTGGTAATTATTTTAGTCAAACAAGATAGAGAAACAAAATATGAGCATAATTATTGCTTATGACCATAAATAATAAAAGCTCAATGCTACACAATAATATATATGTTATGAAAATTGAATTATTGTCTACCGGCAATTAATGTTATACAACTAAATGATCTAGCATTGATTGATAAATTGCTCTTAATTATTTATTTTAAAATAATTAATAAATAAAACAAACTAATTTAAATGATATTAACAAACAATATTATGGTGATAATTATTTTCATTATAATTATTATGCCATGTCTCATTCTGATTATGATGGTCATCATTAAACACTCTGTTGGTTTGTCATACTCCGCCAGTAGTATAATCTTTTTTTTCATAAGAATCAAGTTTTGAAAAATATTATATACACAGGAATAAACCGAGTAATAATAATGTAAATCAATGATGGTTGATAATAATAATAAATAATGATAATCATTGTTGATATCGCAGTGCATTATTACAATAATTATAATAATAATTAATGATGTTAATATTACTATTGTGCAGGATCTTTGTATAACTAGTGCGTAGTTATTCCGGTAGTCACCTGCACTACCTCTAGACAAAAGAGCTGTCTGTCGATCCCGACAGTCTGTTGGTCAGAGTGCCTATCAGTGTCCACCCGTCAGCATGACTGCTGGAGGAAGAGCACTTTGGCTATCGTCTGCCGAACAGGCCTGTCGTCGTCGGTTCACATAGATAACCCTAAATGCTACTCGGACCTTAGAGGTCGTTTGAGCTGTTATCGTGTAATGGTATCGTCGTCTGTTATGATATCAAGTAATAAGCTTGATTGAGTGTGTATGCTGTTTATATTTCTTATCAGAAAATTAACAAGTGAGTCTCTTCGTAACACTACTTTGTGAGGAGCTCTGTAAGACTTTATATACTGAGGAGGCGGTGCTTAATAATAATGTAGCCTCGTTGTAAAATGGTAGCAATAGGTATAATATAATAATAATAAAATATCGAGGTTATAAACACGTGATCGTAAATAAAGGGAATAAGTAGAATTGTTGCTGTCCATCGTAAATACGGTTCGATGTTTTCCTGTACACTATTACGTGAAACAAAATAATTAATTATTATTAAAAATAATAATACAATAATAATGATAAATAATCATCATCAACTATTATTTATTGATCATTAATAAATGGTAATAATAATTGTAATAATAATAAAACTGTTTTTTTTTATCATCATGATTATTATTATTATTATTATTATTATTATTATTATTATTATTATTATTATTATTATTATTATTATTATTATTATTATTATTATTATTATTATTATTATTATTATTATTATTATTATTATTATTATTAATTATTGTCTTGTAATCATATATATAAGAATCCTGATAATGAGACTATTGCTCACAGTAGTAATATATGAGCAGATCTCCCTACCAAGTGTTTTTTTGTGGATAAAATCTTGGGGGTGATGCAATGGGTTACGACGTGGATGAATTCGCCGAGTTTATATTGTATTTTATTTGAGGGGTATTTGAGTGGCATTTGAGTGGCATTTAAGTGGCATTTGAGTTTTGATTATTTTTTTACTTTATTTGAACTATTAGATTTTGAATGTATGGCATTCAAGTTTTGATAATTTCTTACATAATTATATACATAACTTTAACTCATAGAGCATCTAGATTTTGAATGTATGGCATGTAAGTTTTGATAATTTTTTGTAATTCGACTCATATGATATCTTGAGAGAGAGGTGAGAGAGGAGATATATCTACATTGAATAAATACAGTGATTAAAAATGAAACAATATGTGAATATTGTGAGGGACGCTAGTACTCTCCATATTTTATTATTATTATTTTATACTCACTAAGACATTCTCTCACTTATTATTACGCCAGAGACATTATCTCGTAATTACTGTCTAAGCCTATGTCTCATTGTCCGTATTCTTTTGTGTACGATTTAAGCCATTAACTCACTGTCTATGTTACATCTCAATATCTACTCGCTACGCATTGTATACGTCTGTGTATAGTTCTATTGTTTGTATGTATCCACGATACCAGAGTCTATTCCAGTGCGTTCTATCTTGTACACCAAATAATTATTTACTACATATTATTCTTTTTCCACGATTTTTAATTATTGCAATTGGGTGCTGACTGTAAGGACAAGGCGTGGCTTGTACCAATATTTTTGCTCTGGTGTGCTTTGTAATGTGTACCCGCCTTCCCTGTATTTAAATCGATGTAAGCATAATAAAAATCAGAGTTAGCCTGACTCTCAGAAGAATCTCTCTCTCTTGAAGCAAGCACTACTAGGAGCACCTAAAACTACCAGCGCTGGACAAGTCGGCTGTTAGCAAGTACGACGCTAAGGCGGAAAGTGAGAACGGTACGCCCTATCACTGTGTATACCCTTGCCTGAGGCAAGGATTACAACACACGGCCTAGTACACTAATAGTTCGGCTCGTACTAGATTCGGATTCGGGGAATCCCACAAGTTAGTTAGCAATAACTGCAGTGAAATTATTTGTCGATCTCGGCTGAGCCCAGACTCGACCATAAATAATTCCAACATAATTATTGCCGACAGTAATAGTTCGAGACAAACTATAAACTAGACAAGTAATTCCTGAGGAATTAATGTCAGAGCACAGTTCGAAACAAACTATAAACTAGAACGGCAATTGCAGTACAATTGCCATCGGACATGTACATGTTCGGATGCAGCCAATAATTGCCAGATAATTATTGTCCACTGCCAACAAACACACACGCCAGATTCGGCCGCATGCAAAACTGCACAAACCAATAAGGGCTCTCCAGAACATACGAACAATAATAGCAAATTATTGTAAGTAGACTTGGGCAGAAGTAGAGCACGTCGGGAGTGTGTACAGGTGGCTACCACCCAGACACAAATTCCTGTACATTGGTGGCAGCAGTGGGATTGCAAGGCCCACAAAGAATTCTCGACCTCCCGAAGACGAGAGCCCAGTCTGCACGATGTCGTACCGACGGAGAGCAGCAAGCTCAGATCGGGAAGGTTCATCCCTACAGATAATGGGTGCCTTAACAGATATCCTAGAGAGGATGACGACCAATAATACTCGAAGTAAATTCAAAACCCCCCACTTTGATGGGGAAGGTGATGTCCATTACTTCATCCAGCGATTTGAGGAGGTGGCTAGAATGAATCGTTGGACTCCTGAGGAGGCCACGGTCCATCTCCGCCACGCGCTGACCGGGAGTGCCGAACAGTGTGGGCGTGGACTGACCCAACAAGCTATTCTGGAGGCCCTCCGAGCCAGCTTCGGTTTGACTCGAACGGAGGCACAGAGTAAGCTGACGGGGTATCGGAAGCACCCAAAAGACACGCTGCGAGAGCACGCAGCCTCAGTAGAGAGGCTGGTGGAGGCGGCCTACGAAGAACTCCCTCAGAGAAATCGGACGGAGTTGACCCTCCAGACATTCCAGAACACTTTAGGACACGCTTATTTACAGCGTCACCTGTTGGCCATCCGGCCCACCAGTCTAGAGGAAGCCGTTAGGGCAGGCAACGACTACCTGCAAATACAACACCAAGCGGTACCACACTCCAACATCCGGACGGTGCACGAGGGACGCCCCGAGGACACCTCCGACCCGGTCTCTCAAGAAGTGTCCTGCCAAGAGATCGACGACCCGCTCACCAAACTACTAAAAACAGTGGAGGCCCTCAGCAAGGAGGTGGCAGGATTGAAACAGAAGCCACAAGAAGGCCCACCCAAACGCTGTTGGGGTTGCCAACGGACGGGCCACCTACGCAGTCAATGTAAGACTGCCCCCTGGACTGCGAGGCAGGGAAACGGGCTCGGCCCGCAGTAGTGGGACAACCCACTAGCTGCATACGGACAAAAACTCAAGGAACCCCCTACAGTCACCAGAGGACCCCTACACCCGTCCCACTGACCAATCGGTTTCACCCATTGGCCGACGGAGAAGAGGAGACACCTCCACTGCCAGAGGAGCAAGTGAACCACGTGCCACGACCCCCGAGGCAGGACCAGAACCGACCCAGCACGAACCGCCCCAAGACCATCCACTTAAACCAAGTAGAGAGGCCGTACAAATCAAGCTACTACCTCCCCGGAAAGGTGGAAGGCCGGGCAGTCACGTACCTCATAGACACCGGGTGCAATACAAATCTACTGGCAAAAAGGATCTACGACCAACTCTCCCCCAGAGTCCAGCAACACCTGCAACAATACGACTCTCACGGATTGATGGCGGATGGCACGCGGTTGCCCTTCTACGGCCTGCTCACACTTACAGGACGCATCCGTCATATCCACTACGAGGAGACATTCGTAGTAAGCCAGATAAACGAGGATGTAATCCTAGGCATGCCATTTCTCGCAAACCAAAGTTGTCAAATAGGATTTGACCAGCCCATCCTGAAAATCCAAGATAAGGAACTGACATGCACCGACAGGCACGGGAGAGATTTGATCTCCAAGGTACAAGTCCAAAAGGACACCTATCTACCCCCACAAGCAGAGACCACCATACTATGTCACCTCACCAGCAAGGAGCCCTGTCCACAAGGCATCATCGAGAGTATGGAGGGTGGCCTGCTTTTAGCTACCAGCATCAACGTACCCGACCACCAGGGAAGAGTACTAGTACGATGCCTCAACCCCTCCCCCGAAAGTGTCTGCGTTCCAGCCGGTGAAGTAATCGGGACGTTTACGGGAGTAGGACCCGAAGAGGTCCAACCAACCACCGAACAATACTCACCAGAAACCACTACAAGCCATGATCGTCCTAGGAGAGAAGCAAAGAAACCAGCAAAATTTGCTGATTATCAATGCTATAGGACACAAGAAGTGGACAGGGAAAACGAACGATATGTAAAACAGAAAAAAACTAAAAGAAATAAAACACTTACCTTGGGAAAACGCAGCAGAAACAACGAAAATCTTAGGATTACAGAGAGAAGATAACTACGCAACAACGTCGGCGCCGGGAAAACCCCCAGCTCTCAACGAGAAGATAACCCCCCAGACCGAACTGCCTGCCGAAAACGCCCCCGCGGGAAACCACACCCAGCAGAACACGTGGGCAAACAGAACAATGAGAAGGGAGGTACCAGCAACAAACCAAGGCGTGCTCAATCAACAGCACTGCACAGATAAAAATAATAAACACTCCAAACATTCATCACACTACCGAACGCAGTGCCTACAAGCGATCACAGATATACTACACAGCATGGAGAATGAGAGAGCCTTATCAGTGGAAGAAGACCCGACCTTTGCAGAGGAGCTGCTGGCCAACGCTACTACCAGTCGGGTAAGAAAAAGAAATTATTCCTCTCCTGCCAGGATCAATCACATCGCTAAAGAAGGAGCTGCAAGGACCCGAATACACCAAGCACCAGCACCCCCTCCCCCGACACAACATGCTAAAGAAACGTGGAAAGCCGACGCCACCTCACAAGCAATCAAGAACGCTATTTACCAAATAGAGGGAGACACATGGGGCTGCAAAATCTGTAGTCTACAGCTCAACAAAAAGCGTATTATATACCACGTACACCAACACTTTACGTATTTCTTTTGTGCCTGTGGCAAAAAGAGTAGCTCGCGGGACACTATACTCAAACACATCAAGGAGAGAGGAGGCGAGCAAGCACATGGTGGAGAAACTCGACCACTATATGAAGTCGATGAGCAATCATACACAGAGTTCTGTAAGGCTATGCGTTGGACAAATCCAGCACCCTTCGGCACCCCGACGCCAATTATAGAGCGTGGCAAAGCTTCCATAAAGAAACGACTGGGAGAGAGACAAGACGAAACTCCTGCCAAAGTAGCCCGAATAGAACTAGTGGACAGTAATCCTCCACCAAGAAAACCTCGTTTGCACATAGGAGGTAAGGAAACAGCATTTAGAAGACACCTCGCCTCCACCGAAAACATTCCGAGGGCACCTATGCCTGAAAATAGGAGACAGAGGGAGAGAGTAAATGAAGAGAGACGTGAGGACAGATACAGGAGAATCAAGCGCTTAGAGGAGGAGATGTACACCACTACTCGGGATGCTTTCAAGCTATTACAAAGGACCGAGGACATAAAGATAGCCATCCAAAGGGAAAGGGACCTTCTCTAAAGAAACATAATGGACAGTAAGCATTGACATTTGTTACACTCTGTGCGCCCCTTCTTTTTATTGGCCTTACAGTTGCCAATGGGGGGGAGTGTGTGAGGGACGCTAGTACTCTCCATATTTTATTATTATTATTTTATACTCACTAAGACATTCTCTCACTTATTATTACGCCAGAGACATTATCTCGTAATTACTGTCTAAGCCTATGTCTCATTGTCCGTATTCTTTTGTGTACGATTTAAGCCATTAACTCACTGTCTATGTTACATCTCAATATCTACTCGCTACGCATTGTATACGTCTGTGTATAGTTCTATTGTTTGTATGTATCCACGATACCAGAGTCTATTCCAGTGCGTTCTATCTTGTACACCAAATAATTATTTACTACATATTATTCTTTTTCCATGATTTTTAATTATTGCAATTGGGTGCTGACTGTAAGGACAAGGCGTGGCTTGTACCAATATTTTTGCTCAGGCGTGGTTTGTAATGTGTACCCGCCTTCCCTGTATTTAAATCGATGTAAGCATAATAAAAATCAGAGTTAGCCTGACTCTCAGAAGAATCTCTCTCTCTTGAAGCAAGCACTACTAGGAGCACCTAAAACTACCAGCGCTGGACAAGTCGGCTGTTAGCAAGTACGACGCTAAGGCGGAAAGTGAGAACGGTACGCCCTATCACTGTGTATACCCTTGCCTGAGGCAAGGATTACAACACACGGCCTAGTACACTAATAGTTCGGCTCGTACTAAATTCGGATTCGGGGAATCCCACAAGTTAGTTAGCAATAACTGCAGTGAAATTATTTGTCGATTTCGGCTGAGCCCAGACTCGACCATAAATAATTCCAACATAATTATTGCCGACAGTAATAGTTCGAGACAAACTATAAACTAGACAAGTAATTCCTGAGGAATTAATGTCAGAGCACAGTTCGAAACAAACTATAAACTAGAACGGCAATTGCAGTACAATTGCCATCGGACATGTACATGTTCGGATGCAGCCAATAATTGCCAGATAATTATTGTCCACTGCCAACAAACACACACGCCAGATTCGGCCGCATGCAAAACTGCACAAACCAATAAGGGCTCTCCAGAACATACGAACAATAATAGCAAATTATTGTAAGTAGACTTGGGCAGAAGTAGAGCACGTCGGGAGTGTGTACAGGTGGCTACCACCCAGACACAAATTCCTGTACAATATATACATTTATTGTGTAATAAGTAGGGAAAATTTCATATAATATAGCTAGAGTCAGTAAATATTAAATAATACCAGAGATGGGGGCAAATCACGACTGACTCGAATGTTTGAGTATTCGAATATTTGAAACAAATCAAAATTAGCTGATTTGATGATTTGCTGATTTGATTTGATTTGATTTGCCTACCTCAGTGATTTGACTTGATTTGATTTGGTTTTTTTTTTTGATTTGAGTCAAATATTTGATTTTTAGATTCAAATCATTTGGTAAAAATTAACTTTTTTGTTGATAAATAATGCAAAAATTATCATAGTTTTGTTATCTCTTTATCTTTATTAGAAGTATTAGCAAAAGATCGCTGGGTGGGGTAACAGAGGCCACGACTCATGACTAAAAATACAGTCTATAGTTACGCAATATCCCCCGCATGGCGGCTGAGCTAATTGTGTTGTTGCCAATATTAGATAACTAATTAATTCTGTACAATTACTCAAAAATGGCCTGAAATGAAGGATTGATACGAACATGACAAATGGATGTTTGACTATGTGTACTAGGTGAGTGGTTTGTTTAGTTACTAACTACTTGGTAGAATAATAATATTTAATATTATTATTCTACCAACCAAGTAGTAGTAGTTATATTATTTATAATTATTTATTTATTATCATCATCATTTGTTTGATTTATTATTATTATTATTATTATTTTGGATGAATCAATGAATGAATGAATAAATCAATGCCATAGAATAGTCATAGTAGATAGTAATAATAATAGCAACATTAATAAATAATAAAATAATAATCATAATAATGAGGAATGATAATAATAATAATAATAATTATTATTGTTATTATTTATCGTTGGTCATTTTTTATCGCTGTAATATTATTATTAATTAATTATTATTAGTAATAATAATCGTCATGGCAGTAATTCATCCACATAACTATGGTAATAATAATTATTGTTATTCACGGCTGAATAATAAGTTGATAATAATAATAATTATTGATTATCAATGATATCAAACCCTTATTATTATTAATTATTATTATTGTTATTATTATTATTATTTATTACAATAATAATATATTATTATGGATAATAATGATCATAATAATAATAATAATAAGAGTAGTTAGTTGCAATAACATTGTTGTTGTAAAAATTGTGGTGTTGATGTCGTTATCATCACCAACGTAGTTACAGTAACTTTACTTTATTAAGCACTGTAATAAATAATAATAATAAATAACGATGATTAATTATTATGGTGGCAATGGATTCAATGATGATAATGATTATTTATATTAATTAATATTGATAATTAAATAAGACTACTGTTTTTAGTAGCAAAGAGTAAAAAATTACCATGTAAGTATGTGGAATGAAAATAATAAAAATTGAAGTTTAGTAGTGATTAAAACAATACACCACAAAAACAAATGACAATTAATTATATAATAATTAATAAGAATATTATTTTTAATTGTTATTGCACTTATTGTGCTGATTATAGATTCTTTATAGTAATAGTTATTACTAGTAGTCCACAAAAATTGATACTATTGATAATTTTAATGATTTATTATCAATTAATTAAGCAGTGGATAAAAATTAAATAAATTGACTTTATTGTAGCAGTATTGGTCAAATGGCACTGTTTCAAAAATATTGCATTATGATCTATCATTTTCAACAATATTTTTCTGGCATTATTGATTGATTAAATTTACCTTTCAGAGCATAAGTACCGCAGTTCATACAGCTCGACCCAATAAATTGATAGTAGTTTGATTGGTAATCAATGAAAGGTGCTTATTACATGTTAGGTTAACATTAGTAAGTGTTATTGTTATTTGCCATTGTATTGTTGTTATATGGCTATGCTATTTGATTTAGATTGCAAGAGCATAATTAATTTCATTTACTCTAATAATATTCTCCCGGATCATCATTGTACATTGCTCAACTTTGCTATGTTATAGATGTGGATATATGTGCTGGCTACCCTATGGATCTCTTTTTTGTCAAAAAAGATTCAATACTCAACAAATCATATGCACCAAGAGTTATTCTTCCCGTGAAATGAGTTGCTCATTCCGTGAAGTTGAATATGCAGTGCTCCAACATGCAGTTTGGACTACTGAGGAAACATACAAAGATGAATGAAGACACTTCACATAGAAGAGACAGTTGTGATGAATTTAACCACGAACCATCTATGTACTAAACGTGATGACTATGTTCTAGTGTAGCGTAGTATAGCTCTAACCAGCGTTCTAATATCTTCGAATCTTCTTGTTAGAAAGTAGTTCACTCTGTGTACTGATGTGAACAATGAGTGATTTTTTACCACCGCAAGAAATAACTGGTGTTTATAATTGGAACTATTGCTATTGTATATGAAAGAATTTCGTCTATCTCATGGTATGCCTCACTGGCAGGAATGTTTTGTAATTCTCAGCTGATCAGCAATATTTTTATTGGATACAACCCACTGTCCCGCAACAGCCAACTACATCACAAAGCTCCATGCTTCATTTTCACCGCATACTCTTATTTGATCTGCAGACATGACATCATGACGTTTTCGTAGAGCCTCTTTATTTTTTTAGCTTTACAACAAAAAATATAAAAAAAAACTATATGATTTTGTGTCACATCCAAGTAATATCTGATAGCTGCAAAAACCACCGATTAAACTAAGGTTGTCGTCATGTAGTTTTGCAGCTCTTAACTTCTCAGTATCCTATTGCATATGTTCATTATATCCGTCAGAATACTAAACTTGTATAGTGATTACTTTAGATGCACTAATTCTGATATGAAACTTATTGGAAATTGTGGCAAATTACCTAAAAGAACTATCTTTACTTTTTATTATGAAAACAAATCATTATATTTTTAAGTCATATCACCTGTGTTTAGTTTTTTCTAGTGTGTGTTAAAGCTACTACAGCTAAGGAAAGTAATTAAGCAATTAGAAATGAACTTGTAGAATTAAACTTGTATAGTGATTACTTTAGATGCACTAATTCTGATATGAAACTTATTGGAAATTGTGGCAAATTACCTAAAAGAACTATCTATACTTTTTATTATGAAAACAAATCATTTTTAAGTCATATCACCTGTGTTTAGTTTTTTCTAGTGTGTGTTAAAGCTACTACAGCTAAGGAAAGTAATTAAGCAATTAGAAATGAAATGGTATATATGCATGTAATTTTAAACCATCTGCAGTCTTCCATTAGTCAGCCTCCTGCAGATGGAACAAGAAAATAAACGTTTGAAAAGATGCACATGTCTTAGAAAATATACCAATATACATTCGCATTCCACTACCAGATTATAGATAATGGAATTTGGAACGAACGTAGACAGGAATTAATGCAGACAGCTGGAATGAACGTAGACACATTCTGGAATGAACGTCGACAGACCTGGAATAAAAGTCAACTATGTTCGAGAGAAAAATTCGATGTTCATTCTAGGAAGTGTCAACATTCATTACAGGCAACATTGTAACTTCCATTTCGACGTTCGTTCCAGGAGTAAAATAAATTACTGTTTTTTCCCAAAGTAGACAACTCTTGGAACGAAAATCGAAATGATATTTTATATATCGCTGAGAACGAACGTAGACACATTCAGGCGTGAGAGTCGAAATTCTCTGGTTTGTTGCATTGTCGACATTCGTTCCAGGTATGTCGACATTCATTCCTGGATGTGTCTACGACGTTCATTCCAGCTGTTTCTGCATTCATTCCTGTCTACGCTCGTTCCAATTCCATAGATAATCAGTGCATTGAGCATAGTTTTGAACCCAGATTCTTTTTTTTCCATACTTTATTTTCGTGTGACTCATTTACATCTAAATGAAGTAGGAGTGCACAAAGCTGTAATGGCCTGTTCACAATGCTGTCGCATGCAACCCTCACTTCTGTGGTGACTGACTAGTGAAGGCATGAATAAGTTGTAAGAGCTCAATTTATATATGGTACAATAAGGTAATTGCGAAATAATATTGGACATGAGCCGCAGAAATGTCAACAGTGACCATCTATGTCAACATACTTTTATATGGGATTTTGAACTTTAGGCACTTTTCCCACCACTATTAATGCAGAGAGGATGAAAATAATGGCTTTTGTGTGCTTGTTTTCGCTCCCAGGGCTTGTTTTGAAAAATGATTTGAAACAAATATTTGAAAATCAAATGCAAATATTTGATTTGATTTGAAATTTTTACTGATTTGACTTGATTTGATTTGCCTCGATTTCTCGCGTCCCTGATTTGATTTGATTTGATTTGGTCCAATTTGAAAATGATTTGATTTGATTTGAGTCAAAAATTTTTGATTTGCCCCCATCTCTGAATAATACCAAACACTACAACTTGTAATGACAATCAATGCATAAGCTTTTACTAAAACTATCTTGAAAACCTTCAAAACATGATCCCAAATGGAAAAAAATGGATAAAGTTAGATATTCATCTATTTGTTTACATCTACAAAAAAGAGGTATTTTGGTGAAATATTTTTTCATTTTATTCAATTTTCATTAATTTTCTACAAAAACAAATCATCCTATAAATGGTTAAATTTCATCTAATTGTACAAATTTACAAAAAACAGGGTATTTGGTAAAATATTCTTTCATTTCATTAAATCTTCATTATTTTTTTGCAAAAAAGAAATCATCCTTTAAATGGTTAAATTTTATCTGTTTGTATATCTTTACAAAAAAAACAGGCTATTTGGTAAAATATTTCCTTTATTTTATTCAATTTTCATTGATTTTTTCAATAATTGCTTAAATATAAATTATTCATTATTTTCTTATTATTAGGTAAGCAACCTATCATACAAAATTAGTTTCTTGAGTGAGGGTTTTATCCTGCATTTTCCTTTTGAATTTTTTTCAAAAATTTACCATTTTTTTCAAAAACAATCATTTATATATGGAGTGCCAAATGCTCAAAAATTACCTACTATTTGCTGTGTGTTGTTTACAATTATGTTTCATAGTCAAAATTTGTTCTCTTATGTTCACAATTCAGTCTGTTACCTTTACAATTTATTGTCTTACCCTTAGAATTTGGTCTCTCATGTTTACTATTTATTCTGCTACGCTTACAATTCATTCTCTTATGCTTACAATTTTGTGTTCTATCCTTATAATTTGTTCTCTTATGCTCAGAATTACTTCTCTACCCTTCATAATTTGCTTTGCTATATTCAAGATACTCTCTGCTACCCTCAGCATTATGTGTCTTATAGTCAAGTTAATTGGAAGTTGTCGGTCCCTTACAATTTATTCTGTTACGCTTACAATTTGCTGTGTTATGCTTACTATTTGCTGTGTTATGCTTACTATTTGCTGTGTCACCTTTACTATTCGGTGTCTTACCCTCAATATTATGAGCCCGTTTGCGGCCACATAAACCGGTGACATCACAAAGTGGGCGTTGCTTTTACCAATAAATTAAAGTACCCGTAATGATATTGTTCAACAGAAAAAGGCTAAGGCTTGCGAGGGAAACCGTGGATTAAATTTTACTTCATATATAGGGGAAATACGTGCAGGGTATATTCATAGACCGATAACTGTATTATTTTTATTACTCATTACAGGTCTGTGGGCACAGTAGGTATGCATAGTGACCCTGTAGAGGGTCACTAGGTATGCATGTTGCCATTTCCGTTTTTCTGACACGTGCAGTAGTGCCGGATTGTTACTTTTTTTGGATCGCTGCTGTAACCTGTTTTTTAAAGGTGATTTCACTGCTGTTCCACGTTTTCCATTCATTTTGAGATCTCATCCTTGGGAGTCACCACCAATTAGTATGTATTACTTATTATGTGAGACATTAAAAGAGTTTGTAAACGACAATATACAATTGCAATTATTATTATTTGTTACTACTGTCAGTGTTTGTTGTTGTCGTAGCTACTACCTACCTACTACTACTACTACTTTCTACTGACCAGCTATAATTATTATTATTTATTATTATCATCAGATCATTATTATTATTTTATCATTATTATAAATAATTATT
Source organism: Cryptosula pallasiana (assembly GCA_945261195.1). Taxonomy (NCBI): domain Eukaryota; kingdom Metazoa; phylum Bryozoa; class Gymnolaemata; order Cheilostomatida; family Cryptosulidae; genus Cryptosula; species Cryptosula pallasiana. The sequence continues at coordinate 46,220,829 of OX183133.1, read as the reverse complement.
GTGTCGCTTGTTGTTCTGTTGTTTTGATTATTGTTGTTGTGGTTCATTCCATCTTCTTCTTCTTGAGTTGTTGTTTCTACATTTTAAAAATTTAATACATACATACAGTCAGTCAGTCATGACATTATTAATTATTATTTATTATTATTAACTAATTAATAATTAACAACACAGTATTATTATTACTATCTTTTATTAATATTAAAATCATTGATCGATAGATAGATTATTATTATTATTAATAATTATTATTTATTATTATTAATATTATTTATCAAAGTAGTAAATAATTATAATAATAATAATAACAATATATAGTAGTTATTATTATTATTGTCTATAAATAATAATGATGATGATAAAGTATAATAATAATAATTATTAATGATTATTATTATTATTATAACTTTATTATTGTTATCAATTAATAATAATAAATACAATTGTTATTATTTTATTATTTTTATTATTATATTTATAACATGCATATAATAATATATACAATTCAATGGAGCAACAGCGTCATTAGATCATTAGTATTGTGCAGGATTTCACTGTCGGTCTGTTTTGGTAGCTTCGGCCTACCTGCACAGCTTTGCCCGAACTGTGTGATAGCTAACAGCTATACAACCCGCCCACAGATCGACAGACTTCCTTAGCAATAGTGATCGACCATTGCAGGCTGCTGCCGAACTGCCGGTTGCGTAAACTGTTACTGAGCGCAAGCCAGTGGCCCAAACTTTGAAGGTCGAATCAGCCTTGGCTAGATTCGGCCAGCAGAGGTTCGGTATACTGCTTAGTAATTACTAGTCGTAGTAATGGTGCTTTGTTTGTACATGCATGTACTAGCGCAAGTGAAGTTTATTGTTTGTAAGACAAAGAAACTTCTGAGAGTGTGCAAGCTTTACTCTGATTTATTGATTGTATGGTACTGGCATCTATACAAACAGTTATGTAATAATAAATATGTAAACAAGACAAAGACAAGACTGTAAGCCACGCCTGATGAGTAGGACTAGACGAATAGAAAAAATAGGAGCTTGGCTTACTGATACGGCTGATTGCTTAGCACATGTTGTTGATATTAGATTGAATGTAAAATAGAAAGTAGAAAATATAAATGATACACATAGAATGAATAGTTGTGGAGTGGAAACATAGAACAATGTATTGCTACTGTCATGGCGCCGTCCGCCACAGTATTATAATAACTATTGGATAACAATAATTAATAGTGATGATGATGATAATAAATAATAATAATAACAAATTATCATTATTAATATTATTATTATCAAATATTAATAATAAATAAATAAATTGTATTGTTGTATATCCCACTAGGTATATATATATATAACAGCTCCAGCACAACACAACCACCACCTAGTCTGGTCACTCCAAAAGTGTCTCCCCAGCTTCCTAATCTCCTCTAGCTATCCACAATCCTTTAGCTACCCTTAACCTTCATTAATCCAATAGCCACATTATGATTATGCACGTATATAACATAAACAAACAATAATTATTATTAATATGTACTGTACTAATAAAGTTATATATATATGATATTGTTTATTATTAAATATCATAATAAGTACGATGATTAATGATGATTTTACAATTTCAACATATTATTACTATTCAATTTGAAAAAAAATAATCACTAAAGCCATTTCCGAGATTGATCATCTATATACTGTCATTATAATATGTTGATGATAATAATTAATTAGAATAATTATTATAATTGCATTTATATTCTAATGATAGATATACGTTATTATTGTAAAAGACATTAACATTATATATATGTATGTTTAAAAATTTATTCATAATTATAATAATTTATTCGTAATTATCATGGTGATCGATATCGTATTATCATGGTTGTGATGATTACGATTTTTTTTATTATTGTTTTAGATATTATTTTTATTATTAATTGGAATGAAAGTAGACAGAAATGAATGCAGACATAGCTGAAATGAATGTAAACACCTCCTGGAATGAATATCTGCAGACTTGGAATGAATGTCTGCTATGATAGAAATAAGAAGAAATCGACGTTCATTCTCTGAGGTTTCGACCTTCATTCCTGGCGACATGTTAACTACCGTTTCGACGTTTGTTCCTGAATAAAAACGTTTATTATTGTTTTTGTCAAGGTAGACTACTGATGGAATGAAGGTCAAAAGCATATTCTATATATTGCCGAGAACGGATTTAGACACTTACCAAAATGAATGTTGAAAATTTATTCTTTATACCATAATCGATGTTCGTTCCAGGTCTGTCGATGTTCATTGCCGGGCTGCCGACATTCATTCCAGGATGTGTCTATGCTCTTTCCAGCTGTGTCTGCTTTTATTCATGTCAACGTTCATTCATGTCTACGCTCGTTCCAATCCCCTTATTATTTATTAGACTAGTGCAGATAATTCATTTTTATCAATTGTTCACCCATCTTATTAAATTGATCATTATTATGTAGTAGATTTTTTGCGTGGAAAATATTACTTTTGAATAATTTCTATGGCAATCGGATTTTTAAAGGTTTTTTTTTCGATGCATTGATAATATTAGGCCAGCAGCAGCAGTGGCAAAAGTGGCTTAGAAATCAACTTCCGTGGAAAATCTGTGAAGGCAGAAAAATTTGTAGTGTTTCTAGGGCAACATTTTGTGCTCTATCTGATGGTACTACCCTACCTTAGCACAAGTTGCACAATAACGAGATAATCTTAAAAAAATGTTCAAAAGTAACCGAAATTTGCAATTTTTTAATGATTTTCAACAGTGATGGCAAAAAATTGATGCATGTTGTGAGCATGACTGTTGGGTGTGTTAGAGATGGGTATCTATGTCTGTTTTTGGTAAAGTTTCACATGAATTAAATGAACGGAAGCAACACTAGCAATGATCTTTTACCACCCCCTGCAACATATTGTTACAAAATTAGGAGTTGTCTCCCATGTTTTGATTTTTATGCAATTAATTGCGCAATCAAAATCATTTATGCTCTTAAATGCAGTGAGAGGAATTGGACTTTTCACATTCTATGCGTATGTACCTGTCATGCCTCTTATTTATGTGTGCAGTTGATTTATTTCAGGTTCTTGTAATTCTACACTCCAGGTATGTTAGTGTATTGGAAAACCAAAATCTGTTACAGAGTTAACAACAATACCAATATTTCACAAGGCCCCATCAAATATTGTTGCAATTATTAGATAGTGTAGGTCTTAAAAAGTTTACGAGATCAGAATATGTTAAATATAAAGCTGCGCAATAAGTAACCGATCCCATTTGAGTAAATTTATCACTGTTGATATCTAGTATAATTATGAATTCTGAGTGTTAATGACAGTATACAATATTCTTTTAAATATCTTCCTCTGTGTACATGCCATCGCCTAGCAACTCGTCCTCATATTCGTTGATGTCGTTGTTTTGGCGCTTCGCATCGCAGCTGCAGAGTGAAGTACACTTAAGTTGAGCAGAAAAGCAAGAGCCTCTTCCAAGGCATGTTTCTTTCCTACAACGGCAGCTGGTCAGTTTGAGAACTTCTGGAGAGGCTGGTGTCACTTTTGGCTTCTATTGCCTTCCGAAGGGCCATAGCAACATGGAACAATTCGCATTTCCGATTAAACCCGGAGCTCACTGTTGATATATCCATGGCTATACTGTCCACCGAGTTCTCCGATTCGCTGGAACTGAATGAAGAAATATTAAAGGAGTTGTCTGATCTTAAGATGGTAGCACTCTTTGAAGCAACAACGAGGCTCTCATTCCGTTGTGTTGGTTGGTAGAAGTTGAGACAGTGGGCATACTGCTTTTTCAGCCGATAAAGCAACCATTGCCTGCTATAAAGTACATGTGTGTGAATTAGGCGAGTGAGTCTTGTTTAAAATCACAAGCACAAAAAAGCACATTTAATATGCCATAGTGTTTATCGAAGCCGATCGACGAAGATTACCTACCTACAGTCTTTTGTTTTGAGCTCATTTGGTTGCATGCGTTGGTACTGGCTAAGCATTTCAACTGTGACAGGACAAGACCTTCAATTATCTGCTTAGAAAATGCATCCCAACTTTCTGTTAGAGCTGAACTTAGTTGCGTTGGTCTGAAAAATAAGCATATAGTACCTATAAACTCGTCATATTTGAAGTAACAGTGTGCATTGCACAAAATCTTTCATTCACTGGATTAGTAGATATATATAATTTAATTTGCGATTAGTTAAATCAATGATTAGCTTAAAAACAGTAGACACTTTTAGCCATCCAGGATCCTCCACACGATACACACTGCAGATAAATTGAATCAAATAGAATTGAGGAAGTTTGGAAGCATGTGTTAAGTTAAAAGTTAGAAGCAGTTATAAAGGAACTCAATACAATTACAGATGTTATTGTTAGAAGTTACCGAAGTTAGGCTTGTTAGTGTGTTTAGACAGGCAAGTGGTATTTGTTGCAACTAGCTACAGGAAATGTGGTTACTCCCTCATCTAGTGTTATTTATAAAACAGTGCTCCTACCCTGCACATCCCCGTGGCTATGCCTGTTGAAGATGGGGTAATGATAAACCACAAATTTTGATACGCCAAGATTGTTTCATCAGTGCACAAAAATACAATTAACAAGGAAGGGAAAACAATAACTCATACAATGGCTATAGAATGCATCTTACCTCATCTCATTTTTCACGGAATTTAAGTATTTCCTGTATTTCCTGTATTTCCTGTGTATTTCCTGTGATATGAGCGGTGGTACTGAATTTCTTTGGCGACAGCATCACCACCCTACAGATGAATCCACAAACGCGTGTCTTTTCTAACCAATGCAGCATCCAGCAAACCTACTTCAAATTAACACTAGCCATGTTACTGGCATAATTTCTGGTCAAGAGCTGACAAAATGTTGATGGTATGTAGCTGTAGTAAAGCAGCACTGACAAACACATGCATTTGGAATAAACCTGAATTGCAAGATACACAATTTTAACTCATGCAATAATTACCAGCATTAAGTGTAGCAGTCTTAGTTAACGGCTCCACTCCTCTCGCACCATAGATTGGTTTTATAAACCTTTTACTCATGCAGAGAATCCATTTTGCAGGTAAAATTGTCCCCTTTAGGTCAGCACCAGTCACAGAGCGAAGCACTTTTTAGCCGGCTCAACAGTTTCATCATCTAGTTCAGGAGTGGCAGTTGAAAGCTAAAACAATTTTTAGACATGTAGGGCTACAACACATTGTAAGGCAGGAATGTGTACACTACACCCAGTGAGTTTTATCGAATCAATATCAATATATGAATACTGCAATATTGCAACAACCTCCCAATACAGAAAGAAGAATGTGACAAAAATATTGAGCTTGCTAGCAACATCACAGGGAAAATTAATAATGATAATAATAAGTTTATTTCATCAAGAGACATTTGACTACCATTAGTTGAAACCAATCAACATCTCAGTTTCTAGCAAGTTCCACACGATTGTTAAACGAATAAAAAGATAATAATTGAACTGGAACAATAAATAATATTAAGAGGTTGAGTATCAGTTGGTAAATAATAATCAAATATAGCTACAACAGAAAATGTTGAGGCTACCATCAACAAATAATAATAAATCATAATTTATTATTATTTATTATTAACAACAAACAAACATGCAAAGAAATTATTTTTTTTATTATTTATTACAGCAAGTAGTTTAAACTTAGAGTAACGACATGTTGTTACCTTTCCTTTTTGACTTTGTGCTCTTTGCAGCTTCGAAAAACTGGCAACCATTAGATAGCAGCTCTTGTGTGCATAACAACGATGGGGTTCGCGTTGTTGTTGGCTCACGACATCATTGCTGCTACTGTCATCATCATGTGGTGGGCATATTATTGTTTTATCTGCTATTACAGCCTGTGCGATAGTCCTCTCCAACTCTTTGTTAGTATTGACCCATTGTTTAGACCTTTCTATGATGGTGTTACATTGGTATGCAGTTAAAAGTTGTGGGATTTCATTGTTATTTTTATTACTGATGTGGATTACACAGCTGCAATGGTCGGCCATTTTTTCTAAACATGTTGTTGACAGGAAATGGTCTTCCTATTGGTTTATTGTCAACATAGTGATTTTTAATTGGCTAGTCGCGTTGCTGCAGTAATATGAACAATCCACAAACCCGTGAATCCACAGAAACTTTGCCAAAATTTTAAACTGCAAATAATTAGTTATTGTGCCATTTATTTTAAGGTAGGCTAGTAAAATGTGATATAGTATGAAATATAGTACACAATTTTAAAGCTAATTTTCTGCCTTCATGGATTTTCCACGGACTTGAACAATACAGAGGGCTAGCTGCTGGCCTATATTAGGATATTTACGAATATAAGTTTTTTGCTAATACATATATTCGCATACTATACACACTATGAGATGCATCAGTCAACAAAAGTGCTCGATGAATATATTCAAAGCTAAAATATTTAATTTTTTGATTGTGAAAGCGAACTTTATTGAGAGTCCAATAAATTGTCACTACTAATTAGTTTCGCGCAATAAATGGTGGTTTGTATTCTTCAGGTAAACTTTAAAATGAAATTAAATGCATAATGACATGACATAGAGATATGCACAATGGTGGTATGATTTAAACACCAAGTCTATAAGTGTATGGATAGCGGATACTGAAATGTATAAAAAGTAAAGTAAAGTTATTGTTTTATGTGTTTCCTTGCAAATGTTTTCTTTTATGTCTGCAAGCTGACACTAGCTCATTACGACTATTCAATTTACTCATTTTTGGATGGCGAATGATGTAAACATTTTCTGTAAGACATAAGTTGCACCGCTTTGTTGCTGTGTTAAATGCGGTAGCTTGGTCTATGATGTGCCATGTGGTGCTAGTAGTAATAGGCATATTTTGTTATTACTTGTTAAACAGTTGTTATTTTTAATATAATTTATTTTAATCCTGGAGGTTTTTGGTTATTATGATAATAATTGGAATGTTTACTTGAATATTTTTACATTTATAACTTGGCTTGTAATTGATCAGGGGAATACTGCGGACAAATGAAAATTTGAAATACAATAAACAATATACATATAGAATGGCGAACGCGATAGTTTCAATTGAATGCAAGCTTCTACAAAAGTTCGTAACCGAAAAGCTGTTATGTGCATGCTGATTGGTTAGACAGGCCAATAATTGTACCGAACACATACACTGTCTGATGAGAAGAAGTCTGCCACTTATTGTGAACATGTGTGCTGTTTACAGCGAGCTGAGTCACGAGGCAAGCCAGGTTTAGGCTCTGCCTACTCGGCTGATAATCGTATAGTGTGAACTCAGCTTTATGTAATATTTACCCATTTCTATTTTGTGTCTCAATAATAGTATTTATTTTTAGAATGCCTGCAGGTCGCCCCAAAGTTAGCATATGTCGTCAAGAGTTGCTACAACATTGCAGGGCTGGAAAGTCTAAAAAGGCAATTGCCGAGTATTTTGGAATCAGTCGTCAAACACTAGCACGGATATTGGCTGATGAAAATATCGATAGTTTTCAAAGGCACAATCCAACCGATAGAGTAATTGATGAAGAGACTATAAAATTCAAATGTCTCATGCCTAACGCTGGTGAAAGACTTGTTGTGGGCCACGTCAGATCAGCTGGGTATGTCAACAGCCTGTTGCTCAGTTCACTTCCGATTACAATGGATGCATTTGCAGTTCACTTGATTTGTTAGAAACTCTAAATGTTCAGCATAAACTGATAATTGATCAGAAAACTCTGGTTATCGTCTAGAGTTCAATGAAGTAATGAAGCGTAACAAAGTGACTTTGTATGTCAGATCATATTTTTAGTTGGTTTTTTTTATATAAAAATGTATTTTCTTCTGAAATGTTGAAGTACTTCACCCTTGCACCCATCTTTCATGTAATGGGCACCTGGTAGCAGTTACTTTTCCTCAACTAATGCGACTGAAAGCACTTGATGAGTAATATACTTGTGTATTCCAACCAAGTCACCACTAGCTCAACTGTTAATCCTGGGCTACACGATCGTAGATATTTACACATTTTACATGGACATTGTACGTTTAGCTAGGTGTTACAGGATGGTGATTTTTCCACTGTCATTTGACCGATGAGGAGTTGTCACCTCTTTCAGTATTTTCCAGCCAATAGAATCACCCCTTTATTCAGTTTCAAATCTACTCTCAGTTTTTGGTTGAAACTAATTATAGTTTTTCATAATAATAATAATTATTTAGTTGTAAAGCACTCTCCCTGCTGAAATTAATTATTGTTTTTGTTTCATAACAATCAAAAGAATTATTTCTTTTTTAGGGATGTTACTAAGCCAACTAAAAACGAAGGCTGTCATTATTACAGTTACAATTATAAATGCTCAATGATCAATACTATGTGATCATTGGTAAATGATGTTGATTGATGTCATATTTATTTGGTTTATGAACATTGCTATGAACATTCAGCTAACTCATCATACATACGATGAATGAAGAATGAAGCTTGAGAGATTGCGTCACCGAAGCAGCCAATCACAATCAGTTATTTACTATGCATTGTGTAAAGCGTGAAATTTTAACTAATCGATCGTTAGAAAATCAGATGTTTTCATATCTAATAAGAACAATACGATGTGGTCATTATAAGTTACAAGCTCCTTAGGCAGTGATTAAGCCCTTCCATTCTTAAAATTGCTTTACAGTAAATTGTTTGAATATTTACTTGAACATCTGGCTCATTTGGATCATATGTTTCATATGTTTTAAAATTGTCAAGTTGTCTTCTCTTCAATTTAGATTGGAACAGTTGGAGCTAAACTTCAACATATTAACTGTGGCCCTAGAATCTTAGTCATGCTTTGTTGTGCTATTAATAATGACCAACTCCCAGTATAGTTAGCAGGCTATAAAGAAGTTGCCATCAAATCTACAGTAGTGACCCTGTAGTAGGGTCATTCATATACTGCATTGCAGCTATGGGGTAGTATTTAAATTTTAGGTGTTTATTGCTTCTAAACCACCTAATTCTTGTGAAATGGACGACGACCGTGTAGCCTGGTCTTTATCCTTTTTTGAGACATACAGCTATAGTGGCTCAAAGCGTTTTGGGTTTAAAAATGTCTAAACGCTTTCCAAAACTGTCTGAATACTTTTAAAATAATCTGAGGTTCTGCAAATCTTCTGAACGCTTTGTGTACTCCTTCATACGCTTTGAAAAGCTGAGCCGATTTGCTGGTTTGCTCTATTGATCATAAATTTGCCATTTACGATTAATAATGTTTACTGAACGGTGAACAGTTGAATTTCCTTTGAATACATAAACATCATTTTTCATTTGTTAAATATTAATCGTTTTATATTAATTTAATTAATATATGCAACCTAATCGTGTTTGTAAAAAATAATTTTGAAGGTTATATTCAACAATAGTTTTATTTACATTGGTTATTATCCTACAATTACCCAATTATTTTCAATTTAGAAGACACTTGGCAAACCATCTCAACTATTTCAAAACCATTCATAGGCATTGAAAGTTCATACGCATTGGGAGTGAAAGCGTCTAACATTATGAGCGACCATATAAAGTAGTTTATTTATGACAAAAATGTTGTTGTTGAGAAAGTGCAAGAAGTCAATATAGCCTTTGGGATTTTCTTCATATAACAATTTTGACTCGTGTATTTGGGGGGAAAAATCTGCATAAAAAATGTGCGGCTAATCCATCGTTTTGTATTTTGAGCTTAACTGATTTTGCCAAGATAAATTGATCATGATGTGCCTTGCTTGTGGATTATATTGGCCAGCTTCAATACCATGTAGTAGCGTAGTATATAGTTATACAATGCTCTCTATTGTTTTGTATTTTGTGATCCTAAAACTTAAACACATTATTAGATTTACAGGTGTGGCTAATAAATGACAATATGATTTACTTTTGTTGTAGTTCCAAAGTATCAGAGCAATTGACCACTTTTATTGCTATCATGTTGGGCATTGGAACGAACGTAGACAAGAATGAATGTCGACAGGAATAAATGCAGACACAGCTGGAATGAACGTACACACATCCTGGAATCAACGTCGACAGACTTGGAACGAATGTCGACTGTGCTACAAACAAGAAAATTTTGACTTTCATTCTCGGATGTGTCTACGTTCGTTCTCAGCAATATATAAAATATTATTTTGAGTTTTATTTCAGGGATTGTCTGCTTTAGGAACAAATGTCGAAACGAAACTTTTTATGCCACCAGGAATGAATCTCGACACTTCCTAGATTGAACGCCAACTTTTTCTTCTCTCCAACATAGACGACTTTCATTCCAGGTCTATTGATGTTCATTCCAGGATGTGTCTACATTCATTCCAGCTATGTCTGCATTCATTCCTGTCGACGTTCATTCCTGTCTACATTCGTTCCAAATTCTATCATGATTATTAGTAATAAAAACTTGGTTTTCTTGTTGATTCTATTTATTGATTTATTGAGTAAAATATGTGATTCATAATAATTACAGCATAAATAAAATGAAAGAAAATTCCAAATATAAGTATATACAATAACTAACTAATCAGTAATTGCTGAGTGTCATGAAGTTTGAATATCATGTTGCATCATAAGTTGGGAGATAACTGCTGCCAGGCCCGAATATCATGTTGCATCATAAGTTGGGAGATAACTGCTGCCAGGCCCTTAATCCAGCATACTAAAAATATGAGAGGAAATTTTAATAGGTAACTTCTCAATCCAATCCTCGTGTACATCAGCAAAAATTTGTGTGGATGCGCTAAATTTTTTCTACTTAGCAGGTTTTCAAGGGCATGATTAACTCATGGCTACACACTAAAGCCATGGCTACACGCACCTACATTTTGTCGGTATGCGGGAAAAACAATTTTTTCCCTTTGCTGGCAATGGTTTTTTTTTACAAAAAGACGCTCAAATGCGTTGACCAACGTGTTGGTCTATGAAAACGTTTTTTGCCTGATGCTTCATTGATTGGACAATTTTATCAAATAACCACTTTCGAGTGGTTAAAGTAATAGGACAAAAATTGACGACTCCAGTGAACCTGTTTCATTGACCTGGTTGTTACTTATTGGCCAACGATCCATCTGTTATTTCTATGAAAGAGGGTACTTTTTTATTTATAAACAACTTGTTTCTAAATATTACAATTATTTATTATGGCTGTTAAGATTATTTATCTACTATTTAGAGTATTCGCGACCTGTTCGTCGAACAAAGTACAAAAAGTAATCGGTGTTCGTAGTTCAATATGTCGCGTATGCAACAGGACATTAGTTTAGAACAACGTAAATATTTAATGAAATGTTATAGTTTACTGAACAAACCATAAAGAAGATAACTCCCAATTTTCAAAACAATCAAGAAATAATAAAATTTGAGCTGCTAACGACTGGAATAGTTTGTCAAGCTGACCTTCAATCTAGCAAATTTTGTACGCTTGCAATTTATTTCGAATTATTTTTCAAGGATATAAAACCGGTCTCTGAAAATGAGAAAAATCAACTCGCTCGTTATTATTTATTTAGTGTTCAGTTTCATTCGCGACCTACGAACTATATAAATAAATACTCGTTGTTTGTTTTTTGATTCCATGAGCTACTTCTTTTGACCCACGAGTTTCGAACAAAAGATTATTTATTGATTAAATATATTGCCCGTCTGATTATTTTTATTGTAATGTGTTCGGCGAACGGTGGTCGCGAATACTTTTTATATACACAAATATGATGATTAATTATCATATTTTATAATTATAATAATTATTATGATGGCTGTTTATAATAATTATACCCTCTTTGCCTCACTGGACAATCCGTAACATCGCGTGATGTAACGAGTGTAGCCACTAGTCACATTCGTCATACTCCTACAAAATGTAGGGTGTGTAGCCAAGGCTTAACACAAACATAGCATCAATTGCGATTGAGCCTTTTTCCATGTTTTTTGACATGCGGTTTGTTTTTACACATTGGTTTGAGTAATGGAATTTTCATCATTTCTCACTGCATTGCTTAATTTTTCAGGTTTAATATTCAGAGATGGCGTATTCGCAGTTCAATTCATCGTGTGGATCAACCAGGTGTGGGAGAGAGGACGGAGAGAGTTCAGAGACGAATTCACCGACGCATATATGGCAGTCCTTTTCCTCACTACTGCTGGCATATCGATGGCAACCACAAACTTATTCGATGGGGATTAGTTATTCATTGCGCCATCGACGGCTTTTCACGAACTTGCACTTTCCTGCAATGTAGCAACAATAACAGATCAAGCACTGTTTTGCAATACTTCATGGATGCTTGTGAGAATTTTGGGGTTCCTATCAGGGTGAGGACTGATCACGGCGGAGAGAACAAGTTGATTTGGGAAGCCATGTTGGAAATTTCTAATGGGAACAACCCACACCCAGTAACTGTAGGGTCATCAGTCCATAACCAAAGAGTGGAACGTTTTAATCGAGATATAAACACACATATTCGTCAACACTTTGGCCTTTTGTTTTACTCATTCGAAAGATACAACATTTTGGATGTAGAGAACCCGTTGCATTTGGCTGCCTTACACTATGTATACATTCCACGTATCAACAGAGTCTTACGAGCTCTGCAAGACTCTCACAATAACCATCCGATTAGAACCGAAAATAACAGAACCCCGTTGCAGATGATAGAACAATTCCGTTTCCTAGGGGATCACTATGATGGAGAATCTGCTGAGTATACGATTAATAGCATCAATGCCCTACCGCAAAATCCAGTCTCTGTAGCTGTGAACAGCCCTGACATTGATGATGAGGGCATAGTGCAATTATCTGATCTTAATGTACATGCGGAGGATGGTGTTGAAGGAAAAAGTATCTATCTGTTGGCAGTAAATAGGCTGACTCAGTTGGATTGACGATTCTGTCAACTTCAATATCTGGTGACTTCAGAAATGATAGTGGCCGACACTCCAGCTATATCAACTTTTGATGATTTGGTTTTGTACAGCTATTTCTGGTGCCGCTTCTTTTTCTAAGACTTTTGTGCAGCATGTTTAGCTGTTCAATAACTTATTCCCTTTTATTTTTTCTTTACTGTTCAGATTGATGCAATTATTCTGTACAAGCACATCAATGTCCTTATTGTGGAATATATGCATTAGTTTGTGTGGAACAAATGTCAATGTATCATTTTCGCTATTTAATGATGTCATGCATTTGTTCTTCTTGTAACGCTATCACTTTCCTGATTTAACATCCAACCACATGATATGGAGGGTCAGTTTTTATTTTGGTTGCAGTAAGTCGGGATGATTGCAGGCATAGTTACTTTTTACCAACAGTCATCTGCACAGGTTCGAAAATGCGATCTTTACAATAGTAGTTGGCTACCCGATATATTTGAATACCACATGATCTGCAGCTTGCAATCGCCAGAATTCCAAGGTGCTTGTCTCTTCACTTGCTACGTTACCCAGTTGTTAGGTCTTAAATGGCGACCAGTTGACAACCGCATGGTTTTTTTCTGTATGTTATTGCAAAGTGATGTAAGTTGTATTATATTTCAATAACTAATTAGATCCAAACCTCACTAGTTGCTATAATAGCGCATTCAATTCAAGGTTAACGGATACAAAACTCAGAGAAAAGTATGTTAACTAAAATGCTATTACCAGCGGTTCCATTACTGCTGCCAAAGTAACATCAAAAATACATGCAGTCCAAAACCATGAGAATGCAAAATTGGCAATACAGTTGCTAACATGATTTAAATTATGACACTTTCACGATGAAAGTATGCAATACGAATACAAAACCAATACAAAGGAACTAAAAAAATACCACATACCTAAAATTAATGGTCCATCTTTATATATGAGCAACTTCAGTAGATGGGCATTTCCCATCCATATCTAAACGGGCATTAATTTTATGACAACTGGGATGGTAACATCACAAGCCTGGTTGAGGTAGGAACTGAAGGTCTTTACCAACACCACCTAGTTCAGCGGCCAGACACAACATCCATTACACCAACAAGACATCTTTAAAAACAGGGGTTGCCAGTTAATACCTGTGTGATTACCTGCTAGGCGCAGGACTCTCACCTGTTAGCCACCAACCTGTGTGCATGTGATAGTTTATGCCAATATTTTCTTATCATTTTGATCATTCATTTCCACTAAAATTGATCATAGAAAATATTGGCAAAAACTATCACATGCACACAGGTTGGTGGCTAACAGGTGAGAGTCCTGCGCCTAGCAGGTAATCACACAGGTATTAACTGGCAACCCCTGTTTTTAAAGATGTCTTGTTGTTGAAATGGATGTTGTGTCTGGCCGCTGAACTAGGTGGTGTTGGTAAAGACCTTCAGTTCCTACCTCAACCAGGCTTGTGATGTTACCATCCCAGTTGTCATACAATTCATGCCAGACTAGATATGGGAATAAGAACTGCCTATATACAAAAGTTCATCAAAGAATAAGCTAAGAATGTGCAGATATGAATTACATTCACCTCATGCCATACCAAAAAACTGGTTCATAAAGGCGAGGTCAAAATTTTGAAACAGCTCTAACTCATTGGGAAGAGCAGACATGGAGTACGGGAGGTACAGAACATTAGCACATGTACTGCTTGTAGGAAACATGATGGCGATGTTACTTTTGTCTGCAAACTCTATCGATGGCTGGATAGAATAGCCAAAGAGAGGCTCCCAGGTCATCCCTGTCGTAAAGCGTAAAATTTGTTCAAGAGTCAATCTACCATCAATTCTCTGGCCTCCTGTGAATACAATAAAAGCATGCATGTGTGAGATGAACACATTGAAGCAATAAATACTATTTGTTGATGTAAACTCATCGTGAAAGCACATTTTTACGATACCTAGTAAAAAATAGTTCAAATTTTTCATTGTAGGGCTTAGGACACACTTTGCGAGTTAGTGTCAACTTCTCAAAATCTGCAATTTTTATTCTCAGAAAGAGAGCCGATACTTTGGATTCAATTATTGCCGTTACTGTGAAAAAATTATACCGAAATGTTTTTTACTTCATATTATTATAAAACTCTACTAAAACAATAGTTTAATTAATTTCTAACCTAAAAATTATTTTCTTGATCAAATTTATGTATTAGTTCTTTTGACTTTCATCACAAAACGCTGTCACATAAAAGTTGGTGTGTACATAATAGCGACTTTCCAAAAGATAAAAAGGACAGCTGACTTGAGGGAAACAGCTACAAAGAATTTGAAATTTGTTGCAATCTCATTTTTCGGCAATCAAAAATGTCTCTGCACGATGCCAACATTTAGTTAGGAGGCCCTGCTTCTATACAAACAAGTCAAAACTTTTGAAAACTCACTTTATAGCCATATATAAATATAATAGTGATATTTTAAACTAAAAAGCGCTTGAAGAAACAAAAACTACTACTCTCAAATTCAATGTAGATGGCACACAAGAAAGCAAAGAAGAAACACCAGAAACAGGATGAGTAGAAAAACTTGTATCACAAAAAATGATGTAGAAAGTCCTGTGGGATGGATGGCATGACAGAGGCCGTTGCAAGAGTGGGATTAATCACCCCCCCCCTCCGTTGACGAAGATAAAAATGAGTTTTAGATATTGATCAATGATGGATAATTGCAACCAGGTACAAAAAATGATCAGTTTTCAAAAATGTCTTTGCAAGGCAATTCTGGAAATGTACAGACAATTATTCTAGACAAGTTGCCTAATTAAATTATAGTTTCATCAGCGTGCTTTTAATCTCGAATTCAAAACGTGTTACTTACTGTAAGCTAGTCGACAATATTTTACAAAGTGCGAATACATTTGTTTCTGCACCCTGCTATGATTTGGGCTCTCACTGTAAGTAGTAGAGAATTTCTTCAGAAATGTGGTCACCTTCAACGGTTCTGGTATATGAGGTTCTGAGAGAAATAAGACCAGCTTTGGAATTGCCTCTGACAGCTAAAACAATACCAACCCAATTTTAATTTTGGTAACAATGTCAGTTTTACAATCGTATGATTAAAGCGCATTGTTCAAATATTGTATTTGAAAATTATTATTCGTTTGCAACTGGTATTTTGAGTTTTTTAGCTAAGTGATTTGTAGTCAAGGTTTGAAAATTACTATTCGTCAAAGAAACGTAAATCTGGCATTATTTTCTGTAAATATATGGTAATTTAAATCTTTTAATAATAGTTGATTCAAAAATATTTTTTCAAATGAAAACGTGCATTAGCTTTTCAGATACTAGTCATGTTAGATATCACATAGACGCCAGCGTGTATATAATAACGATGAATTAGAGTGCGGACTACACTGATACATCTTCAAATGAATGAAAACAATGGGGACTGCGCTCGTACATACGCCAGGAGTCGAGTTTTCAAGGAGTAAATGAAGAAATATTTGCAGTTGTTCAATTAGAAAAAACAGATGTTTTACATTGGAGTTATCTCCTTTAGAGTAAGACAGCTCAGTCAAAACAGTTACTATGCTTTATAAGCATGCCAGCACTGAACACTATTTCTTTGAGGGTCTTAAGCAGCAGATTGATGTATTGAACAACCCTCTAGGCCTACTCAGTCCTGATCTACAAGCCTGCAAAATATCTCTCTTCCAGAAACACTTGCCACTTTTTGCACTGCATAAAATTGACTCATCTTCGGATTGAATGTATATTTATTTCTGTCCTGTACAGTATTTATTTGGTTAATCCAATCCCGCTATTTCTTTTATTATTATTTTATTTACTACATTATTAGGTAAAAGCATTAAAAAGTTAGTAGGAACCTCTAGGGCTGTAATTGTATGAACTTTTTCCTATAAGAAAGGTTTTGGTGTTGGTGAACTCGAAATGTTTTTTTTTAATAAACAAAAAAACCAACATCAACAATCTATAAATGTTTAATAGTGCTAACTTTTTTGCCGGCGGTTTCCAGGGCCAAATGGGTATTGAGCAAGACCGTCGCAATCTTTATTGTAAATTTCATTTTTCATGGTATCAAAAGTCTATGCACAATCAATGCGTTTCTATGCTATGAAGATTGGGCCTTCGAAGGAACCAAGGCAAAAAAACAGAACCCTTTATATAAAAAAATAAATAACGTTTATTCTCCGAAGTTTGGGCAATATAAAGGTCTTTGGGGAGGATAGGAACTTCGAAGTTTAGCGCAACTCTCATGTGCGAGTAATAATATTTATTTACTATTATAATTATTAAAATAACTATTATTATTATCTATTAGTAAAACAAAATAATTATTTCATTATAAAATTGTGTCAGGACTTCATGTTCGTATAGTTTGACTAGAGCAGTTACTAGAGTTAACTGATACAAACAGAAGTTTAAAAAGGCTATCATTTAACTAACTAACAAGCTGGCAATCATTAATTTTGTTTTTGGAAACTCACAGCTTGTTAGAACAGAAATCAAAAACTTAACCACAACTGGAGCGTGGTTGCGAGTTAACCGAGTTGCACGATGTGCTTGCGGGGAGGTGTCCATCATTAATAGAACCCGGAGTCTATATGACTGCGAGAGACATTTTATGGGATTTTGGCAAAACTACAACGTCAAAGGGGGCACAACTCCCTCGTAGGATAAACTTTGTAGCAGAGAAACGCAGCGCGTGACCGTTTCTGTGATGCCCTTTTTCTATCCAAATAAGTCAAGTTTTTACAACTCCGCTTTATGGACTTGGATAAGTTGTTGCGTATCAAAAGACAAGTGTAAAGGTCAGCATCTTTGGCGCTTATATTATAGATGTAAATTACTAGAGCACAACTTTACAACAAGTTTTTCTACAAAAAATCATCTAAGCAATAAATTCAGTCAAAAATCTGTGACACAGCATCACAAAGCAGCAGATTTGTGTTAGTAATTGAGCCAACGAGTTAACAACCAAGCATTTGAAAATTGCTAAGAAAAACATACTTGATATAGTCCTGTTACTTTTAAGCCTTCTATTAACTGTTGATGATAAACATTATCAGTGTTGAGATTGCGCATATCAAGGAGTGCTGGAATCGGTCCTCGTTGAAACAGAGAATATCCTGGAGCACATAAACATACACAATTCAGACAGATCATAAAATCACATACCAATGTTTAAAGCAAACAGAGTGACCACTTTTACATTCAGGCTGCATTATTGATAATTTGTAGGAATAACTAAAAGCAATAGAGCAATTTATATCCCAAACCACAATTACTTTATGCTGTAAAGAAATTCTCCTTTCATAACTAAACACCGAATTGCTCTATACCATAATCAAACAGTGACAATCGCCATTTGCTTGCTTTATAAACACTGAGTTGTACATATAGCAATTTACTTTAGCAATAGAGAAAAACCTGTCCCAGAATTCCATAATTTTTCACAACTGTGCATTCTTCAGCGCTTCCTATGGTACTCGCTGTTACAAACTATAACCTACAAATTATCATTCACTTGTTCATAAGTTAGGGCAATGAAGATGGCATAATACTGTAATGGATTCCGGTCTGTTACCACGGACATCCACTAATCTCGAGTATTATACCTCTCTCCAGAGGGGACACTGTGCTGACCGACAGTGACAACTGTGCAGGGTAACCGAATTACCCGGTAAGGCAGGAGCCCATGGCTCAAACAAACAGTACAGCGTAGTGCTTGTATTAATGGCTATATTCTCTATGCAGTCCTGAGGGTAATTATTCCTCTAGGGTTAGCAATATAAGAGCATATGCCATGGCAACATAGGAATGAATGCACAGAACACATGAAATATCTCTCATTTTATAGGAGAGCTCACAAGTATCAAACATATAAGAATAACAGTACAGGAAGTAAACTAACCAATGTAAGTGCTTATATAAATAGTCCACCAATCAGGTAATAACAAGAGAGTAAATAAGGGAGGTGCCAAGTGGCTAAGGGCGGAGTCCTATCTCCTGCTGGCCAATCAGGCTGTTCCATAAGGTCCCAAGGCTCCAGTTGGCTTGTGGTCCTGGTTACCGTCGATGTTAGGGTAGATAGCTTTGGCTCCTGGCTTGGTGAGAAGTTCTGGCTAATTTCCAAGTTCCTCAGCTAAGGCAGCAATCTTGTGCCGGCCCTGTGGCAGCATACCGGCCCTGCAGAGGTCACTACCGACCCTGTAGAGGTAACTACCCGCCCGGTACCGGCCCTGTGTACTGTGCTACCGGCACAGTATGGCTCTGCTACCGGCACAGCATCTTACCGATGGCTGTAGGCGCATTGCCAGAGCATAGAGTGGAGAAGTGGTGTAGCGAACACCCTGTTCACTAGTATCTTTCACCAAAATCTACCACAATACTGCTGGAAACAGTATGAAATTGGTGCTCTGGGATTGGTTGATCATGGAACCGGCTAGGAATATTTTCTTATGGGTCAAAACCTGGTGAGAACCTTAAGTAAAATGCTAGCGATTATAGAATGATTACTCGATTTATCCAGAACCTGCAAAATCACCGACCATTTACTATATTTCCATATCATGAAAAATTGGCGATACTGTCAGCGATTAAGGAAAAGTTCTGCTGGAAACAAAACTGTCGATAAATTTGTCGTGAGACTTGCGGAAAAACATTTGTCGCTCTCTGAAAGCGAAAACTTGCCGATAAGCCGACAACAATAATCGCTTTAGTAATAATAAAAACGATGGTCACTTTTACTATTTCTGTCACAATTTTTATTGCCAATAATGTTTTAAAAAGATAATAAATAATACTAATTATAATAATTAATAAACAAAAAAATATTCATGATTAATAATGAATAACTGAATAATCCCAACATTTTTATCGAAATTATTCCAATAACAGGTTACTAGTTTATTGCTATCAATTATTCATTTATTATCAGTTATAATATTAATAATTACGTAGTGTATATATTTTTTAATATCAATTATTACGCATTCATGGATCATATTGGGTAGTTTAAAAAAATCAGTATAGGTTTTATATCACTTCTTGGTGAACATAAGGGTCACTTGCATGCGTGCATGTTTGCATAGACTTCAGAAAAAAAAACAACAAGATAAGGTATAGTCTACAAAGTCTGTGTCAATAAGGGTATTCGCGACCTGTTCGTCGAACAAAATGAAAAAAATAACAGGTGTTCGTAGTTCAATATGTCGCGTATGCAACAGATCATTAGTTTAGAACAACATAAATATTCAATAAAATGTTAGTTTACCGAACAAACCATAAAGAAGATAACTCCCAATTTTCAAAATAATCAAGAAAATAATAAAACTTGAACTGCTACAAATTGGAATAGTTTGTCAAGCTGCCGTTCAACATAGTAAATTTTGTACGCTTGCAATTATTTCAAATTTGTTTTCAAGGATATAAAACCGGTCTCTGAAAATGAGAAAAATCAACTCGCTCGTTATAGTGTGCAAAAAGTTTTGTCAAATTTTTCTGAAAATTTTTTAAATAGTTTCAGTGGGTAGCAAAATATGTTGTGGATACAATGAGACCAAACTTGCTATTGTGACCTCAATATTTAACTGTTAAAAACAAGTTTTACCAAATGTACTTTTAAGTCAAAAAATGCATGGTAAATATTCTTTGTTTTTTGCAGGCAATTAGCGGGCAATTAGTGTTGACGCACGCATGAAGCGACGCATGTTATATATATCATGCGTACGCCTCAATAATTATACAATGTATATGTAACAATTATAAATGCTTTGCATTGGATGTATAACATTATTTTGTAGAAGTAGCTGGACTGCACAAAAAAAAACAACAAGTTCTGTATCTCAGTTGATATAGACAGGTGCCATCATCAGAAATCTTGTAATTAATTTAATAATCATAAATAATAATAAATGAATTTAATATAAAATTTCAATAATTAATTAATAAATAATAATTAAAACTAATGGTTATTATTGATGACCTTGCATTTTTGCTATATCATATTTATTACCACTAGCTGTTATCATTCAATGATGTTGTTTTTCTGGATTAACAGATATAATATTAGATTAATTATGAACCAGAACAAATTAAAACGCTAATGATAAAAAATAAATAGCCGCGATACTGATGCCTACTAACCGTAGCGTTTGCTGTAAACCCATTATTTACTTGAAACACGCGGCGCACATGATAAGCCCGCGATGTGTTTGCAATGGTTGTGGTTAGGCTAATTTATATTTGGCTAGGATGAAAAATAATTTTAGTTGGGGCGTCTTTTTGAAAAACCTTCATATTATCAAAATACATTGAACACACTCCAATAATAATACACCATTCAAATCCTAACTCCTCAGTCTATTTTATAGTCCTATAACAATATGTCGATGCCCTTCAGGGACGTGGTAGATTTTGGATAAAAAGTCGAAAATCTAAAGGCATTTTCCCAAGTCTATGACTGGAATGAGGAAAATGTTCATAGACAGATGCCTGCGCGGTAGATTGTTCTAGCTATAGCAATTGTATTTTTGTCTCTATGAGCTTTAGTTTAAAAGATATGAAAACAAATGTTATTTTTGGGACTTGAAAAAAATCGCGATTTCGTCGGGACAATTTTTTATAACAATGCTTTTGTTCATATTTGCGGTATACCGCAACGGTTTTGCGCTATCTACTCGTTATTATTTATTTAGTGTTCAGTTTCATTCGCGACCTACGACCAATATCAATAAATACTCCTTGATTATTTTTCTCATTCAGTGAGCTACTTTTTGTTGATCCACGAGTTCCAAACAAAATGATTATTTATTGATTAAATCTATTGCCGGTCTGATTATTTTTATTGCAATGTGTTCGGCGAACAGAGGTCGCGAATACTCTTATTATCTCATCACTTCACTGCCTCCATCATCAAAGAAAATATCGTTTCCTCCTGCTAACAATCACGCTTTTTCATTCATCTATTGCTTATTCTGATTACAAATGATGCATTAAAGGAAACAATTGTGTAGAAGAATCCCCTAAAATGAAAACAAATTTATTTATTTTTCTAAATTTGGGATGATCTAACCTTTTTCTTTTATTCACTAACAACTTTGATCCCCTAACCCCCCTGAACAAAACAAGCGTCAAAGTTTTTGAGTCACCCTCTCAAAATTGTCAACCCCCAAATGTTTGTGAGTTCGGGGGTACTAAATACGCTCCTGTGCCAAACGGATCACTATATGTCCAGGCAGTTGAGCCTGCAGGTTTGCTTACCCATAACCACACCAAGACAATAATATTCTCTAGAACCCAGATATGCATCATTCTCCACCAATGTGCGATTTTGCAACAGTCTCTCACTTGCTTGATTCAGATAAAGTTGGAGAAATTCTTTCCTTGGCCCACCGTAATCAGAAGCCACTAAAATGTATATGGGATAATTCGCCACTTGTTACAAAAAATATTTGCTGGTAGTAAGAAAATTCTGATTATATCATATTTGCCTAGTGCTCGCACTATGCAACAAATTAGATTAAATTGAATCAAGAATTTAAATCAAGTTTTAGTGAGTTTATCAGTCACTGGTAGCACATTGAGTGAAGGGAATGACAATAGCTACATGGTTATCATGATACTATGGCCATACATCCAAAAAACAATTTCAAACATTCTTGTGATTATATGATTTTACAGTTGCATCCTAGAATGCTGCAAAATGCATTGATTGGTTGATTGAATAGCAGAGATATAACACATTTCCCAGTCTAAACTAACATTGTTGCATTAAAAATTAAGATAGAACTCCTATTAGATTATTTGTAAACAATGGTAAACAATATGCATATTTGAAAACTGAAAGCACAAATACTTTAATCAAGGATGAAAAAAATAAATAAACTAGCTGAAATTCTATGGGTGAGCGGAAGGGATTGAGACTGCCTGGCTGGACTTCCAAGCACATTCTATTAAGAATGCCATGTACCTACTTGCAGCAATGTTTTTGTTTCCGGCTACTAGCCTTAACAACAACGATAAGATAATAATAATCGTTGACCATAATGTGCACATACCGGCCGGCCCCAACATCATAAATTGCATGGCTAATATCTCAAAAACGAAAGTAATAATACAGTTGAAGAGACATTTTTAAATGAAAAAAATAAATAAATATTTCGAGTATCAGAATTTAAAATTTATTTATGATGACAAAACGTCAGATTTGCATTTGTGTGGTTGTTGTAACAACAATAATTTTCAAACCTGAATTACACATGATTTGATTGAGAAACATAAAATGTAATCATTTTCAAATACAATAAAAATAAATATGAGCTAGTTTACGATTATATTTAGTAAATTGTTTGGGACTATTTAGCACTATTTAGCATTATGGCAAG
The DNA here is from genome assembly GCA_945261195.1 of Cryptosula pallasiana. NCBI lineage: Eukaryota > Metazoa > Bryozoa > Gymnolaemata > Cheilostomatida > Cryptosulidae > Cryptosula > Cryptosula pallasiana. The sequence continues at coordinate 46,197,441 of OX183133.1, read as the reverse complement.
AGAAGTCCAACAAAGCAGTTGCGTGAGGAATCAATCCACACACATTGTATAAAGTTACCACAACTACCAACAAAAAAACAAAACGCTATTACTAGTAGAAATACCCATGTTTCGAAAAATGCCGAGGAAACGTTCAGCAATGAACGCATTTGGAAAGCGAACATGAGCATTTTTGCACCAGTTCAATCATACACAGTTTTCTAACACACCTGCTGCGGTAATATGCTAGGATAAATACCTTCACCATGAAAAGAAATGCACAGAGTCAATCTGGGGTCAATTTCGTTATTCAGTAGTTCATCGTTGGCAGTGCTTAAAAGTAAGTCTCTGTTGACAAAGATTTCCATGTCTAATCCATTCAATGATTCGTTCAAGCTTACAAGGTCAAGCTGCCGTGAGTCATTACGCATAAACCTGCATATATATTCACTTAGGATGCTACGCACGTTGGATGCAGCCCTGGTGCTATGCCTGCGTAAATAAATATTTTCAAATTCAAACCATTTCATCATCTGACGAAAAACTTCCATGTAGTTATTTACACTTATAGGGTGTAATTGAACACAATTACCTTGAAGTATAACAGTATACAGTAAAAAAATGCTCACAGCCAAAAAAATCTGAGATTTATGTTAGATTCTAAATGAACAACTTTTCTACAGACTGTCTGAAAATCATTCAGAAATTATAGAACGCAAAACACAAAACGCTCTGAGCCACGATTTACAACAACTACAAACTCACCTCCTCGCCTGCTCAACTGCTTCTCCGATAGTTGTTTGTAGAGACTCTGAAGGAGATGCCCCAGATCCAATTGCAACAATACCGCCAGACGTAGAGGCAGCCATAGCCGTAGAAGTAGGAGCAGCCATAGCGGTAGAAGTAGGAGCAGCCATAGCGGTAGAAGTAGGAGCAGCCATAGCCGTAATAGAGATTGTACCATCATCATGTGTAGCTGTGGAGGAACTCTGACTATCTGGGGCAGGTGCTATGCTAACAATCTCAATCTCATCCAAATCATCATCGAGATCTGGTAGCTCCCTGTCAAAAGCATTTTTAGTTAAGCAGATAAACCAAAGGGTGCTTTAGGTTAGTTAGTTGTAAAGGCTGTGACAGCGTGTACGAGGTGGAAGCGAGAGGCGTTTGTCAATTTTCTCAAATGCTAGGATGCAAGGAGCGACCAAAATTTGGAGTGGATGTTCGACAATTATTGAGAGTTATCTTTCCCAAGCTAATTGATTTTAGTGAGCCAACAAACATATTTGTCAAAAGTGTTTCACAACGGACATTGTTCATTCATCTAACTATTGTATTATTACTTTTCTGCAACTGAAATTTTAACTCAATGGAGGTATATCAACAATAAGTCGATGAGTAGACATATAGAATAAAATGTCGTGGATGTGTCACTGGTGGTTGTTTATATTATTCCATCTACTGTCATCTACTATCAATAACTTAATTATTTATTAATATCATTATTATCCCTAGTTTAATCATTTCTTTCTTTCACAAAATATAATTGTGCATTTTTTGCTAGCAACACTAATAAATGGTGTTATCACTAACAAGAATTTTATGTACTGATGCACAGCTCTACATAAATAGATACTAGTTAATACATTTTGTAAATAATGGGGTTGTGACAGGAGTTATCCTCCTTATAGAGGGCGCTGATGTATATCCAACCAGAAAATGCTAAAAGTTTTATATAGAGTACAATGCACAAATATGGAGTTGTGATGATTCGACTAAAATGAATGGCTTTTGCGATGTGACTGATATAACTTGACAAGCCACGCAGTTCACAAGGCTATAACAGATTATAATCACAGTAGAGATAGAATATAATTATTAAAAAACACAACGTGGCAGTATTGAATATAGTTATGTATGACATCAACAATAACTAAAGCCGGTGGCCTCGGCTGCACACACCAACGGTTCTCACAATCAATGCACTGCTGATGTGTAAGTGTATTATCCGGTGTCTGTGGGGGAAGAATACAAAAAAATATCATTAATTAAATAACTCTTCTGTTGGCTCACTATTATCATAAATGACAAAAAAATTACATGTTGCACTCATTTAGAAAAATTATGATTTTTAATAAAAACAATTATAAATTATCATAATATTCCTCATCATATTTGATTTCATTAAGTATAACAATAATAATAAATAATAATTAAGAATATAAATAATTATTATGGCAATAATAAATTCAAAAAATAACCACGAATGAATGATTATAATACTAACATTCACTGACACTACAAATATAAATCACTATGAAGAGCAAAAACATAATTTCAATTATATCTATAAAAACATATATAATAATGGCCATAACAACGACAGTCCGACGAACAAATGTATAATAATAATTATCAAAAAATGATTACAAATATAAATTAATCTTTTTACAGGTAAATTTGATGCCCCTGTCTTTCAAAATATTCCAAAGTCTTTTTAGAGACATGTCATTACGCGATCTGTTGGACATTTTGGCAGCTATCAGGAAATTTTTTTGCATGAGTCTGCTTACATTAATTATATTACATACTGCGACTGATGGCCGTTTCCGGTTGGATGTAGAAAGTTCAAACAGAGATAACTCTCGATGTTACAACCCCATTATATTGCTTATGGTTCGGCAATGGAAAATATTTATCGAAGGACAATGGATTCGTCACCGAAAAAAAGCAGTTGGCACAGGAGAACACATGTCACAATAATACAGTAGAAGCCGAACACTTAACCACATGGCAGTCACGCAGATAAGAATTAAACTCAGTTGGATATGATCTAGTCCAATCATTGCTTTTTGACCACAGCCATCACATAGTAGCCATTCACTATGTTCCCATGCTGGGAATTCGTTCGGGTTGAACTCATAAATCGTCCATTCGGGTCATGGGAATTCTGACTCGTACGAGTTGGTTCGGATTCGTTCGTGTTGGCTCAGTGCGGTTCCTCAAACCGAATTCGTTCGGATTGAGCATTGATTAGGATCATGGGAATCGTTCGTATTGATGAATTCGAATTCAATCGGGTTGCTCTTTTGAGAAAAAGGCATTAAACTGGCGATTTGGCAGTAAATCAGTTTTTGCGTATTTTAAAACTGCAGTTTTTACATACATATAATAATAATCCTCTGCAAGTTTAACAACAGGTAAGCTATAAATTATTTACTATTTCCTCGGGAAACTGAATCATAGCTCTGTTTCATAAATGGGCAAACTAAATTATTATTATTTTTATACTTACCAAAAAAATTCTTTTTTTATTATTTGGAAATAATTTATTTATTATTATTATTAATTATTTATCATTTCTTATAGCTATCATTACATTTATTAATAATCATCTATAATTATTACAAATTGTTGATTTTGTTATTATTCATCTACTTACTAGTTTATGCTGTGAACATTCCACAAATTTGACTCATATTACTACTTAGTAATACGAGCGCGGTTGTTTACTAACTCACTACAATCAAGTAATTATTGCGATAGCTACCCACTGTAAAGGAAGGACAACTCCCGCAGCTTATTTCAATTCGATTATCATAGGAACGGATTGGAATGCCAACCCGAATGAATGCTAACCAACTCGAATGGACGTCCGATCCGAACAAATTCGCAGCATGGGAACATGGTGATAAGCACCCAAAAGATGAGATGCAGTCAGAAAATAATCTGCTATCGCGCAGAGTAATAACATAATTACTCAGTAACAGCAACAAGTAAACAATTGGCAACAAACAAAGAGAAGGTAAGCAGCCAGATGTAGCAACATATTACCATGGGTCCTATTGCATATAAAAGAAATCATAATTACAAGTACTAATTTACACACACAGGCCAAATTCAGTCACTGGGAACGAAATCAAAAGCCAAGCCAATAAAAAAAACACGGCAGCTGTTTTTTCTTAGATGGTCCATGCACCATGATTTGTGAGCAGCAATTTTTGCTGTTCTCTAAAAATGAAAAATGTAAAAAAAAATTTTGTTTCTTGAAACAACTTGCGGCATCACTTCACTTGCTTAAAGGCACCTCAAATGACGATTACGATAATCATTGATACCACATCACCTTATAAAATACAAATTTTTATTTTTTTCACAAAGTACGAGAATGAAAAACTCGTTTTTACATTAATGTTATCAAGAGAGCTATTAATTTGTTAAAAATTTGTTTCTACAAAATACGGCGCAGCAATGATTGGAATCTGTAGTTTGCTCAAAAATCATATCATCAAAATTATTAACACATATATATCGATGAAGAAACGTAATGTTCTCCAAATTGCAATGAGCCTTGTATGATGAATAACAAATAAACAAACATTGCAATGTGTTGCAACTGCTTTTTGCAAGAACATGCTAATAATTCATCATTGTAAGAAATGCGGTGATATGCCAAAAAATCGTTACTGAGAAGAAAACTTGTTACTACTAACTGTATAACATGCCAACAAGTCCCATAATAAATTAATCAAGGATGCATGCTAAATGAAACTAATAAAATCTTTCATTCCAACATGATGCATCATGCTCTGAGCAATGCCAGGTGATCAAATGCAATAATCCGCTGAGGTTGTGCCACAAAACAGTTTTCCAAGCTTACATTAATAACTTTACATAAATGAAGTTTTTTGTCAAATTTAAAATTTAATCTTGGCTAATCCAAGTATATGGTACCTAACGACCTCGCTGAAGTAGGAGTTTGTGTTCTCATAAGGTCTTTGCAAACACTGAAATAATACATGTTTACTTGCCTCTTCCACAGCAATGTCACAACTAGGAATAAGGTAGACAGTTTTTGAGCCCTTCAATCACCTTTTGCAGATTCAACGAAGTAAGTTTCTCTTGGTTTCCAAGATTAGGCACAACCAGGTATTTACCGCAAGCAATGTTGATTGAACACACACATCTGTCAAAAAACACAATATAGCTATCGAAAATAAGGAATAACCCAACTAATGCCAACATAAACAACAATGAACATCTCTGACGTTTAGCTTATATCTTCACAGTGTTTGGAATGCTATACATTATTGGACTTGACAATGTCTGAGCTGCAACACGTCACTACTGTCTAAACTGCATCGAAAAAAATTGTGATGCGGTTCATCTATTTCCCTGATAACCTAATGATAGCTGCTAGCACATGACGGAATGAGTGGCAAGGATAAATGATAATATTAAATAATAATGGTAAATAAATAGAAACAAATAAAATGGTTATGTTATCAATTTTAACATTACTCAGTTCGTCCAACAAGATCATTCTAAGAAATATGTTATACATTTTTAAGTATCATTGTTCGATTAGCCAATTATTTCCCATAGAGTGGAAAGAAGTGTTCAGTCATATAAATAATAATCAATTAGTAGCAGTAAAAATATTATTCACCATCAATGGAATTGTTTGAATGTCAATAAATGATTCTTGGAATTTGATAGGGGTTCAAGTATTAGAAAAAAATACTTTTACAATTTCTACTGATGAAAAAGTTATAACAAATTAAGCATTTTACGGAACAGCAATTGCTTTAGCTAGCCCTGGTTATGTCATGGAATGCCCCATATTTGGAAGTGTTACGTTGAGTAAAAATGCAGTCACATTAACTTAACCATGGCAATAACACGATTCATATAAACTACACGCATTAGACTATCATCCCAGTACATCAAAAAGTGTAGCACATCAGTCTTTCAACATTAAACATTTCCAACAAGCGGGTTAGGAATAGTGTAGGATTTCTTAAAATGAAAAAGCAATCTCATAGTTATGCTTTTCAGAGATCCTCGTTAATAACAGTTTTCCTTCCACAAGAACAAATCAATCCAGTTGCTGCATGAAACAGATAAATTATCGATAGAGATTGTTTTGCTGAAGAACCTAATTTAGTGGCCCAGCATTTCAAGCAGTTGATTTCCACACAATCTTCTATCAATGTGGAGGGGTGACTACACAGGCCAACATTTGCCATCGGGAGGCCTTACAATGGAATCAGCTGATACATTTACAGATTGTGGGGCTTGTTCGTAAGCCAAAGCAACATGTTGGTTTATGCCTAAAGCCAAAGGCACATCGGCGCCCTCTATTGGTTAAAACACATCATACCTATGAACTTAGAAGTTTAACCATTTTCAACATATCCGTACTAGACAAAAAGGTATATCAACATCAAACTCCGAAGAAATGCAGATGTGATGAAACTTCGCTTATTCCTTTTTCACCAAAACTACCTTTATGTAATTCAGTTGTCAACAAAAAAAACTCTGGCCTGGTAAATTTGTTTTATATGGCTCATATAATAACGAAAAAAAAAAAATTCAACCATCTAGTATCAATTAGCAATGTCTATCAAATCTAAAATTAAACGTAAATTGATATTAATAAATATTCAATATCATTCATATGCACAGGAAAATTACCGAGTGGGGAGCATTCCTCGGAAGAGATCCGTAAGGAATGCCAACAACTCCTTTTCATCCAAGTCTTTTTCAATGTCAATTCCTATAATACAAAAAGACATCCATAGGCAATTTTAATTTTTGCATGATGAAATCATGCTGAAACCATCAATATGCATTCGCAAAATCAAAGTTACACACTTAAATACACAGTATATGGTTTCATAAACACAGTGTGAGAAAAGAATGACATCAACCATGAATGACTAAGTGGCCTGCACCAACTTCAAACAAACTTGTATTGACTAAATATGTTCTTAGCCTAATTCCTTCATAATTTCCTCAAATTTTCTTACAGGAAAAATAGTTTTGTAAGGGCTTTCAATATAAATCTGGTTATCAATTAATGAACGAAACATTTTTCAAACAGAAATTAAAAATGTTGAGACTATATACCCCATTTAATATATAGATAATAACCTTGTACAATATGGCCAGCTTGGTGAAGTCTGAGACGTGCTGCTTGCACTGGCACTTGTTGTGATGAGCACTCCATCATCAAGCACACCTCTTTGGTAAATGTTTGGTATTTCTTTTTTGATCTGCATATACACACAATTATTGAAACAAGATAATAACAAGAAAACGCTGGTGAATCAGTATCTACCAGGAAAAGTGGACAATTTTTGGGATAGCAACTAATAAAATAATGCTTTAGATAACATACGGGTCTTGTTGTCTTTGTCTGGAACTTGCCACGAAATTCCTCAATCGACTCAAACGGTCACCGCTCATCTTGCAGGCCCTGAAATAACATTTATCAGCCTCATGATTGTTTCACATTCTCAGTGAATATAATAAGAATAATCTTTACACTGAATACTAAAAAAATACTGCTGCTAGCTAGTGACATTTGTATTTGATTGGTGCAACTAAAAAGAGATAGGGTTAAACACATGCTTCGGACTCATTCTCCATTTCTACTTTTGTGTTTTATTGCTGCAGGTTTTACGTTATAATAGCGATGCAAACAATTATTTTAACAGGGTTGTCTTCTTCTAGGAAGAACTACAAGCAACCGCGATACCTCATAATGGTGGACTACATGTCTGACTTCATTGAGGTATCTAAGATGCAGGATGAAGCGGCAAGCACCGTGATCAAAGCCTGTAAGGAGATAATTGCCCGGCACCAGATCCCACAGATACTACACAGTGACAATGAACCTTACTATGTAAGCGATCAATTCAAAAGCATTGCCCAGGACTGGAGATTTGAACACACGACGTCATTACCATACCACTCACAAAGCAATGGTAAGGCTGAATCTGCAGTCAAGATAGTCAAAAACCTATTCAAAACAGCAGAAGACCCATGGAAGGCTTTGTTAGCATGGCAGCCATCCCAAAACAGTGACTTTAGAAGTCCGGCAGAGCGCCTATATTCGAGAAGATTGCGGACAATGGTGCCAAAACTAGCAGAAGCAATGAGAGTGCAGACTCAAGACCTAGATGAGATAGCAGTAGCCTGCAGAGAGAGACAACAACAGATGGCCAATGGATACAACAGAGTCTAGAGAGATATCAAAGTTAAGGCATGGACAGCCGGTGTTGGTGCGCCAAATGAATGACAGAGCGGCAAAGTGAAGGCCAGCACAGATACTAGAGCCATTGACAAACCGATTGTACCTCATACAAAACGATAAAGGTAACATAATCAGAAAGAATAGAGTAAACATACAAGCACAACCACCAACAATAAGAAACGAAATAGAGAGCCAGGTAACCCCAGTTCAAACAACCGGGCGGAAGAGAAGGAGTGGTTCACCTGACAATCCAGCACATAATAGCAGAATGGAACGTGGCCAGGCCCCTCAGGAGATAACTGTGATCAGGAGTGGACGCCGCATCAGGCAGCCGAACCAGCCCGACTACAAACACTGAGAGACAAATGCAGCAGAGTATAGATGCAGTAGCTGATGGGTGTGGTGAGTACAACGTGCTAGCTAACGCCAAAAAGTCTTGCTCTATGAGTATCACCAACAAACATTCTCGAACAGACAAATCGAGCAACAGTATGACATTCTCATTGAAAAATGAGCAGATTCCATCAGTATCGGCAACCAAGGTAATTGATAAAAACCTAAGCTTTGACACTCACATATACCAAATATGTAATGACATCAGACCACTCACGTATGTGCTACTCAAACTAAAACGAACAGGAATTCCACAGGATGTTCTCGTAAAATACTACAGCTCATGCATATGACCAAAGATGAGTTACGGCTGCGCAGCATGGTTTTCTATGTCATCATTTAACAGCATTGATAAGCTAATCCGCCTGGAAAAGCTTATACTGAAAATCATATGCCCAGCACACGAACACTATGACGAACGCCTCGCTGCTATGAATATTACACCCATAGTCAACATCCTTGACAATATGTGTGACAACTACGTGAACAAAGTTCAACCGCCTAAACACTGCAGAATAAACCAGCCCCATCACTGTGTAGGTCATCATGCATCAAACAAAGACAAACTGATGTAAAATGTAGAACCAAACTCCGAGGCTGCACTGTTTTTTCTCAAGTATGGAAATCAGGGTTGTTTGAAGTAAATTTTATCATTCTTAATACTGAATCTTTTATTAATTAATCGCTTTTTTTCAACTCAGGCCGTGATAGATTTTTAACTACTGTGCTGAAAATCTATAAGGGTTGGCACTTTTCTTAACTGCACTGTGCAGGACCAATGGTTGACAAATAAAGATTTATATATACTACTGGAGGAAAGTAGCAGGAGGAGCCCATGTTCACATTCCCCTGTCCCACCGATCCTACAGGACCACTGTGCATACATTGCGTTACACAATCTCTACTACAGTCATCATACGAATGCTCAACATTATGCTTAACCACAATATATACCTATCACATATTATTAATCCCTCGAAAGCTGGTACAAGACCAACACCTAGAGTCTGAAACCGAGGGGGGATGTTGACCTTACGACCTTGGTGAACTGGCAACGATCGTGCATTTATACCTATACCATTGTGAGAGTTAACAGTTTCCGGCCGAAACCGTGAGGGAAGCAATATCTGTGTTGAAAATCTATACTCAACAAACTATCACAAACGGTGAGTTGATATAGACATCAGTTTACAATTTTGTCTAAATATTATAATTTCAATGCTGAAAAGTTCAACTTTGCTTGTAGTGTGACTTTGAAAATAAATACTTACTTTTACAGTCTCAATAATAACAAAAATAAGTAATAGTCACAGATGACAATTATTGATCATTTGAGAGTAATTATTTTTCTAGTTGCTGTGTGTTCAAGTTAATTATTATAATATTATTACTCTTAATTATTTGAACATTATTATTTGCATGATTATTATTAATATCAAATTATTATTAAATATAGAAACATAATTGCAATCCTTGATTATTATCATCATTGGTAGCAATTCACAATCATCACGATAATGGTTATAATAATGGTTATGATGTACGCATATACACACAAACAGTATATATATGTGCATATAATGTTAGTAATTTATTGAATGAATGGTTGTGCAATGTGTGGGTATGTATGTATACAACGACAATACATAATAATAATGCTCACAGTAGTTTATTATTATTATTCACTATACATGTAATGATAATTATAAATCTATATATAAATATATATCTATGTGTATACATATTTTTTAACAACAGTATTAGATTTACTTCGTGCTGTGCTCAAAAAATCTTTTTACACCAATATTATATCAACTACATTGTTATTATTTTTACGGTACATTACTGCTACTACATAATACATTATTTTCATTATTATTACAACAAACGAAATGTTATTAATTATTATTAAATTAGTGTAGTATTACGGAACGTAGTAACAACAATCACAGACAGTTGTTGATTGTAGTATTATAGCAGTTTCATTTGCATTTGATGTACGTTATTAAAAATCTGTTATACAATATAGCATAAAATTATATATTTATATAATATATATATATATATATGATTCGAGCAAGAGAGATCGTCTATTGGCCAAAGATGCAGGAAGAATTACAATGTGTTGGTTGAATCGTTTTGTCTTCATAAATAAACATCAGTAACTGTTACTACTTAGTTAGTGTTGTTGATCCTTGTTTTTATTACTAGTTACAATTATTATTATTATTATTATTAATTGTAAAAGAAAGTATTATTATTATTATTATTACTACTACTATTACTATTATTATTATTACTACTATTACTACCATTACTACCATTACTACCACTACCATTATTATTATTATTATTATAATCGCTACCACAGACAGTTGTTAGTTAGTTGTATAGTAGTTGTATGCAAATGAAACTGACTACTATAGAACTAACAACTGTCTGTGGTAGCAATAATTACAATAATACTTTCTTTTACAAATACTAATTGTAACTAGTGATAAACAATAATCAATAATGATCGACAACACTTAGTAACAGTTAGTAATAATATTTATTAATAATAAAAAAACAGAAAAACAGTTACAGTTATTACAGTAACAATTCACCCAACATCATCATAATACTACTAGATTATTATTATATTATTATTATGTGTGAATCGAATGTTGCAGTGGGGCAATAATTAATAATAATAAATATATCAATATTATTATAATAGTATCGTTATTATTATTACTAATACTACTAGTACTACTACTACTGCTGCTGTAACTATCACCATCATAAGATTATCATAATAATGATGATAATGATTATCATCATTATTATCATCATGATTATCATAATAATCGACAGTCTTTTCTTTGACAATAAATATCGTAGATAGAGTTATCATCTTACCTTACCTCGAATCTTACCTCGATGATTGTAGAACACTCTAATAAGAAGCCCTAGGGCATATAGGGGAGTGCCTCATATATTAATCATTTGTGAGCAAAAACCAGTGGTTTAGGCAGGGGTAACAGCATATAGCTATCGTTAGGGTTGAGTATTGGGTGGCCCAAGCCTCAGGTCTCTTACAGTCCTGGGCAAGAAACTGTTGTGGTACAGTTTGGAAGAAGCAAAAATTGCTGTTGGTTCTCCCCGCGTAGCAGCTCTTGTCACCATGGTGGCGTTGGCTCGGTTGTCGATGACCTCGTCGTACGCTGAGGATAGGGCCTCATGTCTTTCTTCATCAGAGAGGATTCTCATCAGCAAAGAGAGTCTGTGTTTTTTTCTCCTGTCTTTGAGGGGCTGGAGTTCTAGTTGGGAGCGGGCATCAGTTAAGCCGCGCCTTCCTTTTATGCCTTTGACAAAGCGTATAGCCTTGCTTTGTGTCAGCTCGATTTCTTCTGTTGTAGGGTTGTCAGCTGGGTCCCAGAGAGTGTCAGCATACTCTAAGACAGGCCTGCACAGACTGGCAAAAATAAATCTACTCACCAACTACTACATAAATAAAAATCATTAAATAAAATATTAATAGTAGTAAATAATAATTATTATGTAAATAAACGATGAATAAAAATTAATAAATAAAAATTTTCCACCACTGCAAAAAAAAAACAACAGAGAGACAACAACAACAAGGATCATAACGAATGATTAACATTCAACATGTACAAAAATAGCACATGAAGTTAATCAATAACGAGACAAAACCAATATCATGTTACTGTGCTAATAAGTAAGAAAGAAACGGGCATTGGATGGCCTTGAATTTTAATGAAGAAAAAGATTTTTTTGATCAATCAGATTCATCAACGATCAGACATTTCTAGCACTGATTGGCACATGTGATAAAACCGGAAATGCAACTTAGAGGTTCATGATTGTTTTTGACAAAAAGTTAGCCTTTTTATGTGAACAAAACATTACGGGTATTTTAAATTATTAGTAAAAGCAACGCCCACAACGTGACGTCACTGGTTTATGTGGTCGCAAACCACCTCTTAATATTGAGGGTAAGACGCAAAATAGTAGGGGTGACAAAACAAATCATAAGCATGGCACAACAAATAGTAAGCATAAGACAGCGAATCGTAAGCGTAACAGAATAAATTGTAAGGGACCGACAACTTCCAATTAACTTGACTATAAGACACATAATGCTGAGGGTAGCAGAGAGTTTCTTGAATATAGCAAAGCAAATTATGAAGGGTTGAGAAGTAATTCTGAGCATAAGAGAACAAATTATAAGGATAGAACACAAAATTGTAAGCATAAGAGAATGAATTGTAAGCATAGCAGAATAAATAGTAAACATGAGAGACCAAATTCTAAGGGTAAGACAATAAATTGTAAAGGTAACAGACTGAATTGTGAACATAAGAGAACAAATTTTGACTAAGAAACATAATTGTAAACAACACACAGCAAATATTAGGTAATTTTTGAGCATTTGGCACTCCATATTTATATATACAATTTCCATTATTTTTTTAAACAGAACAATCTCTATCTCTGAGAGGTTGGAGATATTGGGGTAGAAAACTTAGACATGATGATGAGAAGGCTGTGGATTTTCCCATTCAAGAACAAACCATTTTCGATGGCAATTTCAATTCTGAAAACTAAATCAATGTAATTTGTTTTTCAAAATGCAATCATCAGAAAGCTTCTGTCAACATGAGGAGGAGGTTATGGATTTACCCATTCAAGAACAAACCATTTTCGATGGCGACTTCAATTCTAAAAACGAATTAGAACTGAAGTATGTGGTATTACGTAATAATTTTTTTGAAAGAAAAAAAATTGTTTTTCAAAATGCAATCATCAGAAAACTTCTGTCATGATGATGAGGAGGTTATGGATTTACTCATTCAAGAACAAACCATTTTCGATAGCAACTTTAATTCTAAAAACTAAATCAATGTAACTTTTTTTATTCTTTGTCTCCCATGAAATTGTTCAAAACGAATTAGAACTGAAGTATGTGGTATTACATGATAATTTTTTTAAAAGAAAAAAACACATCAAAATCGACAAATTACTCCTCTAGATAGTTCAAGTTTACAATATTTGAGAATTAATCGCAATAGAAACATTAAGCCTACTTGATGAAAAAAAGAATTTGACTGTTAAATTTGACTAATTGATTCAATGTTATTATATGGATCTTTTGAAAATAAACATTTCAATGAAAACATCATATTTAGTCTTTGACATGCACTTGAAACCATTTTCCAGCAAATTTCACCAACAATATTTCAGAAATTTTTACTATATATTTACAAGAAAAATGTGGTATTTTGGTAAAATATTCTTTTATTCCATTCAATTTTCAATATATTTACAAGAAAAATGCAGTATTTGGTAAAATATTCTTTCATTCCATTCAATTTTCATTAATTTTTTGAGCGAAGGTTTTATCCTACAGCATCCTTTTTAATTTTTTATGTTTTAAAACAGGGTTTTATTACAAAGTTTTTTTTGTTTGTCAACTTTTTAAAAAAATAATCATTATAATATATAGTTTTCGATATTTTTTTAAAAAAATAAATATATATATATAGAGATTTTCACTTTATATTCTTTTATTCCATTCAATTTTCAATAATTTTTTGAGTGAGGATTTTATCCTACACCTTCCTTTTAAATTTTTTATGTTTCACAACAAGGTTTTATTATATGACTTTTTTTCTTTTGTTATTTTTTTAAAAAATAATCATTGAAATATATAGTTTTCGATATTATCTTAAAAACAATATATATATAGAGATTTTCACTTTATATTCACAAAACTTTGGTATTTGGGAAAATATTCTTTTATTTCATTCAATTTTCAACAATTTTTTGAGTGAGAATTTTATCCTACAAGTAGTAATATATGAGCAGATCTCCCTACCAAGTGTTTTTTTGTGGATTAGACCTTGGGGGTTATGCAATGAGTTACGGCGTTGGATGGATTCGCCGAGTTTATATTGTATTTCATTTGAGAGACATTTGAGTGGCATTTGAGTGGCATTTAAGTGGCATTTGAGTTTTGATTTTTTTTTTACTTAATTTGAACTCATATGGCAGCTAGATTTTGAATGTATGGCATTTAAGTTTTGATAATGGCATCTTGAGAGAGAGGAGAAAGAAGAGAGAGAGGAGAGAGGAGTTTTATCTACATTGAATAAATATATTGATCAAAAATGAAACATTATAAGATTATATACATTGATTACGTAATAAGTAGGGAAAATCTTCCTATATAATATAGCTAGAGTCAGTAAATACTAAGTAATACAAAGCACTACAACTTGTAACAAACAATCAATACATACATACATACATATGGTATCTTGAGAGAAAGAAAGAGATAGAGGAGAGAGGGAGAGAGAGGAGAGAGGGAGAGAGAGGAGAGAGGGAGAGAGAGATTCTTTAGTTTTCTGTACATTCATATATATATATATGGTTAATTATGTACATATTTATGGGTATATTTATATCTACATAGAGAGAGAGGAGATATATCTACATTGAATAACTATATTGATCAAAAATGAAACATTATATGATTATATACCTGATTACATAATAAGTAGGTAAAATCTTCCTATATAATATAGCTAGAGTCAGTAAATACTAAGTAATACAAAGCACCACAACTCGTAATGACAATCAATGCATACATACATACATATGGTATCTTGAGAGAAAGAAAGAGAGAGAGGAGAGAGAGAGGAGAGAGATTTTTTGTTTCTATACATTCATGTATATATGGTTAATTATGTACATATTTATGGGTATATTTATATCTACATAGAGAGAGGAGAGAGATATATCTACATTGAATAAATATATTGATCAAAAATGAATCATTGTATGAATATATACATTTATTACATAATAAGTAGGGAAAATCTTCCTATATAATATAGCTAGAGTCAGTAAATACGCACATGTCCATATTCATGTACATGTGCATAAATGGACATGAATAGGTACATGTCCATATTCATGTCCATATTCATGTCCATATTCATGTCCATATTCATGTCCATATTCATGTCCATTTATGTACATGTCCATATTCATGTCCATTTACGTACATACCTATGTTCATATTTATGTACATGTGCATGTCCAAATTCATGTCCATATTAACATTTTATAGCTATGTACAGAGGAGAGAGAAGAGAGGAGAGAGAGAGAGAGATTTTTTAGTTTTTTATACAACCATGTATATATGGATAATTATGTACATATTTATGGATATATTTATATCTAGATTGAATAATATACATTTATGACATAATAACTATATTGAATGCTATAAAATATGTTGGAAAATCACCAAGTTAGTCCTCTAGATGGTTAAAATTTACAGTATTTGGGAAATAACTGCAAGAGAGGAGAGAGGAGTATTTGGTTGAGGAGAGAGGAGAGAGGAGAGAGGAGAGAGAGGAGGCTTGAGCGTAAATATTTCTTTTAGTTATTTACATAATAAGTATATTGAATACTATAAAATATCTTGGAAAATCGTCAAATTAGACCTTTAAATGTTTAAAATTTACAGTATTTGGGAAATAACTACAATAAAAAACATTATGAATGTATGGCATTTAAGTATTGATAGTTTTTTACATAATTCGAACTCATATGGTATCTTGAGAGAAAGAAGAGAGGAAAAGAGGAGAGAGGAGGGGAAATAATCGCACTCAAATGAAAAAAATAGATGAAGCTAGATATTCATCTATTTGTATATATCCACAAGAAAACTGGGGTATTTGGTGAAATATTCTTTTATTCCATTCAATTTTCCTTAATTTTATTTGAGTTGAAGTATTATTTACAATGGTTAGAATTTATTAAAATTACTGCTCAATCTTTTATCCAACACCTACAATAATTCTTAGTAATAGTAGTGTAATGAGACTGAGTAATAATCTACACACACCTTGTTCACTCTGTATGCTGTAGCACATGTTTTTCCTTTAGTTATCTGCAGTTACTTCAATTGGATCTTATCCAGATGTTTTATAGTCTTTGCTGCTACTGCGTTTTGTCTCAAACAAGAGTCCAAAGTAGGCATTGTGTCTACAAAATACAAAAAAATTGATTGTTACAATTGATTCATTTATTTTCATTGGCTTTATCTACATATACATAAAGTAGCGAAGAAACAGTTTGTGTGAGTATGAAACTATCTAGTAGAGATAAATTTATATCTAGGTTCAACTAGCATTAAATATTAATTACTTATTATTTTGTTAATAATAAATAATTAGAGTCAGGTACTTTACTAGTGCTCGGACAAACACACAATTTTGTTAATGTCAAAGTCTGTGATCTTACAAAGAAATAACTTAGATACTATTAGCATAAAATTATCTAGTAAAGATAAATTACCTAGGAGTGAATTCTAGTTGAGGTTCGATTTATCAATATCCAAAGACAGGGTTTGTAACACAAACGGATTTGGTTGTAGGAGGCTATTTTCTCCATAGTGCAAGTAGGTGAGTTTTTCAACTAGTGGTAAATAAATATTTATTATTATTTTATTATTTAGATCACAAGACGAACAAAATTCAATAAAGTAACAATGAAAACCAAATGAAATCACAATAATATTAACAATAATAAGAATAATAATAATAATCATCATCAGTAAAAATTATTTTTCATATTAAATACAATGAATAATAACTGTTTTATGCTGATAATGAAGTAAAACAATACAATAATGAAAGTTGTAATCGTTTTTTGGCTGTAAAGTTCAAAATCAACCTGTCGTTCAAGATGTCATTTAAGGCTAACCTATTTTTTCTCTCGGACCTACGACAATTCTGTCAATCAATGCCAAAAGACTGCGATCTTGAGCGGAAACAGGATAGGTTCTATGAGCATGAAATTATTTAGGAGAGATACTTCTATGGTCAGGCCATATCGTAATAGGAGGATAACTCCAGAGTGCAACTAGTTGAGTTTTTCAACCAGTGTTGAATAATTATTTATTATTTCTCACCTTAATACAGAAAATCTCCTAGTAGTTGTAGTAGATGTTGATCCTTCAGTCACTGTTGTTGAAGTGGATGCTTTCTGTGGAAAAGCGGTGCTTCTTATATAGCTAGGTTGTACTAGGTTGTACTAGGTACTAGGTACCGATTGACACGAGTTGATTCCAATGAAAAGCCTTTATGATATATAAGCAGGTCTTTACGCAGAAAACTCACGCGAAAACAAAAAAAATAAAAAACATTCTTCGCGGGAGTTTTCCGTCTTATATGTTATAAAGGCTTTACGCAAAAACTCACGCTAAAACCGAAACTAAAAACAAAATTCTTCGCGGGAGTTTTCCTTCTTATAAGTCATAAAGGTTTTACACGGAAAACTCACGCGAAAAGTGAAACAGTCAAAAAATTCTCTTCGCGGGAGTTTTCCTTCTATATACTATAAAGGCTTTACACGGAAAACTCACGCGAAAACGGAAAATAGAAAACAATTCTTTCGCGGGAGTTTTCCTTCTTTTATGTTATGAAGGCTTTATGCAGAAAGTTCACGCAATTTTTTTTACCGTAAGTTTTCCGCGTAAGGCCTTTATAGTACATAGAAGGAAAACTCCCGCGAAGAAGTTTTTTTTATTCTTTTTGTTTTCGCGTGAGTTTTTGCATCAAGCTGTTATAACACATAAGAAGGAAAACTCCCGCGAAGAAGTTTTTATTGAGTTTCGGTTTTCGCGTGAGTTTTTTGCGTACAGCCTTTATAACATATAAGACGGAAAACTCCCGCGAAGAATGTTTTTTATTTTTTTAGTTTTCGCGTGAATTTTCCAGCTTATATATTATAAAGGCTTTTCATTGAAATCAACTCGTGTCAATCGGTACCTAGTACCTCGTACAACCTAGCTATATAAGGAGCACCGTTTTTACACAGAAAGCATCCACTTCAACAACAGTGACTGAAGGATCAACATCTACTACAACTACTAGGAGACTTTCTGTATTAAGGTAAGAAATAATAAATAATTATTTAACACTAGTTGAAGAACTCAACTAGTTGCACTATGGAGTTATCCTCCTATTACGATATGGAGTCGTTCTCTTGACCATAGAAGTATCTCTCCTAGATAATTTTATGCTCATAGAACCTACCCTGTTTCCTCTCAAGATCGCAGTATTTTAACATTGCTAGACAGAATTGTCGTATGTCCGAGAGAAAAAATAGGTTAGCTTATTAAATGATGCCTTGAACTACAGGTCGATTTTGAACTTTACAACCAAAAAATGATTAAAACTTTCAATATTGTATTATTTTACTTCATTATCAACATAAAACAGTTATCATTCATTGTAAAAATAAATAATTAGAGCCTTTTACTAGTGTTAAATAATTATTTATTATTTTTTACCTTAACTCTACTTAGAGTCCTCTTAGTGGTTGTAGTGATCTAAATAATAAAATAATAATAAAAAGCTAGTTCCAAAGAACTAGATGATTTAATTGACTATAGACAAATAATTATTTTAGCACTTCTTACCTCGATGCTGGTTGCTTACATGGTGTTTCATTGCTATAGCAGCAGGAGTGTTGATGTTTGAGCAGGAAGATGTATCATTAAAGGTGTTAGGATTGGGTCTTCTATCATCAATGTGAATGCCGTTGGTGGTGGAATTGGTGGTTGTAGTGGAGATAGTGTCGATGTTGTTGGTAGTTGTAGTTGGTTCAATATGGAGCTTAAGAAGTGTTTTGGAGTGTGATGTCATCATACCTGCAAAATGGTAAAAGAACTTAGTTTTTTAATGATGTGAATATACTGAAATTATTATAGTGTTAAATAATTATTTACTATTTATTTTAAAAATAAATAATTAGCTTTCTACTAGTGTTAAATAATTATTGATTATTTTTTACCTTATCACCACTTAGAGCCAGATGATTTAATTAACTAAAGACAAATAATTATTTTAGCATTTCTTACCTTGATGCTGGATGGTCTCCTAGTAGCTGTAGTAGATGATGCTTCTCCGCTTGCTGTTGAAGAACTGGATGCTTTCTGTGTGAAAACAGTGGCTCTTAAATAGCTAAAGTTGCACTGATTAAACCCTATGAATCAGCATTTTTTCCAATGCTTTCGCGGGAATAAAAACTGTTTATTCCCGCGAAAGCAACGGTTTCCATTCGCGGGAATAAATACTTTATTTTCACGCGAATGGAAACCGTTGCTTTCGCGGGAATAAAAATTTTATTTTCACGCGAATACAAACCAATGCTTTCGCGGGAATAAATAATTTATTTTCACGCGAATGGAAACCGTTGCTTTCGCAGGAATAAATAATTTATTTTCACGCGAATGGAAACTGTTGCTTTCGCGGGAATAAATAGTTTATTTTCACGCGAATAGAAACTGTTGCTTTCGCGGGAAAAAATAAATTATTTTCACGCGAATGGAAACCGTTGCTTTCGCGGGAATAAATAATTTATTTTCACGCGAATAGAAACTGTTGCTTTCGCGGGAGTAAATAGTTTATTTTCACGCGAATAGAAACTGTTGCTTTCGCGGGAATAAATAATTTATTTTCACGCGAATGGAAACTGTTGCTTTCGCGGGAATAAATAGTTTATTTTCACGCGAATGGAAACTGTTGCTTTCGCGGGAATAAATAGTTTATTTTCACGCGAATAGAAACTGTTGCTTTCGCGGGAAAAAATAAATTATTTTCACGCGAATGGAAACCGTTGCTTTTGCGGGAATAAATAATTTATTTTCACGCGAATAGAAACTGTTGCTTTCGCGGGAGTAAATAGTTTATTTTCACGCGAATAGAAACTGTTGCTTTCGCGGGAATAAATAATTTATTTTCACGCGAATGGAAACTGTTGCTTTCGCGGGAATAAATAGTTTATTTTCACGCGAATAGAAACTGTTGCTTTCGCGGGAATAAATAGTTTATTTTCACGCGAATAGAAACCGTTGCTTTCGCGGGAATAAATAATTTATTTTCACGCGAATGGAAACCCTTGCTTTCGCGGGAACAAACAGTTTTTATTCCCGCGAAAGCATTGGAAAAAATGCTGATTCATAAGGTTTAATCAGTG
Source organism: Cryptosula pallasiana (assembly GCA_945261195.1). Taxonomy (NCBI): domain Eukaryota; kingdom Metazoa; phylum Bryozoa; class Gymnolaemata; order Cheilostomatida; family Cryptosulidae; genus Cryptosula; species Cryptosula pallasiana. The sequence continues at coordinate 46,176,968 of OX183133.1, read as the reverse complement.
CGACTTTAGCTATTTAAGAGCCACTGTTTTCACACAGAAAGCATCCAGTTCTTCAATAGCAAGCGGAGAAGCATCATCTACTACACAAGATCTACCACCTACTTAGATGATACCAAACCAATGAAGACTCAAACTACATGAATTTTGAAGACAGCATACTTCTCCAACACAGCAAAAATTCATTTCAAGATCTACCACCTACTTAAATGATACCAAACCAATGAAGACTCAAACTACATGAATTTTGAAGACAGCATACTTCTCCAACACAGCAAGAATTCCTTTCAAGATCTACGACTTAATTAGATGATACCAAATCAATGAAGACTCAAACTACATCGATTTTGAAGACAGCGCACTTCTCCAACACAGCAAGAATTCATTTCAAGATCTACCACCTACTTAGATGATACCAAACCAATGAAGACTCAAACTACATGAATTTTGAAGACAGCATACTTCTCCAACACAGCAAGAATTCCTTTCAAGATCTACGACTTAATTAGATGATACCAAATCAATGAAGACTCAAACTACATCGATTTTGAAGACAGCGCACTTCTCCAACACAGCAAGAATTCATTTCAAGATCTACCACCTACTTAGATGATACCAAACCAATGAAGACTCAAACTACATGAATTTTGAAGACAGCATACTTCTCCAACACAGCAAAAATTCATTTCAAGATCTACCACCTACTTAATTGATACCAAACCAATGAAGACTCGAACTACATGAATTTTGAAGACAGCATACTTCTCCAACACAGCAAGAATTCCTTTCAAGATCTACGACTTAATTAGATGATACCAAATCAATGAAGACTCAAACTACATCGATTTTGAAGACAGCGCACTTCTCCAACACAGCAAGAATTCATTTCAAGATCTACCACCTACTTAGATGATACCAAACCAATGAAGACTCAAACTACATGAATTTTGAAGACAGCATACTTCTCCAACACAGCAAAAATTCATTTCAAGATCTACCACCTACTTAATTGATACCAAACCAATGAAGACTCGAACTACATGAATTTTGAAGACAGCATACTTCTCCAACACAGCAAGAATTCCTTTCAAGATCTACGACTTAATTAGATGATACCAAATCAATGAAGACTCAGACTACATCGATTTTGAAGACAGCGCACTTCTCCAACACAGCAAGAATTCATTTCAAGATCTACCACCTACTTAGATGATACCAAACCAATGAAGACTCAAACTACATGAATTTTGAAGACAGCATACTTCTCCAACACAGCAAAAATTCATTTCAAGATCTACCACCTACTTGAATGATACCAAACCAATGAAGACTCAAACTACATGAATTTTGAAGACAGTCTACTTCTCCAACACAGCAAGAATTCCTTTCAAGATCTACGACTAACTTAGATGATACCAAATCAATGAAGACTCAAACTACATGGATTCTGAAGACAGCACACTTCTCCAACACAGCAAGAATTTCTTTCAAGATCTATCACCTACTTAGTTCTCCAACACAGCAAGAATTCATTTCAAGATCTACCACCTACTTAGATGATACCAAACCAATGAAGACTCAAACTACATGAATTTTGAAGACAGTCGACTTCTCCAACACAGCAAGAATTTCTTTCAAGATCTACGACTTACTTAGATGACACCAAATCAATGAAGACTCAAACTACATGGATTCTGAAGACAGCATACTTCTCCAACACAGAAAGAATTCCTTTCAAGCTCTACCACCTACTTAGATGATACCAAACCAATGAAGACTCAAACTACATGAATTTTGAAGACAGCATACTTCTCCAACACAGCAAAAATTCATTTCAAGATCTACCACCTACTTAAATGATACCAAACCAATGAAGACTCAAACTACATGAATTTTGAAGACAGTCTACAACACAGCAAGAATTCCTTTCAAGATCTACCACCTACTTAGATGATACCAAACCAATGAAGACTCAAACTACATAGATTTTGAAGACAGCATACTTCCCCAACACAGCAAAAATTCATTTCAAGATCTACCACCTACTTAGATGATACCAAACCAATGAAGATGAAGACAGCACACTTCTCCAACACAGCAAGAATTTCTTTCAAGATCTACCACCTACTTAGATGATACCAAACCAATGAAGACTCAAACTACATGAATTTTGAAGACAATCTACTTCTCCAACACAGCAAGAATTCCTTTTAAGATCTACGACTTACTTAGATGATACCAAATCAATGAAGACTCAAACTACATGGATTCTGAAGACAGCACACTTCTCCAACACAGCAAGAATTTCTTTCAAGATCTATCACCTACTTAGATGATACCAAACCAATGAAGACTCTAAAAATTACTTATATTATATTTCGATGATGCTGAAAAAAAACTGTCCAGAACAAGAGTTCAAAAAGCTAATCTATAACTCAAGGCAATCATATCACTATAGGTGAGTTTTACTAATTTTTACCATAAATTAAACAAAATGCTGAATATATACATTTTCTAGGTGAAAAAAGGACTTTTTTGATGTAATTAGTGTATTTTTTACAACAAAATGCTGAATATATACATTTTCATGGTAAAGAAAAGGACTTTTTGGGTGTAATTAGCGTAGTTTTTACAACAAAATGTTGAACATATACATTTTTTCAGGTAGAAAAAAAGCACTTTTTTGGTGTAATTAGTGTATTTTTTTACAACATATTTATAAAGCAAGTATTTTTTGTTTTGTTTTAGATAGATGAAAGAGAATCAAAAGCACTTGGTGAAAATAATGCTCAAGAAAGAACAAGTTGAACAATGTAACTTGGTGAGTTATTTCCCTTTTCTAATAATGTAAACTATCCAATGTAACTAGAACTATAATTCAAATTCATGTAATTATTTTACATTTTTGCTTAATCATTCTATACTAATACATAATTTTTTTATTTTAGTTCATTACGAAATTAAAAGCACATAGAACAGAAGTCTTCCTTCCTAAGATGTAACATCACTACATCAAAGACATCATTATAAAGGAACAAACTATGCATTAACTGTTATTACTTTGTATTTATTACAAGTTGTAGTGCTTTGTATTACGTAGTATTTACTGACTCTAGCTATATTATGTGGGGAGATTTTCCTTACTTATTATGTAATAAATGTATATAATCATATAATGATTCATTTTTAATCAATGTATTTATTCAATTTAGATATATCTCCTCTCTTCTCTCTCTATGTAGATATAAATATACCCATAAATATGTACATAATTGACCATATATACATTAATTGCTAGAAAACTAAAAGATCTCTCTCCTCTCTCTCTTTCTCTCTCTCAAGATACCATATGTATGTATGTATGAATGCATTGATTGTCATTACAAGTTGTATTGCTTTGTATAACTTAGTATTTACTGACTCTAGCTATATTATATAGGAAGATTTTCCCTACTTATTATGTAATCAGGTATATAATCATATCATTTTCATTTTTGATGAATATATTTATTCAATGTAGATATATCTCCTCTCTCTATGTAGATATAAATATATCCACTCTCCTCTCTCCTCTCTGTCTTCTCTCTCCTCTCTCTCAAGATGCCATATGAGTTCAAATTATGTGAAAAAAGTATCAAAACTTAAATGCCATACATTCAAAATCTAGCTGCCATATGAGTTCAAATCAAGTAAAAAAATAATCAAAACTCAAATGCCACTTAAATGCCACTCAAATGCCACTCAAATACCTCTCAAATGAAATACAATATAAACTCGGCGAATTCACCCAACGTCGTAACTCATTGCATAACCCCCAAGACCAGATCCACAAAAAAACGCTTGGTAGGGAGATCTGCTCATATATTACTACTCCTACACAATCCTTTTAAATTTTTTATGTTTCAAAACAGAGCTTTATTACATGTTTTTTGTTTTTTTTGAACTTTTTAAAAAATAATCATTGAAATATATAGTTTTCGATATTTTTTAATTTTTTTGTACTTTTAACTTTTTTAAAAACTGTCAAAAAATCACCAAATTACCTCTCTAGATGAATAAAATTTACAAGTAAATAATTGTAATAGAAAATACCATATCTAGTTTTTACATTCATAAAACTGTTTTATAGTAAATTTTCTGTAATACAAACTACTATAGCTTACGATATCAATGGTTACAAAGCGCTTTTCTTGAACAATATCTTCTTTGATGTTCTTCTGACATATTATTAGACCCAGAGAGGAATTCTTGTATTCCGTATTCTTTGTGATCCAGTAATTGACTAAAATACAAAAGTTATTCATTATATAAATAAATTTTACCGAATTTAAATTTTACTCTTAGCTACATTAGATAGTTTACATTATATATAAGAGGAAAATAACTAACTGAGTTACATCATTCAGCTCATTATTTTTTAGGGAAAGTTTTTTACTCTGTTTTCTTTTTACGATATAATGGACTAAAATAAAAAGTGATGTATTAGTATAGCATGATTAAAATTAATGTAAAATAATTATAAACTTTTGTTATTTTTTCAACTTCTATGTAAAAGAAATACACTGATTACACACAAAAAGTCTTTTTTTTCATCTGGATTTGGAATGTATAAATATAAATATATATATCTATATAATTTTAAAAATGTTTTACAACAAACACTCATGAATAATCCATTTATGTGATAAAACGTGTTATTTACGTGAGAAATTAACCATTTTTGTAAAATAATTATATCCTTTTGTGATTTGTTTTCAATTTCTAGCTAAAAAAATACACTGATTACACAAAAAAAAACCCTTTTTTTAATCCGAAATATATATAATTTAAAAAGGTTTTACAAAAACTGTTTATGAATTGATCATTTATGTGAAAAACTAAACATTTTTGTAAAATAATTATAACCTTTTGTTATTTTTTAAACTTTTATGTAAAAAAAATACACTGATTACACAAAAAAGTCCTTTTTTTAATCTGAAATATATATAATTTAAAATGTTTTACAAAAAATGTTTATGAATTGATCATTTATGTGAAAAACTAAACATTTTTGTGAAATAATTATAACCTTTTGTTATTTTTTAAACTTTTATGTAAAAAAATACACTGATGACACAACAAAATCCTTTTTTAAATTCGAAATATATATATATAACTTAAAAATGTTTTACAAAAATGTTCACAAACTTATCATTTTAAGTGGTTTTTCATTGAAAGAATACACAAAAATTTCATAAATCAACTTTTTTTAAATTATGGTAAAAATTAATAAAACTTACCTATAGTGATATGAGTTATAGATTAGCTTCTCGAGAGTTTGTTCTCCACAGTTTTCTTTTTCAGCATCATTGAAGTGGTTGAGAAAATCCTCAGATTTTGGATTATCAGTCAGTTCCGAGGCTTGGACGAAGGCTTGATGAGCTGCGAGTACACTGATGTTGTAGAAAATTGAATTGTCCGCGTTTCGACTCAGACCCTTGAACAGAATCACTCCAAATCTCTCCGATGTCACAGCAGAAGCTATTTGATGAGGAATGCGCATATCTCCGATTAGTAATTCTTCATCTACAACACTTCTGTATTGAACTAGAAGAGTCTCTTCATTTCCATTCCATCGCCTGTCAGATTTTGTTATAACTTCAGGGTTTTGGAAACATATGACACTATCTGTTGGGAAATCCTGAAGATTAGCTACCTCGAAATAAGCATTGATTTGTCGCATACTTTCTTCTGGTAATACATCGAACGCATTCTTACCCCTCAAAGTAGTTCCTGTTTCTGTAGCAGCACGAAAAATTGCTTTTCCAGTCTTTTCAACACCCATGTAGATCAAAACCAGTGGTCTTATTTGCGAAGCTTCATTGACAAGTAATCCTGCTGCTAATGGAACAGTGCTCTTCACTCTAACTACCTTTCCATCCTTTTTATAGTTGTAGATGATGATGCAGTTCGTTTACTCATGGAGCTCAACGGTTAACACCTGCATAACTGTAGGTATTGGTAAATCTTCAACTTTGACTATGTTTTCAATGTTTCTTCTGGAAGCTGGAGATAGAGTACTTAACAGAGAGACGCTTTTGATGATGAGAGTTGCCAGAGTATTCAGACTGGCGCTTTGAAAGGGAATCGTAGTGCGTTGAAGAAGTTCATTGTCATCAATCACCTTCTTATCTTGTGAAGGTTTTGGTTCTTTATTCTCCAGTTGTTTTGTATTGACTTGTGTCGACATTCTAAAAGATAAAGTAAAAATCCATGTTATGATTTTTTGATTTCTTTTTCAAACCAATTTGAAGATATATATATACATATATATATATATTTACTCAATATCATACCACTGTTAGTATCTAAATCGATAAAAATTAAATTTATACTCAATCAAGTTGACTTACCTCCAAACAGAAAAGTCCTTCTAGCGAGCAGTTGTAGTAGATGATGTTGTAGTAGATCTTGCTCCTTCAGTTGCTAATGTCGAAGTGACTGCTTTCTGTGTAAAAACAGTGCTTCTTATATAGCTGAAATCATGCCATTTATCATAAGGTTAAATTAATGAAACATTGTTTTTACGGAAGAATACCAATGCTTTCGCGGGAATAAATAATTTATTTTCACGCAAATGGAACCCGCTGCTTTCGCGGGAATAAACATTTTATTTTCACGCGAATACAAACCAATGCTTTCGCGGGAATAAACTTTTTATTTTCACGCGTATACAAACCGTTGCTTTCGCGGGAATAAATAATTTATTTTCACGCGAATACAAACCATTGCTTTCGCGCAAATAAACTTTTTATTTTCACGCGAATGGAAACTGTTGCTTTCGCGGGAATAAACATTTTATTTTCACGCAAATGGAAACTGTTGCTTTCGCGGGAATAAACATTTTATTTTCACGCGAATACAAACCAATGCTTTCGCGGGAATAAACATTTTATTTTCACGCGTATACAAACCGTTGCTTTCGCGGGAATAAATAATTTATTTTCACGCGAATACAAACCATTGCTTTCGCGGGAATAAACTTTTTATTTTCACGCGAATGGAAACTGTTGCTTTCGTGGGAATAAACTGTCTATTTTCACGCGAATGGAAACTGTTGCTTTCGCGGGAATGAATAATTTATTTTCACGCGAATACAAACCAATGCTTTCGCGGGAATAAACAGTTTATTTTCACGCGAATGGACACTGTTGCTTTCGCGGGAATGAATAATTTATTTTCACGCGAATACAACCCAATGCTTTCGCGGGAATAAACATTTTATTTTCACACGAATGGAAACTGTTGCTTTCGCGGGAATAAATAATTTATTTTCATGTGAATGGAAAGCATTGCTTTCGCGGGAATAAACATTTTGTTTTCACGCGAATGGAAACCATTGCTTTCGCGGGAATAAACTTTTTATTTTCACGCGAATGGAAACTGTTGCTTTCGCGGGAATAAATTGTTTATTTTCACGCGAATGGAAACTGTTGCTTTCGCGGGAATGAATAATTTATTTTCACGCGAATACAAACCAATGCTTTCGCGGGAATAAACAGTTTATTTTCACGCGAATGGACACTGTTGCTTTCGCGGGAATGAATAATTTATTTTCACGCGAATACAACCCAATGCTTTTGCGGGAATAAACATTTTATTTTCACACGAATGGAAACTGTTGCTTTCGCGGGAATAAATAATTTATTTTCACGTGAATGGAAAGCATTGCTTTCGCGGGAATAAACATTTTATTTTCACGCGAATGGAAACCATTGTTTTCGCGGGAATGAATAATTTATTTTCACGCGAATACAAACCAATGCTTTTGCGGGAATAAACATTTTATTTTCACGCGAATGGAAACTGTTGCTTTCGCGGGAATGAATAATTTATTTTCACGCGAATACAAACCAATGCTTTCGCGGGAATAAACATTTTATTTTCACGCGAATGGAAACTGTTGCTTTCGCGGGAATAAGAATTTTATTTTCCTGCGAATACAAACCAATGCTTTCGCGGGAATAAAAAAATTATTTTCACGCGAATAGAAACCAATGCTTTCGCGGTAATAAAACATTTATTTTCACACATTTACCTATATAAGAGACAACGGTTTCAGACAGAGAGCATCCAGTTCAACAACAGTGAGCAAAGGAGCAACATCTATCTACTACACCTTCCATTGCAACTACTAAGAGTTCTCTCTTCATAAAGGTAAAACTTAAATTCAATTATTTCCGCTAGCTAACACAACTATCTGAAGGCTTTATGACATATCTATCTTTAAATTGATTATAAAGAATTGAACCAATTTTTTCTGTTTTTCAGAATGAATACTCAAGACGTAGGAAGTCAACCATTGTATCTAAAGTCGGAATCTCAGCCTGATGAAAAGGTAAGAATTAATAAAAAATACTATTTAGCACCTGTTGAAAACCTTTAATTATTTTAGTTATCTAATTATCGCTTGTATTTTAGAACAATACAACAACAAATCCAATCTACTTAAAGGACTTCCTTCCAGAAATGTATCATAAATATGTGATAAATAATGATGTTGTTGAAGAAAAAGCTGTAGAACGTTTGACATTTCAAGTTATAATATTCTGTATAACTCAACACATGATGAGTATGGGGATGTGTTGTAAGAAACATGATATATCTACAGAACGTTTTGATGACATTATAAAAAATGGTTTCAAAATTGTTTCGTCAATGGTGGAAGTCGTTAATATTAATAATTTTTTAAAAGAAATTGAAAGGAGTGCTTGGAATCAAATAGTTTTCAAAAAATTATATAACATGAAGTGGAACAAAAAAACTTTTTATAAATTCAGAAAGCATATTTATAATTATGTCCAAATAGATAAAGCTCTATCCTCTTCTGTAGGTATTTTACAACTAATGTTAGAAGCGTTTCATACATATTTATGAAAAAATTTTAGTTGTTTTTTATTATTTTACAATATTTTGTTCAAACTATTATATTTTATTTCTTACCAATTGAGATGTTAAAAGCAGTATGATATTAAGTAAATACATGTATATATATTTGAACGCATCCTTTGTTGTCTGTCTCCACATCCCAATAGTTTAATAAGCACATTCTCAATCTACCATAATTCTATGATCTTACCTGCTTTTGGCATAAATAAATATATATATATATAAGACACTCTAAGTAATAAATACACTCTTAGCCACTCATGCAAATATTACCCTTTTATTTTTAGAATGTTATGGATGCTCTTTCTGAAGAGCTCCTTAGCACAGATCCATATCCAACAGAAAATAAAATGAAAAACGGCAAAACAACTCCTAAGAGAAGGAAAACTGCTCCAAAAAAGCGAATAGTAAGGAAACGAAAACAAATAGTGAGAAAACAAACTACTTCCGTTGATAAGCAAACAATGGAGAGTGCGGCTATAACTCATTTAACAGTTGAATGTCTCAACGAAAGGAGAGGTAGGGAATTAGAAAAGTCTAAAGGTTCTCAAGTGATTGACTCACCAAAAGTTCCGATTTGCAAAACATTTGAAGATCTTCCTATCCCAAGCATTATGCGAGTGACTGGTGTGATACATCCATCAAGTAAGGAGAAGTGTAGATATTCTCAAGTACACTACCATGATCCTTCAGATATAAATGAACTCGAACCCAAAATACTCCTCTGTCCAGTTGAAATAGCTAAAAACTTCAACTGTGATAATTACCCCCCTCCGCTTAACGTTGTATATTTGGGTAGAAAGGGAAAACCAAAAAATAAAAGCGTTCTTTGGTATGATGTCAGACGTGTTACCAGACATCCTCTAAGCAAAAAGAAAGCTGAAGAGGAATCACTATATTTGAGTACATTGACTAAAGGTCAGCTCAAACGCTTCTTGAACATCAACACCCTCAATAGTTTTCAACCCGGTGCTATTTTTTCTTACCAAGATGTTGTTGATAGATTCGTTCCTCATCGATTTAAAGGAGGGCAGTCAAATGTAATTTGTATCCGTTATAGCATTGAACAATGTGGAGAAACGCTGTTGAAGGCGCTTGCCATACCAGACAAATATGCTTCAGAAGCTAACCGATATACTCCAGGTGTGATGATCTACAGAGGAAAAACAACCCACGGAAAATTTAAGACAGAATACGATCTTTCATTTTGCTCTCCATACAGTCTCAGTCGAATGTATTGGAAACAATATTGTGATCAAGCAAAGCACAACAAAACAATATTAGAAATTGATGATGATGATGAACTTGAAGATTTTCTACGTGGAGATTTTGATGATTTTGAGACAGGATATGTTGCTGAAAAAAAATGATGAGATACATGATAAAACTCGGTGAGAGTTTTTTCTCTAATCATTGTAAATAATACTTCAACTCAATTTAGATGTAGTTGTAGTTATTTTTACCTCAAATAATTTTTTGTTTTAGCGATGGATAGTCTCTAATTCAAAAAAACAAGTTGGACACTTTGACTTGGTGAGCTATTTCCCTTTTCTATATAATGTAAACTATCCAATGTAACTAAAGCTAAAATTCAAATTCATGTAATTATTTTAAATTTTTGTTTAATAATTCTATACTAATACATAACTTTTTATTTTAGTTCATTACGAATTCAAAAGCACATAAAACAGAAGTCTCCCTTCTTAAGATATAACATCACTACATCAAAGACATCATTGTAAAAAAAGACTATGTATTAATTGTTATTACTTAGTATTTACTGACTCTAGCTATATTATATGGAGAGATTTTCCCTACTTATTACACAATAAATGTATATATTCACATATTGTTTCATTTTTAATCACTGTATTTATTCAATGTAGATATATCACCTCTCTCTCCTCTCTCTCAAGATATCATATGAGTCGGAATTACAGAAAATTATCAAACCTTAAATGCCTTACATTCAAAATCTAGATACCCTATGAGTTATAATTATGTATACAGTTATGTAAAAAATTATCATAACCTAAATGCCATACATTCAAAATTTAGATGCCATATAAGTTCAAATTAAGTAAAAAATAATCAAAACTCAAATGCCACTTAAATGCCACTCAAATGCCACTCAAATAACCCTCAAATAAAATACAATATAAACTCGGCGAATCCATCCAACGCCGTAACCCATTACCTCAACTCCAAGGCCTAATCCACAAAAAAACACTTGGTAGGGAGATCTGCTCATATATTACTACTGCTCACAATGGTTTTTAATTAATTGCATTTTTATTAATAATTAGAATTATTGTACTAATATCAACAACAATATTTTTTTTAAATATACTTTATTATTGAACCAGCGATACATCCTCTAATAGAGGCAACCTTTAGAGGTTTCAGTACATGAAATAAAAAGGCTACCTGGGCATGAGATCGGTAATTAAACGGAAAATAAATAAAAAGAGCTATTATTATAAATCTTTGTAATAGCCGTTATTGTGCTTATGTAAAAATTGCATAATAATATCCGTCATATAATATTTGAATAATAATCGATAATAATTATTATGATAAGTAAGCATGAAGATAATAAATAACATAATAGTTTTATTAAAGCCTGTAATTAGTGGTTTTCTATATGATGCTGCTTTTTCATAATCATCATTTACTGAAATTTATTGTTGTATATTATTATTGACCACAATTAAACTGCAAGCGTAAAAATAACATACTTTAGTATTATTATTGTTGCTATAATGAAAATATTATTAGTATAGTACTACTCGAACTGTACCCGAACTCGACCCGAAATTGGTACCAAATACCCGAACCCTACCTGAACTTGAAATTTCAAGCTCGTCTTAGCACTAAATATGACAGCAAATACAGTGACATTACATGTAAAAGAGTTCCATCCAGAGATATGTTATAAACACATACATGACAATATGATTGTTCAAGTGGAGTCAATATACCTGGTCACATTTCAGGGAATGCTATTTTGCTCTACACAACATATGCTGAGTGTGGGAGAATTACTTGAAGAAATCTTTATGAAACAGTACGATAGTAGTATGTGTCTACAGCACAATGCTGTAGAATTGCTTATAGAGATGAACAATAATAGTTTCAAGTCTAATGACAAATGTTGTAGATATTAATACGTATTTAAAAAAAGAATTAAAAAGAGTGCTTGGGACAGGGGCGTTTTGAGTTAAAAATCCAACCCCCTAACAAATTAGATAAAACCACGCGAAGCGCGGAAAATTTTTTGTTAGGGGGTTGCCTGTTAGGGGGTTCACCATGAATGTTAGGGGGTCGAGTTTTATTAATGTCATACTATATTATTAATACTTATTAGCTAATCATTATTCTTTTTTGCTAATTTTTTTAGTTTATTAATGATGATAATGTAACGGACGGCGCTGACAGTAACACTCACCTATTTATTCTATATTTACACTCTAACACTATTCGTTCTATGTATATTTATCCTACCGTTCTATTTACACACAATTTTATATAAACACCATGTGCGTGCGTTCAGCCATAGCTGTAAAGCCAACCCATGTATATTCTCATTTGTCAGTCCCATTGTCAGGCGTGGCTTACAGCATTTTCTTTTGTCTTGTCTTGTCTTGTCTACTCATTTTATGTTATGTAACAGTCAGCATAAATACCCATGTCATGTGAATAATAAATCAGAGTCATGCTTGCACCATTCTCAGAAGTTCTTTTGTCTTAACAAACAATAAACTTCACTTGCGCTAAGTACATGCACGTACAAACAAAGCACATTACTACGACTAGTAATTACTGAATCAGCATACCGAACCTCTGCTGGCCGAATTTAGCCAAGGCTGATTCGCCTTCAAAGTTTGGGACACTGACTTGCGCTCAGTAGCAGTTTACGCAACCGGCAGTTCGGCAGCAGCCTGCAATGGTCAATCACTATTGCTAAGGAAGTCTGTCGATCTGTGGGCGGGTTGTATAGCTGCTAGCTATCACACAGTTTGGGCAAAGCTGTGCAGGTAGGCCGAAGCTACCAAAACCGACCTAGAGTGAAATCCTGCACAATAATAATAATTACTATTATTTAATTATTTATGTGTTTTATTATTTTGATTACTTATTGTTATTATTATTAATTAATATGTTTTATTTATCATTTTTTAAATTTTATAATGATAATAAATAATAATATAATTTGACTGCTTCAAATTATTATTAACTGTTATTTATAACAATTATTATAAGTAATAATAATAATTTAATAATTAATTAATTTTAATAACAACTACTACTACTACTAACTATCTAATAAGTCTAATAATGTAGATAGTGCAACACCGTTGCGGTCGCCGTGTAATATGAACAAAAGCATTGTTATAAAAAATTGTCCCGCTGAAATCGCGATTTTTTTCAAGTCCCAAAAATCACATTTGTTTTCATATCTTTTAAACTAAAGCTCATAGAGACAAAAATACACTTGCTATAGCTAGAACAATCTACCGCGCAGGCATCTGTCTATGAACATTTTCCTCATTCCAGTCATAGACTTGGGAAAATGCCTTTAAATTTTCGACTTTTTATCCAAAATCTACCACGTCCCTGAAGGGCATCGACATATTGATACAGGACTATAAAATAGACTGAGGAGTTAGGATTTGAATGGTGTATTATTATTGGAGTGTGTTCAATTCATTTTGATAATATGAAGGTTTTTCAAAAAGACGCCCCAACTAAAATTACTTTTCATCCTAGCCAAATATAAATTAGCCTAACCACAACCATTGCAAACACATCGCGGGCTTATCATGTGCGCTGCGCGTTCTAAGTAAATAATGGGTTTACAGCAAACGCTACGGTTAGTAGGCGTCAGTATCGCGGCTATTTATTTGTTATCATTAGCGTTTTAATTTATTCTGGTTCATAATTAATCTAATATTATATCTGTTAATCCAGAACAAAAAACATCATTGAATGATAACAGCTAGTGGTAATAAATATGATATAGCAAAAATGCAAGGTCATCAATCATAACCATTAGTTTTAATTATTATTTATTAAGTATTGAAATTTTATATTAAATTCATTTATTATTATTTATGATTATTAAATTAATTACAAGATTTCTGATGATGGCACCTGTCTATATCAACTGAGATACAGAACTTGTTGTTTTTTTTTGTGCAGTCCAGCTACTTCTACAAAATAATGTTATACAGCCAATGCAAAGCATTTATAATTGTTACATATACATTGTATAATTATTGAGGCGTACGCATGATATATATATATAACATGCGTCGCTTCATGCGTGCGTCAACACTAATTGCCCGCTAATTGCCTGCAAAAAACAAAGAACATTTACCATGCATTTTTTGACTTAAAAGTACATTTGGTAAAACTTGTTTTTAACAGTTAAATAATGAGGTCACAATAGCGAATTTGGTCTCATTGTATCCACAACCTATTTTTCTACCCACTGAAACTATTTAAAAAATTTTCAGAAAAATTTGACAAAACTTTTTGCACTATCTAAATAATGATCATAAATAATAGTAGTGGTGAAGTGGGGGAAAATCCAATCATTATTAATTATAATAATAGTTACAGCAGTAGTAATAATAACTTTAACCACCAAGCCACATACAGACAATTGTTAGTTGTTGCATAGCAGCTTTATTTGCGTGTAATGTAGAGAAATATTTCTTTATGGTAGAGCTTTTATCCAGAAGCACGAATATCCATTTATTTGATTGGTCAACCATATGTTCATGAGTCAATGATGTGCCTTGTTAGTTTTTTGATAACTTTATTGTTTTATCACAAGGGTGGGTCAATGTCAATCCACAAAAAAATAAAAGCATGTAGTTGGGCTAGGTCTATGTTTCATGTTGTAATTCTAAGATAACTCCAAACAACCATCAGAAGAAAAATCAATCCCGCAAACCAAAAAAATACCCGACAAATTTGACCCCCTAACGTTAGGGGGTTGGGAGTTGTACCCCCGACTGTTCGGGGGGTCGGGGGTACTCAATACACCTCTGGCTTGGGATAGCAAGCTTTTTCAAAAACAAGTTCGATGGAGGTGGATTAAGAATTTTCTGTGTAAAGTCCATTCTCAGGTAAACATATACCTACAAATAAACAGTGAGGTAAATACTTCTGTACACTCTTTTGAGTTAAATGTAGAACTTGGCAATGCTTATCTACGATTTTTCTTCTCATATAATAAAGCTATACAATAGTACAACACTTCATTTTTATACAATACTCAAACCACCCAATTTAAATCATCATACAAACCCTAATAAAAACAAACCCCGCACAATAAATACTTAGTTAATCATGCAGTCATAAACTAGGTTAATAGCAATAAAAACTGGTGCACAAAAGTCCCTTCTCAGCTTCCCATACCATGTTTCTAAAATACTCAAACCCATAATTTAAGCCACTATAAGAATCACAGTATAAACACCCCCCTGCACAATAAATACTCATTGCAAACCAAACTGCTGTAACAAAATTTACATAGGGTGACAAGTGAGTAGATCAGCCGCATTGACTTGCCTAGTTACTACTAGTGGTGCATACAGCAGAAGATAAAGTCTGCAAAGTTTGACTGCTTTCAGCTGAGAAAGTGGAAGTATACTACTACAGCGTGGCCTACTGGAGCAAGATCGCAGCTGGGACCTTCCGTCTTTCTTGTGTAGTTTCCTGATTCTAATAACAATAACCTAGCGCATTGTGGCTATTTTTATATATGTGTTGATAACTTGTGTAGTGTTTGATTTTTTGTGTACTTTAGACTAGCCATAGTAGCTGACCTTATATTTTTGTATCCAATTATATTATAACTTTTTCAACTGTACATTTACATATATTTCCGCATAAATATAGAAGTAGTTAGCACAGTGGGCAGAGTTCGCTGTGCACTTGACTAAGAAGTGCCATAGTCAAGCTTTTGTCTCTTGCAAATAATAAAGTGTTATTAATACTGAAACCCGTGTGATTAATGACGCTGGTTGCCTGATTACGTTTAGTTTGTTTACATACAGTAGCATTCGGATTTGTCTCACCACACAGATCATCACATAAGAGCTATCTCTACTCATACCGTATGATCCGAATCTGTTTCGCTATACAGATCATTACAAAACAGCCATCTCTACTCATACAGCAGAACAATACAGTGGAGTTAGTTCACTCTGATGGTTTGGTTCATTCTCTAGTAGTTGTCGGTGAAAGCATTTGACAAAATCCTTCACAATATTAAAAACTAAATTATAACACCTGGTGCACACAAAAAGTTACCTCACAGGTTCTCATGGTAACTGGTGCTAACAAAACGACACTTGAAACCAGGAGAACCTTGTCCTTAGACTCCATGCCAGACATCTACTTCTACATGACTACTGAGGTGGCTCAGCCTCTGGACACTTTTTACACAATTTCAGGTTTTACCAACGATGCCACACAATGTAGTTTTACTCAATATATGCAAGAAAAGATTATGTATATTAATTTATTCTTAGATACTTTTGTTGGAACTTCTGGGTCAATGGTTTTCTAAAACAGTTGTAAATAAACTTTTCTGACTATCGAATGAATGTGGTGTGAGATTCCTAAGAGTGCAAATTCAATTGATTCGTTGTATTGGTAAAATACATTAGTCAACTATGCACACATATTTGCAAACATGGTATGATTAACTTACACAATTGTATTCTAATACATGAACCTATAGGGAAAGTCTAAAGTTAAGATGCACCTTGCAATTAATGGAAGATCGCTTAATACTATACTCAGTAACCAAGTTATTATAAATCTCTGATAAATTTCTGTATTGCAGACTCAGCAGAAATGTTTCCAACAATCAATGTTGTTTATGATGCCCCAGAACGAGTTTGTTTTGATCTTTTGCGGAATGCAGTTTTCTTCAGTTTCTTTGAAGTAGACTGTTGGATCTTTGGTAGCGATGCACAGATATGCTGTTGTGGTTGTGGAGTGGTTGTAACTGTAGCTTGGGTCAATGATATTTTGACATCGGCTATAAACAAAAAAGAATAACAACTACAAATTGATTTGTGTTTACAAGCTAAAATAAGAGTATTTTAGAGAACAACAAAAAATAAGTATTAACTCAGGACTCTGACTTGACATATTTAACGCTCCACTCTCTATACCAGAAGATTTTTATAGTAAAGTGAAATAAAAACACTTTATCATTGTTTTACCCTTTACTGAATCATAAAATACATATGAAAAAAAGGTTACCAAGCAAAAAACTTTGCTCACGCAGTTATCAAACCCGCACATTTCCAGTCACATGTCACCGACTATTCTAGGGTTATGACGACAGGTTATGATTAATAACTGTTAAATTAAAATCAATTTAATTAGCCTACACACAGAAATTGAGTCTGTTATTTTTCAAACAATCTGTGTAAAAACATTTCAAGTTGGTCAGTCACATACTTCTAATCATGGTAACACTATTTCTTATGTTATTCAGAGTAAAACAAGCTTTTTTGCTTAGAAACTTATCGATAGCGGGTGTTAGGCTAACACAATTCTTCAAGTGTGGGTTTTTGCCTTTTCCATCAAAGAACTGAAAAAAGAATAATAGTGGTAGGAAGGACAGTTTACAATGTAACCGCACCTGTGCATAAATTACTCAGTTCAGATATGCTGCCAGTATCACCAAAGCAAACTTCACTTAGGGTTCCGACATCAATGGCATATCTTTTCAACTCACGGGTAATGATGACACTCCTTCTTCCTGGCCTCTCTGCTCTTTCTCAATCAAGCATCGTTCGAATGTTCCACGATGCGAAAGTCAAATCACAAATTGTTTGGACCTTTTTATCCTGAGCGACGTCCCGCCAGTATAGTTTTCTTGTTCTGCATTTTCTTGTTTTGCGAGACTTCATGATTCAAATTGGAAAATAGCTTGCGATAGATTTGTAAGGCTACTTTGAGTCTTGCAGGTTGTCAGAGCGGCCCTCTCAACAAGCTGGGGGGTTTCTAAGCTGGATAGGTGAGACCGAGATGAGTATAGATCTGCAGCTGTCACAATGACTGGTCAGGAGTGCTGTAGGTTTACATACAAACTGCCCCCACAGGATGTCACCATTCTGATTTTTTTCAGGGTTTATCCTCCCATAGATCCCATATGATTGGCCTGATAGTCCCAGTTTCCAGTGGCGCCCGACGTGGAGGGACATATGGAGTCTTGATGTGAGAGTCCGTACTTTACTTCCTCACCACACACTTGGTGGTCACTTCCAGTTTCTTCTGTTGAAGTCATCAGAAGTACCACCACCACCAGTTCGGAGTCGCCGTCCTTGAATTATGGCCATTTTTGGTTTCGAAGCCCTTTTTTAGATAATAGTGTAATGGAATTTAGCATAGGTGGCCTCTATCATTGATGCTATGCTAGCCAGTATGCAGTGTATAAACACTAGTTAGTCATACTAGACTCAGCTCCGCCTGATTGCCTCAGTATAGAAGTGGATGCGTGCCTGCCGCAGAGACGGATGAGTCAAGAATTCAAGCAAGGGATTTCCCGCCTTACTAAAGAAGTTGGCTGGCGCATTATTGTTATGTTTATTGACTGTATATATGTTTTCATTGCGCCTGCTTGTTTATGCTATTTTGTTGACCTATATTAATGTTATTGCCCAATCATTTTGTGTTATATTTCAACTGTTCATTAGCATATTGAACTGCATAAATTTGTCAACATGTGGCCCTGTGGGCAGATTAGATTGTGCGCTTACAAAGAGAGGTACTCTGAGTAACCTTTTGTCTCTTGAAGCAATAAAGTGTTAGCTATTGTAACCCGGTGTGTTCACTTGGCAGTTGGCCAAAAAGTATTAGGATACTTGCACACGGCACAACACGGCACAACACGGAGCTTATTGACTCATAGCTCATCTATACATAGAGCCACTACTAGTAAACATGTAGCTCTCATTAGCAATTGCTGTTACATTGCTAAACCAGTACACTTCTCTAGTAGCTGTTTGGTAAAGGTGCGACAAAATCCTTTACATTGGTGGCAGCAGTGGGATAATAGTGAACGTTAGACACTACTAGAGAAGCTGTACACTGCCAAACACCACCCCTACTCATTCCCCGAGTATTGGTGTTTGCTATCCCGTAATAGTTGCCTGGTAGCAGCCAAACTACCACCCAGGGACACTGTTACACCCCTTGCTCTGACCCGGTGGTACCCCCCACCCGGCAGAACACCCCCCTCTCCTTGCTGTGCTTGATAAGAGAACTACAGTCACCCTGCTCGGTGAACTCGGTAGTCGCTGTACTGCTCACGCGAGATCGTACAGGCATCTCTTTCAAACCCTGGGTACCCCTCTCAGTTCTGCAGGGTACCCCTCTCAGCTCTGCAGGGTACCCCTCTCAGCTCTGCAGTGTACCCTGCATACGCTGTACCGAGTGATTTAGAAACTGTCCTGCCTATATACGGCCAGAGTTTCTAACCTAGTGTTGACACGGCATTGACGCGGTGTGCTGTCAGTCTTCCACTGTTCATCTGGTATACGGAGTTGTCTCCTCCCGTGCTGACAAACCCTGCTGATTGTGAAGACTATACTCCACGTTGATGACCACACAGAGAGCCAGGAGCACTGGGCGGTTGCCAGTGGGCACGGCAGAAGCTGAGGCGTTAGACAGACTCACACAGACCCTGCGAGGAGTGTTGCAGCACCCTGCACCACCCGTTGCTCCTACACGGGACTTCAAACCTCCTAAGTTCAATGGACAAGGTGATGTAGAGTACTTCATCACACGGTTTCTAGAAGTCGCTGAAGCAAATGAGTGGAATGCTCGCCAAACCCTGCTCCATGTTAGAGAGGCACTTCGTGATGAAGCACTGGATTGTGGTAGACCCAACACCCTGCAAGCAGTGTTCACAGCACTCCGTGCTCGCTTTGGCCTTACACGCCGTGAGGTGCTACAGAGTGTAGCACACTTGAAGAAGGCATCGAAGACTTCCCTCCAAGAACATGCTAGCGAGGTGGAAAGACTAGTTCGAATAGCCTATGAAGATTTGCCAGACAGACACGTGGAACGCATGATACTAGAGACGTTTTCCTCCACCCTGGGTAACCCATTTCTGCAACGCCATTTGTTAGCAGTGGACCCACAGAGCCTGGAAGACGCAGTTCGTGCTGGAAGCGAGTTCCTCCACATCAAGGCAGTTCCTGACTCGAAACCATACAGGGTACGAGCTGTAGAAAGTGATGAAGAAGAAGAAGAACCCTGTAAGCCTTCCATGAAACCATTCCATCATTATCAGACTTCTGCCATGGTGTCGCAGGCTCCAGGAGAGATGGCTCACCCGTGTCCAGTTACTAACAACTACCCCACAATGAGCTACTCCTCTCCACCCCAGCAGCCAGCGCCCGTGTCGGAAGGTGTGATGACTCATCTACTCCAGACAGTGCAGAACATGGCATTAGAGTTGCAACAAATGAGACAGTGGCCGCAGCCGGGTATGCATACACCCCCTGTTGGCGTGTACCCTGCTCCTGCAGCGATGCAAGCTCCTGCCCGTGTTCCCCACTACACTCCTAATGTGGTGCCAAACCTTTCACCGGCTACACCTGCCATCCCTGTCATGAAACAGATCTCTCCACACACGGTGTCACAGCCTGCTACGGCGCAGTTGGTTCCCCCTCAGTGTTGGGGCTGTGGACAGACAGGCCACTACAGTAGAGGCTGTCCGTCTAAACCTAACACAACCACCGTAAGCAGAGCAAAACCCGTGTCGGGGAACGACCAGCCTGCCCCCGCTCAGAGACACCAACCAGTAGTTGCACCAGTCAGCCCGTCAGTGGAGTGCCCTTCACACCCTAGAAATAGAGCGTCGCCTCCCCCCTCCCGAGCTGCAAAGGTTCAACCTAACTGCTTGTCTAACACTGAGATAGAACGGCCATACCGGGCAAGCTACTTCCTCCCAGGGAAGCTTGAAGGCAAGTCAGTCACCCTTCTAGTCGATACCGGCTGCACCACAAATCTCCTATCCAAGCACGTCTTTAACCAGTTACCTGAGTCAGTAAGACAGTCAGTACAGGAGAGTGAGCCACATGGTATCCTAGCCGACGGTACTCAGATCCCCTTCTATGGCACGGTGAGAGCTACCCTTCGTCTCCGTGGTGTGAAAACTGAAGCCACATTTGTTGTCAGTCGCATAAACGAAGACGCTATTTTGGGGATGCCCTTCCTCACCGACCATGATTGCCGAATGAGGTTCAACGAGTGTGCCATTGTCGTGGCAGGAAAAGAGATGCGCTGTACTGACAAGGACGGTACACTGCTAATGAACAATGTTCAGGTCCTACGTACCACGCAGCTACCTCCAGGCGAGGAATCTACCATCCTGTGTAGGGACACCACAAAGAGTTGCCTACCACTTGGGTTAGTAGAGCCCCGACACGGAGGCCCTCCAATTGCTGCTAGTCTGAACAAACCAGATAGCAAAGGACATGAAGTAGTGAGGTGTGTGAACCCGACTGCTCAGCCAGTAGAACTGAAGGCGGGAAGCACGAGAGACCACTACAGAGGAGCGGGCCCTGGAGAGGTTGAACCGACCGAGGCGGTTGCCATGCCCGCTTTCACCCCTCCTGTTCAATCTTCTCCACCCCTGTCTCCCCTGCCTGCGTTCCCTCTGTTTGAACCACCGCCATTGAAGACTGAATTGCCTCTTCCACCAGAAAAGAGAGTGTCAAATTTGGAGCGGCCAGTTGCAAGAAGGCCTGCCACTCCCCCAGTTGTTGACAGCAAATCTGGTGAAGATCGGACGAGCGGTTCAGCTAGAAATGGCCAAAACGTGCAGGAGTTGTCTCCCCCAGTAGCCGAGACACCCTCACCCCCTGCACAACTGATTGCTGCTACCCACTGGGTACCCTGCGCAGAGGGAATGAAGAAAGAGAAAGAGAGAGAGAACGAGCTCTTAGGAGTCACTAGTCAGAGTGAGCTGATGGACAATTGGGTTCGCCGCCATAGCTCCTCCCGTGACCCCTTGGCACTCAAGCAGACACCTCCTCTTCAGTGGCAGTCCACGGAGTCTCCACCACTCCCAGCTGCCCCCACACTCTCCAGTGTACCCATGGTGCCGGCAGCGAACACTCTCCCTTGTAGCCAGAGTGTTGCGAAGCTTTCTGCCAGTTCTCCCCCGACCCGGGAGGACCCGGGGCTGAGTCTAAGTACAGTAGTGGTACAGGAAAAGCCACCTATAGGTACTAGACTGCCTCACGCGGTCACCAGGGAGCGTATGCAGACGCTGGGGAAGATCATCCCTAGTAAGAGGAGAGGAGCAGAGCTCTTGGCTGGACCTTCTAAGCGGGGTAACTCCCCCCTTACAGCCACCCCCTCCTCTACACTAGGTTCTCCTCCGCTGACTGTGCGAGCCATTGTCACCTGGCTGTACGGCGTCCAGTGGACAGATCCCGCTCCTCGACCTGATCCCCACACGGAGGAAGGCGAGGACTCCTGCTGTGCCCCCAGCACCTGTACCCACCTCCCCTTTGCCAGTAGATGAACCGCCTTTTTCGGTGTCTACGCCTGTAGTCAAGTTAGTTGACATTGCTGCCTCCTGCCCTTCCTCACCAACCGTGGAGGAAGAGGTGGTAGCTCCTCACCTGGTAGGCCAGAAACCTCCTATTGCCCAGCGACTCTTGCAGTGGGTTGCCCCCAAGACGGAGAAAGCCATCCAGAGAGATTTGAAGAGGGCACGGCGCAGTACCTGCCCAAGTTGTAAATTCGTAGCAAAGAACATGAGGCAACTGTCGGTGCATGTCCACCAGCACCACGTACGCTACTTTTGCCGCTGTAGATACTCGAGTAGCAGCAGAGATTGCATATACAGCCACCAGAGGGCGCGTGGAGGTTCAGAAGATACTGATCACCACCAACGCCTTGGCTATATTTATGCTGTAGACCGAGAGAGTTACTCGGCTTTCTGCAGGTACCAGAAATGGATCAATCCAGCGCCATTTGGTACCTGCCAACCTACCCAGACTGGAAAGATCCAGTCTCCTCCCCCAGCACCTTCAAGGTGTGATGCAGTCATGGCTCCCCTCCCAGGACCCTCCCCTACACCACCTGGCGTTGTGCCGCTGATGGCTATACCCCTAACCGGGTATAAGATACCAAAGAAGCCGCACACGGTGGTTGTACCAAGTCCTGAGGCCATGATTGTCTCCCCTGGGCCCCCTCCCTCTCCACCCCCTGCTCCCCTTGCAGTAGGCCGGACCTTCGCACCCGGTGTTCCCCCCGTGCTCCCACCAGCATACCCTCCAGTCTTTGAGGTAGATCTGCCAGTACGGTTTATGCAGAACAGGGCGCGATGGGCTGCTGGGATAGAGCAGGGTGCCGCTGAACTGGACTCTCAGTTGCAGGGCCTTCGGATGAAGGTGGTCACGGGCACCCTCTCAGAGATAGAAGTCGCCAGGCTAAAGGCGCAAGCAGAACTCCTGAAGGGAGAGATAGTCGAACTAAAGCAAGCCGCACAGACAGTGCGAGGCCAGCTGTTCTAGGAAAGGTATTCCTCCGCTCCCTTCGGTAGTCACACGGGTTGTGTGCAACCCTCCCTCCGTTAGTCACACTGGTTGTGTGCACCTCTCTCAGTCGATCACACTGGTTGTGTGTACCTTCTACCGTATTAACCACCGGGTGATGTGTTATCCTTCCCACCCCCTTTTATTAGCCCACTGGTTGTGGGCCCCCTTCACTCCCTCTGTGCACTATGCAGGGTGTGATTCCCCCACTGTGGACGCACATGGACTTGTGCAAAGGGTTGCGCTGTAAGCGTAGACCTCTCTCCTCTCTTGGAGCGGCCACCTCATGACTGGTTAACTATGAGTACGGCGATACTAATAGTTGAAGCGGCCTATGTAATGGAATTTAGCATAGGTGGCCTCTATCATTGATGCTATGCTAGCCAGTATGCAGTGTATAAACACTAGTTAGTCATACTAGACTCAGCTCCGCCTGATTGCCTCAGTATAGAAGTGGATGCGTGCCTGCCGCAGAGACGGATGAGTCAAGAATTCAAGCAAGGGATTTCCCGCCTTACTAAAGAAGTTGGCTGGCGCATTATTGTTATGTTTATTGACTGTATATATGTTTTCATTGCGCCTGCTTGTTTATGCTATTTTGTTGACCTATATTAATGTTATTGCCTAATCATTTTGTGTTATATTTCAACTGTTCATTAGCATATTGAACTGCATAAATTTGTCAACATGTGGCCCTGTGGGCAGATTAGATTGTGCGCTTACAAAGAGAGGTACTCTGAGTAAGCTTTTGTCTCTTGAAGCAATAAAGTGTTAGCTATTGTAACCCGGTGTGTTCACTTGGCAGTTGGCCAAAAAGTATTAGGATACTTGCACACGGCACAACACGGCACAACACGGAGCTTATTGACTCATAGCTCATCTATACATAGAGCCACTACTAGTAAACAAGTAGCTCTCATTAGCAATTGCTGTTACATTGCTAAACCAGTACACTTCTCTAGTAGCTGTTTGGTAAAGGTGCGACAAAATCCTTTACAATAGAATACCTGTATTGTCTCTGTTAACAGAGACTTGGCAATTCATATCTTCCGAAGAAAATGTCAGGGCTACATTATATGTGTTTTAGTTTATCTCGGAATTGTTTCACTGTGCTCAGGGAAAACATTGAAAAGAGATATTGTAAAGGATTTTGTCCACCTTTACCAAACAGCTACTAGAGAAGTGTACTTGTTTAGCAATGTAACAGCAATTGCTAATGAGAGCTACTTATTCGCTAGTAGTGGCTCTATGTATAGATGAGCTATGAGTCAAGAAGCTCCGTGTTGTGTTGTGCCGTGTTGTGCCGTGTGCAACTATCCTAATACTTTTTGGCCAACTGCCAAGTGAACACACCGGGTTACAATAGCTAACACTTTATTGCTTCAAGAGACAAAAGCTTACTCAGAGTACCTCTCTTTGTAAGCGCACAATCTAATCTGCCCACTGGGCCACATGTTGACCAAGTTATGCAGTTCAATATTCTAATGAACAGTTGAAATATAACAGAACAGGATTGGTCAATAACATTAATATAGGTCAAACAGAATAGCATAAACAAGCAGGCGCAATGAAAACATATATACAGTCAATAAACATAACAATAATGCGCCAGCCAACTTCTTTAGTACGGCGGGAAATCCCCTGCTTGAATTCTTGACTCATCTGTCTCTGCGGCAGGCACGCATCCACTTCTATACTGAGGCAATCAGGCGGAGCTGAGTCTAGTATGACTAATGAGTGTTTATACACTGCATACTGGCTAGCATAGCATCAATGATAGAGGCCACCTATGCTAAATTCCATTACAATATTTTGGCAATTTTTCAAAAGATGAAAATGGAAAAACCTGAAACAGTGTAATGCTCTATTGCTTTGAAGTCCAAAATTTTGCATCGGTACACTGAAACATGATTTTTCATTTAAAACTGAAATGGCCATCTCTGTATCGTTTTCAAATGTTTATCATCAATAGACACAAATAGATAGATACAATCCCTGATGGTGCAGAATTCTGTCAATTTTTCTTGGTTGGTTCTTATTTTTCGAATAACCTTGGACCTCCTATCACTCTTTAATTGCAGTGTTCTAGAATGTTCTAAAAGTGGGCTTTTTTTAAGAGATATATGCATGCCCAATACCTAAATTTTGCAACACAAAAGTATTTGTGTTTCTGTCTACAATCGTTTCTGAAGATACATCAACTATTGTCCATAAGAAAAAAAGAAAAAAAAGAAATGGAAGATAAAAGCAAGCGGTACGATAGTGTTTTAGGTTCTCTAGAATACAAACTAGAGTAAAATTGTTTTTCCATTAAAAAACAATACAATTTTAAGGAAAGATGGATGCTGAAAATTGAGTGTTGACCTAAGATTTTAATTGTGGATATCACACCACTACAGCGCTGTTCCTCATAATTTAAAGACCAACACAGCTAAATCCCTGTGAAAAACTGATAAAAAAACATTCGGCTGAAGTTTCCTCAAGTGTGATTTTTTGCATTTTTAATAAAATTTTTCTGAGTTGAAGAAATGGATATTTCTTTGAAAGGTCAAATCATTGCAGTTACAGACAAGAATAAACTATCTAAAGCAAAATTAAGGCTAGTAAGTTATGACTAACTTTCATTCAGGCAGCCTCCAAAGATGTCAAACAATAATTCACTATTAAAATGCCGGTCTCTAATCTATTGGAACAACCCAGTTGAACAATTGTCTCCTCTTTTTGCAGTACATGCATTTTTTTTCACAACCATTTTATTTTTTTATAAACATTGAGAATTGTCTTTTTTTCTTCATATGCTCATGCGTGTATGGCTACAGGAAAGCATCTCAATTTGCTTCTCAGTGGTTTCTTTCTGCTCAGGCAAACATGAAAAGAACTCGAAATTTTGTCAACTTGGATTCCTTTGAAGTCTTAACACTTGCAATAACGAACAATGTTATACCAGTGATGCAAATATTTGGTTAATAAACTAATAAATTCCCAAATGGGAGAATGTTTGGATGTTTTGTAAAGAAAAAATTGCAAAACTGCTGCTTTTTAAAGTGATTGTAACAAGAAATAATTAATACAAAAGATAAATAATTTGTATTATCACATCGGTTTTTGTCATCTTTGACTGAGCAGTTGCAGAAGTTTTCCATTATTATTTATTATGTGAACTAAATAATACTTTGTGGCTCTATTAGCACAACTTTTCTGTTGCTCCACTAGCACAACTTTTGTGTGGCTCCGCTAGCACAACTTTTGTGTGGCTCCGCTAGCACAACTTTGTTCCAATTAAACCCAAACACCATGAACTAGGGACAAGCAGGCAGAACAATATTGTTTTAGATTTGCAAAGATGATAATTGTTTATGGTATGATTAACTTACACAATTGTATTCTAATACATGAACCTTTAAGGAAAGTCCAAGTTTAAGATGCACCTTACAAATAACGGAAGATAGTTTAATACTATACTCAGTAACCAAGTTATTATAAATCTCTGATAAATTTCTGTATTGCGGACTCAGCAGAAATGTTTCCAACAATCAATGCTGTTTATGATGCCTTAGAACGAGTTTGTTTTGATTTTTTGCGGGATGCAGTTTTCTTCAGTTTCTTTGAAGTAGACTGTTGGATTTTTGGTAGCGATGCAGGGATATGCTGTTGTGGTTGTGGAGTGGTTGTAACTGTAGCTTGGGTCAATGATTTTTTGACATCGGCTATAAACAAAAAAAAATAACAACTACCTATTGATTTGTGTTTACAAGCTAAAATTTTAGAGTATTTTAGAGAACAACAAAAAATAAGTATTAACTCAGGATTCTGACTTGACATATCTAACGCTCCACTCTCTACACCAGAAGATTTTTATAGTAAAGTGAAATAAAAACACTTTGTCATTGTTTTACCCTTTACTGAATCATAAAATACATATGAAAAATGTTTTACTAAACAAAAAACTTTGCCGACGCAGTTATCAAACCCTAAAATTACCAGCCACATGTCACCGACTATTCTAAGGTTATGACGACAGGTTATGATTAATACCAGTTAAATTAAAATCAATTTAATTAGCCTACACACAGAAATTGAGTCTCTTATTTTTCAAACAATCTGTGTAAAAACATTTCAAGTTGGTCAGTCACATACTTCTAATCATGGTAACACTATTTCTTATGTTATTCAGAGTAAAACAAGCTTTTTTGCTTAGAAACTTATCGATAGCGGGTGTTTGGCTAACACGATTCTTCAAGTGTGGGTTTTTGTCTTTTCTATCAAAGAACTGAAAAAAATAATGGTGGTAGGAAGGACAGTTTACAATGCAACCAAACCCGTGCATAAATTACTCAGTTCAGAGTAGTAGTAGTAGTTAGCTGTCCATCTTAATCGATGACGACGGGTTTCGTCCTCTTATAAGTTGTCTCCAACCATCTGTCTTTTGGGAGAGACTCTGCCAGGATCCAATAGGTTCTTCAGGTTTCTTTTGATAGTGTCCTCGTGTCTTAGCTTTGGGCATCCTACTTCCCGTGTACCCTCAGTGAGTTGAGAATATAGGATAAGCTTCGGGAGCCCGTTGTTATCATCCTGTTGATGTGACTTGCCCATCTGAGAATCTAGATATGAGAATGTTATACATGCTTGGTAGAGATGTCATCTTGAGTATATTGTCATTTGGTACAAGCTGCCACCATTTGATGTTGAGTATCTGTCTTAGGTGTCGCATCATGTATGCGCTCAGCTTGTGGGCAGTGACCCTGTAAACCACCCATGATTCAACACCATAGAGCGGAGATGAAAGCACTATCGCTCTGTATACAGCACTTTTGGTCTTGCTGGTTAGGTGTTTATTGTACCACACACAATCACTTAGTTTGCTAAATGCCCTCGAGGCATTGGTCATGCGTATTTCAAGCTCAGAGTCTAGTTTGTTGTTGTTAGTGACTGTAGAGCATAGATGTTTGAATTTGTTAACCATTCCTAGGTTTTCTCCGTTGATCTGTATGTTACCCTCAGCTTCTGTTGAAAAGCCTGGTGGAGGTTGGTACAACACTTCAGTATTTTGAATGTTGATCTTGAACCCGAACAGCTGGGCAGACTGTGAAAAACGAGATACGGTGTCTTGTGCATCTGCGAGGTTGTGAGCAACAAAGGCTGTATCATCTGTAAACATTAGTTCACGTATCAACGTCCTTGTGGTACTCCTAACAGACTTGGACCGACTGGCACTGATTAGATCTGCACCAGGTCTAGACCGGATCCACACTCCTTTGTGAAAATTGTTGAAGGCGTGATTTAGCACCACAGACAGATAGATGAAAAAAGTGAGGGTGCAAGCACACAGCCCTGTTTAACTCTGTTTTCAACCCTGAATGGCTCAGACAGTTCATATTTCATGCTCACTGATGCCTTCATACCACAGTGTAGGGATGACACAACGTTGGTGAAGAGGACGGGACAGCCGAGTTTCCTGAGAACAGTCCACAAGCATCTCTGTTTACCGTGTCGAAAGCCTTTGTGAAATCCACAAACACCATGTATAAAGGCATCCTCTGCTCAACACACTTTTCTTGAATCTGCTTCCGTGAGAAGATCATATCTACAGTGCCTCTCCCTGCACGAAAACCACACTGTGCCTCTGGGAGAAAACTTTCTGCATGGGCGCTCAATCTGTGTAGGAGTACACGGGCAAATACTTTTCCGGGTATCGATCGGAGGGAAATGCCACGGTAGTTCCCACAGAGACACCGGTCACCTTTCTTTAACAGAGTTATAAGTTGGGCATCCTTCCAATCTTGGGGAGATTACCCGCTCTTCTATGAGTCAACTATGATCTCTGGTCCTTGGTTGAAGCCTTTTGTATCATTCATATCTGCTAGTTCTTGAGGTTTAGCCGCTTATCTGTGCCACCATTCATTTTTCAACTTACGAAGACGCGAGTGACGCCTAGTAGACCTGGTGTTACGATTTAACATCGCAGTCCGGGCCTGGTTTCGAGCACGAATTAGATCAGTCAGTTCATCATCGTTTTCATCAAACCAGTCTGCATTCTTTTTTTCTACAAAGCCCAGTGTGTCCCTGGACCCCTCGTATACAGCTGACTTGAAGGTTGAACACATTTCTTCCACTGAGCCTGAGAGGATGGGGAGCTTTTCCGTGATAGTGGTTTCCGAATCTTTCCTGGTAGTGACACACTTCATCTTGTCAACATTTAGTTTCTTTGAATACTAGCTAGTTTTTCGCATGAGCCTCCATACACTGAGATTGTTCTTAGACCGGATGATGATGTTGTCTGTGTTGCAGCTTGCACCCCTCATAGCTCTGGCGTCATGGATCTCACACAGATTACGTTGGCAGGTGATAATGAAGTCAATGAGATGCCAGTGTTTTGACCTAGGGTGCATTCAAGAGTGCTTGTGGGTGGCTTTGTGGTTAAAGCCTGTATTTGTTATCACGAGCTGATGCTCAGTGCAGATTGACAACAGCCGCTCACCATTAGAGTTTGGTCGTCCAGTCCCGAACTTTCTGAATACTTTGTTCCAGGTGTTATCATCTTGACCAACTCTGCCATTAAAGTCACCTAGTAGTACAATTTTATCTTCTTTAGGTACTTTCTTCAAGGTGGAGTCTCGCTGGTGATAAAAATATGCGATGGTGTCTGGGTTGTTTGTCATAGTAGGGGCATAGACTGCAATGATGATACAGTATCAATACCCACATAACGGGAGTCTAAGAGTGATCATCCTATCATTTACAGGTTTGGGATCTTCTGTCATTTTGGCAACAACAGCATCGCTCACAGCTAGAGCTACTCTTGGCTCACTCTTCATTCCAGATGTCTTTCCACTCCAGTAGATTGAGTAGCCTGCTTCCTCTCTTATGCTGCCAGTATCACCAAAGCGAACTTCACTTAGGGTTCCGACATCAATGGCATATCTTTTCAACTAACATGTAATGATGGCACTCCTTCTTTCTGGTATCTCTGCTCTTTGTCAATCAAGCATCGTTCGTATGTTCCACGGTGCAAAAGTCACATCACAAGTTGTTTGGACCTTTTTATCCTGGGCGACGTCCCGCCAGTATGGTTTTCTTATTCTGCATTTTCTTGTTTTGCGAGACTTCATGATTTGAATTGAAAAATAGCTTGCAATAGAATTGTAAGGCTACTCTGAGTTTTGCAAGTTGTCAGAGCAGCCCTCTCAACAAGCTGGGGGGTTTCTAAACTGGCTAGGTGAGACCGAGATGAGTATAGATCTGCAGCTGTTGCAGTGACTGGTAAAGAGTGCTGTAGGTTTACATACACACTGCCCTCGCAGGATGTCACCATTCTGGCTTTTTTCAGGGTTTATCCTCCCATAGATCCCCATATGATTGGCCTGGTAGTCCCAGTTTCCAGTGGTGCCCGACGTGGAGGGACATATGGAGTCTTGATGTGACAGTCGAAATTTACTCCCTCATCACACCCTTGGTGGTCACTCCAGTTTCTTCTGTTGAAGTCATCAGTAGTACCACCACCACCAGTTCGGAGTCGCCGTCCTTGAATTATGGCCCTTTTTGGTTTCGAAGCCCATTTTTTGAAATAGAATACCTGTGTTGTCAATGTTAACAGAGACTTGGCAATTCATATCTTCCAAAGAAAATGTCGGGGCTACATTATTTATGTTTTAGTTTATCTCGGACTTGTTTCACTGTGCTCAGGAAAGACATTGAAAAGGGATATTTCAGCAATTTTTCTACAGATGTAAATGGAAAAACTTGAAACAGTGTAATGCTCTATTCTTTTGAAGTCTAAAATTTTTGCATCAATACGCTAGTGCGTGCCTGTAGTGCAAGTTTTACTGAAACATGATTTTTCATTTGAAACTGAAATGGCAACTTCTGTATTGTTTTCAAATGTTTATCATCAATAGACATAAATAGATAGATGCAATCCCTCATAGCGCAGAATTCTGTCAATTTTTGTTGGTTGGTTCTTATTTTTCGAATAACCACGGACCTCCTAACACTCTTTAATTGCAGTGTTCTAGAATGTATTAAAAGTAGACTTTTTTAAAAAAAATATGCATGCCCAATACCTGAATTTTGCAACACAAAAGCATTTGTGTCTCCATCTATAATCGTTTCTGAAGATATATAATATATTCTCCATAAAAAAAGAAAAAAAAAGAAATGGAAGATAAAAGCAACCATTGCGATAGTGTTTTAGGTTTTCTAGAATACAAACTAGAGTAAAATGGTTTTTCCATTAAAAAACAATACAATTTTAAGGAAAAATGGATGTTGAAAATTGGGTGTTGACCTAAGTTTTTAATTGTGGATATCAAACCACTACAGCGCTGTCCCTCATAATTTAAAGACTAACACAGCTAAATCTCTGTGAAAAACGGATAAAAAAAATACTCAGCTGAAGTTTCCTCAAGTGTGATCTTTTGATTTTTTAATAAAATTTTCCCGAGTTGAAGAAATGGATATTTTTTGAAAGGTCAAATCATTGCAGTTACAGACAAAAATAAACGACCTAAACCAAACTTAAGGCTCATAAGTTATGACTAACTTTCATTCAGACAGTCTCCAAAGATGGCAATCAATAATTCACTATTAAAAGGCCGGTCTCTAATCTATTGGAACAACCCAGTTGAGCAATTGCCTCCTCTTTTTGCAGTACACGCATTTTTTTCACAACCACTTTATTTCTTCATAAACATTGAGAATTGTCTTTTTTTTCTTCATGTGCTCTTGCTTGTATGGCTATAGGAAAACATCTCAATTTGCTTCTCAGTGGTTTTGTTTTGCTCAGGCAAGACATGAAAAAAACTCGAAATTTTGTCAACTTGGATTGTTTTGAAGTCCTAACACTTGTTATACCAGTGATGCAAATATTTGGTTAGTAAACCAATAAATTCCCAAATGGGAAAATGTTTGGATGCTTTGTAAAAAAACTTGCAAAACTGGTGCCTTTTAAAGTGATTGTAAAAAAGTTATTAATACAAAAGATAAACAATGCGTAATATCACATCGGTTTTTGTCGTGCTTGACTGAGCAGTTCAAGAAGTTTTCCATCATTATTTGTTATGTGAAATAAAAAATACTTTGTTGCTCCACTAGCACAACTTTTGTGTTGCTCCGCTAGCACAACTATTGTGTGGCTCCGCTAGCACAACTATTGTTTGGCTCCACTAGCACAACTTTGGTGTGGCTCCGCTAGCACAACTTTGGTGTGGCTCTACTAGCACAACTTCTGTGTGGCTCTACTAGCACAACTTTTGTGTGGCTCCGCTAGCACAACTTTTGTGTAGCTCCGCTAGCACAACTTTTGTGTGGCTCTACTATCACAACTTTTGTGTGGCTCCGCTATCACAACTATTGTGTGGCTCCGCTGGCACAACTTTTGTGTGGCTCCGCTAGCACAACTTTTATGTGGCTCCGCTAGCACAACTTTTGTGTGGCTCTGCTAGCACAACTTTGGTGTGGCTTTGCTAGCACAACTTTGGTGTGGCTCCGCTAGCACAAATTTGGTGTGGCTCCGCTAGCACAACTTTGGTGTGGCTTTGCTAGCACAACTTTGGTGTGGCTCCACTAGCACAACTTTGATGTGGCTCTGCTAGCACAACTTTTGTGTGGCTCCGCTAGCACAACTGTGACTCCGCTAGCACAACTTTTGTGTGGCTCCGCTAGCACTGCTTTGGTGTGGATCTGCTAGCACAACTTTTGTTCCAATTAAACCCAGAAACCATGAACTAGGGAAAAGCAAGCAGAACTATAGTGTTTTACGTTTCCAAAGATGACAAGTGTTTATTGCAAGAGCAGCGAGCTAATCTCTGAGAGCTTCAGTTTCCTAGGACGTTCCAAGTATTGTAATTACTTATGATGTTTTTCCTTGCTGTTAACAATTTCACTAAAAATGAAATTTTATCTCATGTTGTTATTGGAATGATAGCACACTCTATTGATACCTCAAATACAGAAAACTGTTATGTGAACATTTAAAAAAGATTTTGTATAACAAACGTAATATCAATTACTAGACTCCAAGACAGAGATCTGCTCCTATTTTATTACTTACAGGAATGTTGTAACATTTAGTGGTTTTTTATTGAAAGATTTAATTCGTAAACAAACATATTGGTATTTTCTTACCTTTTTTTATGTTTTCCTTGCTGCTATTTATCACAGTTGTAGGTTCTACATCTTGCTGCGATTGTGGAATGGTGGTATCGTCATTGCTTGACTTCCTGCAACAATTTCATTGGTGGACTATCTATTTTACAATCGACCAGAAAAAAATTTCTGTATTTTACTTTATTCTATCAGAAAGGCAAAATGAAGAATAAAAATTCCGCTAAATTCTGTGCTTAAATTTAGAAATCATTTTTTATGAAGTGACGCTGGGTTTACTTGGGGGGGGGGGGGGGGGCTGTGTTTCTGTCCCAACTTATGGTTGCAGACATTCGCTTCAAGTTATCATGTTTAATTAAAGTGATTTTCTTCTCATGCAGTTGGGCTGGTGAGTTGTGATTTATTTATTACTGGGTTTTCTACCGGATAATTTTTTTCTATGTTTACAGAGGCTTTTTTATTTATTTATAGCTTTAATATTTGTCAAAACAAACTCATCGTTTTACAACCCTTGCCACAGCGTTTCTTGCAGCTCAGAGTTATTCAATTATTACACGTCAACATTATTAAGTGAATTTTAGTCTACTTGGCCATTGAAGCCCTCAAATCTACAATGTCTTTGAAAGTCAAAAGGTAACTGAGCAAGATCGCTCCACGAACTGTTGACACAAAACATAACTTCTGAACTGCTTTAAACATATGAAAATGATATTGCGTTCTATTAAAAACAACCCTTATTGTTCTGAATGAGCATTTTTAGTCACTAGAACTGGTTTTTCTTAGCAATATTTTGTTATGCTTAAAAGCTAAATTTGTTAAATCTTGATTTATTTGGAGGCTAAACTATTCAGGATAACTATCTGCATTAAGATTTTTGTTAAAATAATCATTACACTGGCATCTCAAGTAGTTTTGTTATAAAATTTAATGATTCAGTTTTTATAAATTGCAGCACAAGTAGTTTGTTACAGAGTTTGGATCTTCTCCTGGTTTTGCTACCAGATGTTTAGTGTGCTTTAGGGACCGTGTTATAAAAAAGCAAATGAGCCATGGTCAGTCAACTTGGGAACTTGAGCTTACTTTACAAAGGTTATCATTGCAGATTGCTTACATACTGGAAGAATATTTTGTTATGGAATTACAAAGGTCACCCACTAGTACTCAGTAAGGTGAAAGGAAGCTTAATTAATTTGGTAGAAGTTGCGCCAGACCATGCAGGGAGTGTACTAATTTTTTAATCTAACAGCCAATAGGAAACAAAGATTATCAAGCTGGCTTACTGAAGATTGGTGGACAATAATTCGCTTCCTTAATACATATCCACATATCCACTATGATCAATTATATTCTTGTGTTTTCAACTGCTCGTTATAATGTTATCTTTTACAAGTATAGCTGTTATTATTATTGCCTGCTGAACTGGCTAGGCACTTGCACAGAGCAGTAGACTGTGTTTTGTACATTAGTGTAAACTCTAGTGTGTATAGGCACATACACTTATTGTGATATCTACAAACTATCTTGTTAGTCTGACTGCCAAATAACAAAAGCTGCAATCTGATTTGGATTTCATTATAGTGTCGTGGATTTTAGTGTTATTTACTTCTGCGCACACTGTACTTACACTCTGGCAGCCTTGTATTAGCCGCCAGATGGCCAGAATGGTCGAAATCAATCCAGCAGGAATTGATTCAGCCTAGACTGAGAGTTGCAAGGTAGCCTGGGAGAAGCAGAAGGACATTTCTGGGAGATAACCACCCGTAAACTAGACAAAAAGGCAAGATCAAAGGCTGGTAAAGACAAGTGACCAGAGACAGGAAGTGGCTAGAACTTTGAATGGCTCTGTAGCTTATAACTTCACCTACCCACACTTAGCGCCATATTTACTTAACCATATACTTGCCACTTGATTCGTTATCTATTTATATGTGATTATTCATTTGCACATTGTACATTCTTCTTGGGTGATTGTAATTTGCCTATAAAAGGCAGAACTTGTGCCTTGAAAGATTAGTTGTAAAGGGCCTTTTGCTATTCATTTTATTCTGAATGAATAATTGCATAGTTACTCAACAGCACTGAGTTATGCGTCTGAGCCGAGGGCTCCTTACTGGTTGTAGAGTTGGAAATACTCTTTCACACATCTTTCGGTACCATACCGACCTGCTGTTGTTACAGGTTAAACAACAACTGGTGGCAGCTTACCTGTCAGATTGCTACCGACATTAGTTAGTGGATTTCAGCTCCCAAAATCCACTGCAATAGTATTGTCTTTCAGCTGCTATCATTGACAGCGGTATACACTCCGCTTATATAGTGATTTTCTACTAGTGTTCGGTAAAGGTTAGTGTGCCAATCCTATAGATTTGTTTATTGTCTCGTAGGATTGCTTGTGCTCAAATGATTTGCAGAGAAAACAGTAAAAAAGATTATTTAAAGGACGTAACGAAAACTTAAACAAAATAACTTAATCTGGGAATTTTTATTAATCTGATTAACTACAGTATTGCATTTTTCCACTAAGAAATTTGACTATTTCACACTCTAAATGGCGTTATTTGTGATAATAAATGAAACTGCAAAGGTTACCATTAAAATGTTATTTAGTGCTAGTATTTAGTGCTAGTATTTAGTGCTAGTATTCAGTGCTAGTATTTAGTGCTAGTATTTAGTGCTAGTATTTAGTGCTAGTATTTAGTGCTAGTATTTAGTGCTAGTATTTAGTGCTAGTATTCAGTGCTAGTATTCAGTGCTAGTATTCAGTGCTAGTATTTAGTGCTAGTATTTAGTGCTAGTATCTATTGCTAGTATTTAGTGCTAGTATTAAGTGCTAGTATTCAGTGCTAGTATTTAGTGCTAGTATTTAGTGCTAGTATTAAGTGCTAGTATTCAGTGCTAGTATTCAGTGCTAGTATTTAGTGCTAGTATTTAGTGCTAGTATTAAGTGCTAGTATTCAGTGCTAGTATTCAGTGCTAGTATTTAGTGCTAGTATTTAGTGTGATTTGGATTATACTTTAATAAATTTGTGTCCTCTATTACAGACACAACGGCATCCACTATCCTATTCTCCAACACTTCGGGTTCTACCCCGAATAGACGTTAGCAACTCCATGGGGTCCACAACCCAGATCCACCACACCACAGTTTACATGAATAAACACTTGATTACCCAATTCTATTTAGCAATACATAAGGGTACTTAAACACAATCCACAAGACTTCTGCCTGTAAAGTAGCACAAGATATATTTTTATAGGAGAAAGGAGGAACATTCAGCCCCTTAATTAGGGGTGAACCAATCATACATAACAAGAGAGATTATACACAAATTAAAACATGACACAATTCAAGAAAAAAATACAAGCCAATGGCAAGGGTGAGCACGTGGAAAACTGCTCTGGGCTACTTTCCCACCCTTTCTAGTGTCATGGAAAACTCCCACTCCTTTTAAGGGCCTTCACTTCCTTGGTCTCTGGTCCTATAGGCTGTAAGGTCTTAGATTCTTCTCTGGTGGTGGGCAGTCAACTCCTTCGGTCTCAGGCTATCTAGTCCAGCCATCTTTGTTTGTTGACTCGGGGTACTGACCCAGGGTGACCCGGTGTAGGTGCTATATGATTTATAGAGCACATCCAGGGTCAGCAGAGACCCGACATAGAACTGATATAGCCAGTATCCTCCGGTATAGATTATATATGTTATAAAGGAGAAAATCCCGGGTCAACTTGTAACTGGTGTTGGGAGATAGAGGAAGGGTGTGGGGGGATATAAGGTAAGGGGAAGGTAGGGGTAAGTGTCTAAATGTGCATTTGTTATAAAACTTTCTCACAATATCAGCTACTGATGGCCACTGAGCTCCAATTGTTAAGCAAACGTTTTTTCCTCTATTATGGTTTATTAATGCTCGAGATGAATATTGATTTTAAACACCAGCTGAGGAAAGTGATTAATCGCAAAATAATTAGTTAGCGTTATTTATTATAAAGTGTTTCACATAAGATATTTAGATGAAAGAAGCGAGTAGTCTATCCTACTTTTGTAATTATTATTATATAGTAATCATAATATCATCACTTTATATATTACTGTATATAATAGATATAATCTGTAAAGTTTGTCATGGGGCTAACAAGGTTTCAAAACTTTATTTTTAGCCTTTTAAAAGTGTTTTTGGAGATAGTGTTTGCATTGGTTTGTTTTGTAGTAAATTTTGGCAGCTGAAAACCTTGCTTAATCCTTGCCAAACATTCACACGATTAGGATCATTGTATGTTTAAATGTTTTACATGTTGGCCAAAATAGAATCCAGAGCAGGACACTGGGTTGGACATCTATAATGTAATGGAGGTGACATGTTGCAATTAGCCTAAGGCAGCTCCAGAACACTAATCTACAAGTACATAATCTAGAGATGCCATGAAAGTGAGAGAACAGAGGTTACCAGTAATGAAATCAATAAGGACACTGCCACTACCTTGCTGATTGCTTACCAAAATAGAGAAACCAACCTACTGTGCCATGTGCTTGTGTTGACAAACAATTAATTAGTATACTTGATTGGTTGCATTATGAGTTGCAGGGTATTTAATTTGTTAGATTTTATGCTTATTA
Source organism: Cryptosula pallasiana (assembly GCA_945261195.1). NCBI lineage: Eukaryota > Metazoa > Bryozoa > Gymnolaemata > Cheilostomatida > Cryptosulidae > Cryptosula > Cryptosula pallasiana. The sequence goes on along the minus strand of OX183133.1, from coordinate 46,138,739 downwards.
GGCATTACTGCATATGGCATAGGAGTTTTTCTGCCTGTCCAGCTCGTGTTATTTTGATAAGAAACTATTTTGAGAAGAGCATGTTTGGTAGCTGAGGCTACTTGCTGAGGTTATCTGGGGAGCAGCTGAGACTTGCTTCTTATAATGCTGTGGAGATGTGTTGTTACTATAAGTAATTAGAAGGTGACATAATGTCAAATGGTGGGAGTTGCATACCTGAGAAGATTTTGCAGGATTGAAGATCTCCGATGGCATATGAACATAATCACAGTCAGCAGCATGTAAAATCCTCCGACAGCAGCACAAATTGTCACTGTAAAAGTTTTACACTAAAATAATCCAAAGCTTCAACAAATGCTGAATGTTAACATGCAACTAGTGGATTGAAAACGCAGGACATACAGGGCATTTTGTCTAAGGGTGACTAAACTATTGGACACCTCAGCTCTGTAAAGGAGTTTGACGCTGTACTAACAAGATGATTGCTGTAGTCATCAAATAGATTTATTTACTTATACACAGCTGACTACAATCCACAATAGGTACAAAGCAACACCCAGAATTTCACAATATCTACAAGAATGTACAAGTGAGGAACAGCACCTCATCCAAAACTAAAATCTGAACTCAGTAACAAAAATAAGTAAATGTACAAGCAGTCGAGCGTTAGGTACAGCCATAAGCTAAAAATAAGCAGGCATATAGTAAATAAGTCAGTGTGATTTCACCAGTCTGTCCTATACGAAGCGAGTTGAGACATCTTTGTACTCCTATAGATATATGGTGAATTCTGCCCTCCAGACAACGGAACCACAAACTGTTCTCCAAAGGTTGAATACAAGCAGAAACCCTGTCAGCCGGCACTGCAACTCGGTCAGCCTCTACAGGCCTGACAACTACTACCTTCCATCACCAGAGAGGACCTTGTGCCGGTATGGTCACAGGTAACTGCTATGGAGGAGTATCTCAACTCCACAACTAATGGTGAGCTCTCAGCTCTGACATATCACTCAGTCCTTTCAAGTTCATACATTTATTGTCTCGTGCAACCCAGTATCAGAGCAATGGTAGCAGCGGAAACAAATGGCAACAAGTGGCATTTGGCAAAAAACAGAAAATACAGGCAAGCTTGGTATTTTATATGCCAAACCACAGAAATCACACAGGAAGCGGTTGGCCTACTTTAGGAATAGACCAGTCAATAGCGCAATATATATAGGTAAACAAATTTTACACACAAGATATATATACAGTCCAATCAAGTAATAAGCCTAAAGTTAATCACAGGTGGCGCAGAAGTAGGGGCAGAACTATTAGTCCCATAGCCAAAATAATTAGTCACCAAATGTCTCTGAATTTCTGAAGTAAGTCCTTGGTCTTTTAAAAGCTTCGGTATTGATATCTTGAGGCATCCAAGAAGTGGATAGGTGGTGCTGAAGCCCTTAGGTTAGGTTTTGCTTCTCTGGTTATGGCAACCAGTTTTTTGCCAGTCTGGAATACTTTCCCAGGGCCGTAGTTTGCCAGTAAATGTAAATCAGTCATCAATTTGGTGGCAACTCTGCCGGCCTATTTTGTAACTTGAGCCAGTGCTTACCACAGGTCCGTCTGATGTAAAAGGGCTGGCGGAGGCACATCGCTGATACATTGGTCACGACAGAACTCCACCAAACTCCACTACAGAGAGGTTTGCCTACATAAACTTGCAACCTGGCCCATATTTGAAACACCACTTCTATTGGAACACACATCTTATTGTGGTCTAGCGCATTCCAATCAAAGAATAGGAATTCCCGTAGAGTTGGCCAACTTGATAGTAAAAGGGTGACCTAAATAAATTTTCTGCTCAGTAAGGAATCCAGCATTGGAGCCCAGAATAAAGATTTACAATGCAAAGGTGGCAAAATATCACAATTAGCTCAAGGTGCTTACAGAATACTAATCTACAACCTGACAACAACCAACGGATGTCACGAAAGTAGCTACGGAGCTAATTAGAGATTGTAAAGGACTTGTGCCTGACCTTTAACTACACTGCTAGAAATCTTCCACTCCTCTTTCCCTTTCCCCTCCCCCTCCCGTTTCTACTGGCTAGTGGCTCGCTTATACAAATTTACTGCAATGACGCAATGGAGAGACACACTTGGTGTAGCATAGTGCCGTTGTTGACCAACAGTAATTTTAGTAACTTCATTGCTGGATGATGTACTGTCAGTAATTAAGTTTGTTGTCATCTATGATTTTTGGACATGAACATGTATAAGGTGATATTTCCTCTAAATGAGCTTACAAGTAGCTCGACTTGTTTAATTTTGGCACAAGCTATTGAGCACCCTTTAGGTAGAAGAAGTTAAGTGGGTAAGCGACTGAAACTTGGTTATTGTTTTGCATTTTTTCCAGTTAAAGATATGAGTTGTAGTTGATTTTTATGGTCATTACATCTGCACAACGTCTCCCCGACAACTGCCGAGTGTCAGGCACACTTGAATTGGGTCTGGCACAGCCAGAAAACTTTGTGAGAAAGCCGGTAGAACCACTAGCGGCCCTGCAGGAACACTACCGACCCTGCATCAATCACTATGGGCCCTGCAGCAGTCTCTACTGGCACTGCAGTACCACTACCGACCCTATACCAGGTCGGGGAGAAGAGAAAGGCTATAGCCTTTGGACCCAAAGTACCACCAAAAGATGTAGAAACCCAAGTCTGTTGGCTAACTACCATCGGAATACCGAAAGACAGAGACCGCAAGCCGTAGCAGCGAAGAACCTTGACTACTACTGCATCACCACTTCCTCAGCTGACTCAGCACTATTGACTGCTAAAGCTCCACCCTCTAATTTTGGGCACCTGGTCCATTTAACCTTATTTTATTCAATCCTATGCTATATTATTTATATCTCGTTGTTTCATTTGTGCCATCACTTCCTCCTATTTGGGATTTGCTGCACCCTTATTTGGGCATTTGTTTTTTGTTGTTCTGCCTATAAAAGGCAGAGCCCTGCTGCTATACTTTGTAGTTGTATCGGTATTCTGTTTGAGACTGTTCCAAACGGCAGAATACATAGCCATTCTTATACTATACGGAGTTGTTGTTGTATAATACAATATGGTTTACACTCTGAAACACTAAGTTGTGCGTTTGAGCCAAGGGCTCTGATTACGGTTGTGGAGTTGGCATACTCCTCCGTTGAAGTAGGTTGAGAGATGACTGGTGGCATGTTGTTCAGCCCCCAAATTCCACTACAGTATTTTAATTGTCCGTTATTTGTCCGGACTAAAAGTGTGCAAACAAGTTGTTGAGCAGTTTTAATTCATTTTTGTGTTGCTTTGGAGCCACCCTGGGTGTGGTTTTAATAGAGGTTGGTGCTTACTGGTCCTACCACCAATAACTGACAGTTATATGACAAGCCTAGGCCCAAGTTTAATCTTGTTTCAATCAGGTGGCCATTAATGTAAACTGTCGTTAGCATGGATGTAGTACTACGCCCATGGTCGTTGGCTGATAAAAAATTGCTGCAGATGACCATTGTGTATTATACCGAAGCATCAGTGAGTGCAGGCAGTATGATTGTTATAGCTTGATCTGGTCGTTAAGCTAATGCTAATGCTAACTTTGATTTTGTTATTATAATAACATTCAAATAGCCATTTTGAAAGTTATTTATTATTAGAACAACAAAGTTAATCATTTTTACACAATATTTATTGCTTCTATAAACATTATTGTTGTTATTTTTTTATTGCTTAATTGATGAATTCTATTGCTCATGCCATTTGAACAATATAATTTTTTAAAAGAAATGACTGCAATAAGACTTGGCGTAAATCTATATAGCTATTTCAAATTATTGTAATTGTATCGTTTTTTTTTTTCCAACCATACCACAGGTATCAATTATTTACCTGATATGACTTTCAATATCTATCAAAGACCTTTCTATAACCACAATGGAGTGATTACAGAATCAAACCTAAACTGGTCGTAAAACAGTCTTCAGTCATTGTAATTGAAACAGTTCTAAATGCGGGTCATTTAGGTCTAAATTAACAACCAAAATGGCTTTAGGACACTTTTGAAACTCAAATTAAAACCACACCATTGTTCAGGGTTGAGCAACTGAATAGCAGTTTGAGAACTAGATAACTGAGTTAGTCTGACTAGTGGCAAAGCATTATTGAAAAAGTAAAGTACCAGCAGAATCCACCACACTGCACTTTTTTTCTATTGAGAAATTCGTTTAATGTTATTATTCCACCAGTTTATTCTCAAATATGGCTGGAACAAGACTCACTGATATAACAGCTGGATAGCGATGAAATGTAGGCAGTCTGAGTAAACTCACCAGCACTTGGCATATTATTGCTGTCTGCTTGTAGCTGTTCAACTCTGGTATTATTAACAACCACTCTCTCTTTACAGTATGGAGGGCTCCATCCTTGATCACATTCACATACACTCTGTTTGTTACATGTTCCTTTGCCGTTACAATCGCAGCGCGGAGCGGTGGAGGTAGCTGGTACGGCTGGTGTAGTTCTAGTTGTTGTTGAAGGTTTATAAAATGGCGTATTAGTTACCTCTAGCGATGATGTTTTTTCTGGTTCAATTGCGGTTTTTGTTGCTAGTTTTTCAGGTCTGGAAAGGTAAACTCTTTTAGTAGGGGAGGGCGCACTGTCAACATCATAACATTTGGAATTGACACACATTTTGTTTGGACCACACTTAGCTCCATTGGGTACTTGTCCTGGATCATAGACATTGTGACCTGTAGCAAAATCACTAGCCTCTATTATCAAATAGTATGAAATCATACTTATGTAGCATTTGCTCAAAAACCTACCGTAATAAAAGACGAATCTTTAATCAGTCAATTTACAATTTGTTAAATCGATTTAACATATTTAATGCTACAGTTTTCGGTTTTTATGTACAAGGCAGCATTTGCATTAGCAAATAATTAGTTTTCCTTAAACGTTAACTCACCTACATCAAATTTAGCTACGGCGCAATATTTTTCGTCTGTCGATGAGCCAAACTTGATAATTTGTGAGTTAACTATAGCGAAGTATAGGCTGTCTACCTCACCATAGCGTGAAACATCATAAGTGCAGTGCAACAAGCCGCAAAGCCTGTCTTCTCTTCTGGTGCATTTATGATACATCGCCTCAAATTCACCTCCATCATTCTTAACATAACTCCAACCACAGTTTCCATAGTAGGCACCTGTTGAGATCAAACAGTGTTTAGTCTATGTACATAAATGTCAGTGCTGTGGTGTGGAAAGTTAGCACTGTTTACTAGCAGACATGTCCCGAGCTCGAGATTCTCTGTTCCTGTAGACCTCACTTTTACCGCTTCATCTTAACCATCCCCCTCACTCCACTTCCTCCCTCTTCCTGCCTCTTTCTTACATACATTCCCTCAAACCTGTCAACACTAATTTCCCTAGAGAACCAAGAAACTCTTTTTATTCAGTTGATGATGTATTCATTAAAATTCCCTCATTTTTATGGCTCCTTCTTATGGGCATATGTCTCTTTCCTAAGTGCCACAAAGCTATGCCCGAATGTTCTCTTACAGCAAGTGACTATAGTTAACATAGCACTAGCTGAGTTAGTGGTAGGCTTGCCATGTCAGTCAATAATCACATAAAGAGAGCTCATAACTTTCCCCTTCACTAACCTACCTACCACTCTACCAACCAAGTATGGTCTGTCCCCATGGTCTTTCCTTTAGTGTTATTATATTGGTGGCCTGTAGTAGCAGCTTTAGAAATAGAATATTGGGGAAGACTCAAGGCTAAAGATGCTCTTTAATTTTGTTCAATATTAGGAAGCTCAGGATTTGTGAACTGTATTTTTACCGGCAGTCGGGAAAGCCAGACTTTTCACTAATGGCAGCAATGTTTCTCACCATAAAGTAAGGAACAAAGGGACCAATTAAGGTGGATGAGGATTCGGTGGGAGAGAGGCGGGGATGTAAGAACCCAATTCAGTTTGGGTCCGTGAACTTTCACTACAATATCACAAAGTACTTACTGTATTGATTGTTTACAGTGTAGCAGATGTCATCTGATTTGGTTGCATCTCTACTCCAGACGAAGTGGCACTGAGAGCTGTGACTGTTACATTTACCGCTATAACAATATGCATCTCCTCTATTATAACATGGAGTTCCATCATCTTTGTATCTATTTGTAGGACACCATTCTGTTCTGCCATCACAAAACTCTTCCAAATCACATTCGTTGTCTTGTAATGGACGACAACGAGTTGATAGTGGGCGAGTTGAGCAGGTTTCAAGGTCACAGCAAGCTCCTACATGCATGTTTGACGGTATAACGGTGTATATATATGTATGAGAGTATGACTGGAAGGGTATTTAAATATATGCATGCATGGATAGAAAATAAAGACAATTGAATGATACTGTAGTGGATTTTGGTGGCTGGAAATCACTAGCTGAGGTTGGTATTTGGTAAGTTGTTAGTTTTACCTGTTACAACAACAGGGTTGGTGATGTAAGTAGTAATATATGAGCAGATCTCCCTACCAAGTGTTTTTTTGTGGATCTGATCTTGGAGTGGGGCAATGGGTTATGGCGTTGAATGAATTCGCCGAGTTTATATTGTATTTTATTTGAGGGGCATTTGAATGGCATTTGAGTGGCATTTAAGTGGCATTTGAGTTTTGATTATTTTTTTACTTGATTTGAACTTATATGACATATAGATTTTGAATGTATGGCATTCAAGTTTTGATAATTTTTTTACATAACTATATACATACTTGAGAGAAAGAAAGAGATAGAGGAGAGAGAGGGAGGAGAGAGGGAGAGAGAGAGGAGAGAGAGATTTTTTAGTTTTCTATACATTCATGTATATATGGTTAATTATGTACGTATTTATGGGTATATTTATATCTACGTAGAGAGAGGAGATATATCTACATTGAATAAATATTTTAATCAAAAATGAAACATATGATTATATACCTGATTACATAATAAGTAGGGAAAATCTTCCTATATAATATAGCTAGAGTCAGTAAATACTAAGTTATACAAAGCAATACAACTTGTAATGACAATCAATGCATTCATACATACATACATACATATGGTATCTTGAGAGAGAAAGAGAGAGAGGAGAGAGAAATCTTTTAGTTTTCTAGCAATTAATGTATATATGGTCAATTATGTGCATATTTATGGGTATATTTATATCTACATAGAGAGAAAGAAGAGAGGAGATATATCTAAATTGAATTAATACATTGATTAAAAATGAATCATTATATGATTATATACATTTATTACATAATAAGTAAGGAAAATCTCCCCATATAATATAGCTAGAGTCAGTAAATACTAAGTAATACAAAGCACTACAACTTGTAATAAATACAAAGTAGTAACAGTTAATGCATAGTTTGTTCCTTTACAATGATGTCTTTGATGTAGTGATGTTATATCTTAGGAAGGAAGACTTCTGTTCTATGTGCTTTTAATTTCGTAATGAACTAAAATAAAAAAGTTATGCATTAGTATAGAATGATTAAGCGAAAATGTAAAATAATTACATGAATTTGAATTATAGTTCTAGTTACATTGGATAGTTTACATTATTAGAAAAGGGAAATAACTCACCAAGTTACATTGTTCAACTTGTTCTTTCTTGAGCATTATTTTCACGAAGTGTTTTTGATTCTCTTTCATCTATCTAAAACAATTACCATGAAAATGTATATATTCAGCATTTTGTTGTAAAAAATACACTAATTACATCAAAAAAGTCCTTTTTTCACCTAGAAAATGTATATGTTCAGCATTTTTGTTGTAAAAAAATACACTATTTACACCAAAAAAGTCCTTTTTTTCCCTGAAAAATGTATATATTCAGCATTTTGTTGTAAAAAATACACTAATTTCACCAAAAAAGTCCTTTTTTCACTTGTAAAATGTATATATTCAGCATTTTGTTTAATTTATGGTAAAAATTAGTAAAACTCACCTATAGTGATATGATAGCCTTGAGTTATAGATTAGCTTCTTGAGCTCTTGTTCTGGACAGTTTTCTTTTTCAGCATCATCGAAGTAGAATCCATGTAGTTTGAGTCTTCATTGGTTTGGTATCATCTAAGCAGGAGAGAAAGTAATGTTGTGTAACATTGAGTCTTCATTGGTTTGCTATCATCTTATCTTCAAAATCCATGTTATTTGAGTCTTCATTGGTTTGCCATCATCTAAGTAGGTGGTAGATCTTGAAAGGAATTTTTGCTGTGTTGGAGAAGTATGCTGTCTTCAAAACTCATGTAGTTTGAGTCTTCATTGGTTTGGTATCATCTAAGTAGGTGGTAGATCTTGAAAGGAATTCTTGCTGTGTTGGAGAAGTATGCTGTCTTCAAAATTCATGTAGTTTGAGTCTTCATTGGTTTGATATGATCTAAGTAGGTGGTAGATCTTGAAAGGAATTCTTGTGAAAGGAATTTTTGCTGTGTTGGAGAAGTATGCTGTCTTCAAAACTCATGTAGTTTGAGTCTTCATTGGTTTGGTATCATCTAAGTAGGTGGTAGATCTTGAAACGAATTCTTGCTGTGTTGGAGAAGTATGTTGTCTTCAAAATTCATGTAGTTTGAGTCTTCATTGGTTTGATATGATCTAAGTAGGTGGTAGATCTTGAAAGGAATTCTTGCTGTGTTGGAGAAGTGTGCTGTCTTCAAAATTGATGTAGTTTGAGTCTTCATTGGTTTGGCATCATCTAAGTAGGTGGTAGATCTTGAAAGGAATTCTTGCTGTGTTGGAGAAGTATGCTGTCTTCAAAACTCATGTAGTTTAAGTCTTCATTGGTTTGGTATCATCTAAGTAGGTGGTAGATCTTGAAAGGAATTCTTGCTGTGTTGGAGAAGTATGCTGTCTTCAAAATTCATGTAGTTTGAGTCTTCATTGGTTTTCAAAACTCATGTAGTTTGAGTCTTCATTGGTTTGGTATCATCTAAGTAGGTGGTAGATCTTGAAAGGAATTCTTGCTGTGTTGGAGAAGTATGCTGTCTTCAAAATTCATGTAGTTTGAGTCTTCATTGGTTTTCAAAACTCATGTAGTTTGAGTCTTCATTGGTTTGGTATCATCTAAGTAGGTGGTAGATCTTGAAAGGAATTCTTGCTGTGTTGGAGAAGTATGCTGTCTTCAAAATTCATGTAGTTTGAGTCTTCATTGGTTTGATATGATCTAAGTAGGTGGTAGATCTTGAAAGGAATTCTTGCTGTGTTGGAGAAGTGTGCTGTCTTCAAAATTGATGTAGTTTGAGTCTTCATTGGTTTGGCATCATCTAAGTAGGTGGTAGATCTTAAAAGGAATTCTTGCTGTGTTGGAGAAGTATGCTGTCTTCAAAACTCATGTAGTTTGAGTCTTCATTGGTTTGGTATCATCTAAGTAGGTGGTAGATCTTGAAAGGAATTCTTGCTGTGTTGGAGAAGTATGCTGTCTTCAAAATTCATGTAGTTTGAGTCTTCATTGGTTTGATATGATCTAAGTAGGTGGTAGATCTTGAAAGGAATTCTTGTGAAAGGAATTTTTGCTGTGTTGGAGAAGTATGCTGTCTTCAAAACTCATGTAGTTTGAGTCTTCATTGGTTTGGTATCATCTAAGTAGGTGGTAGATCTTGAAACGAATTCTTGCTGTGTTGGAGAAGTATGTTGTCTTCAAAATTCATGTAGTTTGAGTCTTCATTGGTTTGATATGATCTAAGTAGGTGGTAGATCTTGAAAGGAATTCTTGCTATGTTGGAGAAGTGTGCTGTCTTCAAAATTGATGTAGTTTGAGTCTTCATTGGTTTGGCATCATCTAAGTAGGTGGTAGATCTTAAAAGGAATTCTTGCTGTGTTGGAGAAGTATGCTGTCTTCAAAACTCATGTAGTTTGAGTCTTCATTGGTTTGGTATCATCTAAGTAGGTGGTAGATCTTGAAAGGAATTCTTGCTGTGTTGGAGAAGTATGCTGTCTTCAAAATTCATGTAGTTTGAGTCTTCATTGGTTTGATATGATCTAAGTAGGAGATAGATCTTGAAAGGAATTCTTGCTGTGTTGGAGAAGTGTGCTGTCTTCAAAATTGTTGTAGTTTGAGTCTTCATTGGTTTGGCATCATCTAAGTAGGTGGTAGATCTTGAAAGGAATTCTTGCTGTGTTGGAGAACTATGCTGTCTTCAAAACTCATGTAGTTTGAGTCTTCATTGGTTTGGTATCATCTAAGTAGGTGGTAGATCTTGAAAGGAATTCTTGCTGTGTTGGAGAAGTATGCTGTCTTCAAAATTCATGTAGTTTGAGTCTTCATTGGTTTTCAAAACTCATGTAGTTTGAGTCTTCATTGGTTTGGTATCATCTAAGTAGGTGGTAGATCTTGAAAGGAATTCTTGCTGTGTTGGAGAAGTATGCTGTCTTCAAAATTCATGTAGTTTGAGTCTTCATTGGTTTGATATGATCTAAGTAGGTGGTAGATCTTGAAAGGAATTCTTGCTGTGTTGGAGAAGTGCGCTGTCTGCAAAATTGATGTAGTTTGAGTCTTCATTGGTTTGGCATCATCTAAGTAGGTGGTAGATCTTGAAAGGAATTCTTGTTGTGTTGGAGAAGTATGCTGTCTTCAAAAATCATGTAGTTTGAGTCTTCATTGGTTTGGCATCATCTAAATAGGTGGTAGATCTTGAAAGGAATTCTTGCTGTGTTGGAGAAGTATGCTGTCTTCAAAACTCATGTAGTTTGAGTCTTCATTGGTTTGGTATCATCTAAATAGGTGGTAGATCTTGAAAGGAATTCTTGCTGTGTTGGAGAAGTATGCTGTCTTCAAAATTCATGTAGTTTGAGTCTTCATTGGTTTTCAAAACTCATGTAGTTTGAGTCTTCATTGGTTTGGTATCATCTAAGTAGGAGGTAGATCTTGAAAGGAATTCTTGCTGTGTTGGAGAAGTATGCTGTCTTTAAAATTCATGTAGTTTGAGTCTTCATTGGTTTTCAAAACTCATGTAGTTTGAGTCTTCATTGGTTTGGTATCATCTAAGTAGGTGGTAGATCTTGAAAGGAATTCTTGCTGTGTTGGAGAAGTATGCTGTCTTCAAAATTCATGTAGTTTGAGTCTTCATTGGTTTGATATCATCTAAGTAGGTGGTAGATCTTGAAAGGAATTCTTGCTGTGTTGGAGAAGTGTGCTGTCTTCAAAATTGATGTAGTTTGAGTCTTCATTGGTTTGGCATCATCTAAATAGGTGGTAGATCTTGAAAGGAATTCTTGCTGTGTTGGAGAAGTATGCTGTCTTCAAAACTCATGTAGTTTGAGTCTTCATTGGTTTGGTATAATCTAAATAGGTGGTAGATCTTGAAAGGAATTCTTGCTGTGTTGGAGAAGTATGCTGTCTTCAAAATTCATGTAGTTTGAGTCTTCATTGGTTTTCAAAACTCATGTAGTTTGAGTCTTCATTGGTTTGGTATCATCTAAGTAGGTGGTAGATCTTGAAAGGAATTCTTGCTGTGTTGGAGAAGTATGCTGTCTTCAAAATTCATGTAGTTTGAGTCTTCATTGGTTTTCAAAACTCATGTAGTTTGAGTCTTCATTGGTTTGGTATCATCTAAGTAGGTGGTAGATCTTGAAAGAAATTCTTGCTGTGTTGGAGAAGTGTGCTGTTGGTAGATCTTAACCAGATGTTTTATAGTCTTTGCTACTGATGCATTTTGTCTCTAACAAGAGTCCAAAGTACACATTGTGTCTACAAAATACAAAAAATTGATTGTTACAATTGATTCATTTATTTTCATTGGCTTTATATACAGCGTTTTGTCTCAAACTAGCATAAAATTTAAAAATAAATAATTAGAGCTTTCTACTAGTGTTAAATAATTATTGATATTGATTAGTTTTTACCTTATCACCGCTTAGAGCCAGATGATTTAATTAACTAAAGACAAATAATTATTTTAGCATCTCTTACCTTGATGGTCTCCTAGTAGCTGTAGTAGATGATGCTTCTCCGCTTGCTGTTGAAGAACTGGATGCTTTCTGTGTGAAAACAGTGGCTCTTAAATAGCTAAGGTTGCACTGATAAAACCCTATGAATCAGCATTTTTTCCAATGCTTTCGCGGGAATATAAACTGTTTTTTCGCGTGAATAAAAAACAGTGTTTTCGCGGGAATAAATAATTTACTTTCACGCGAATGGAAACCGTTGCTTTCGCGGGAATACAAAATTTATTCTCACACAAATACAAACCAATGTTTTCGCGGGAATAAATAATTTATTTTCAGGCGAATACAAACCGTTGCTTTCGCGGGAACAAATATTTTATTTCCACACGAATGGAAACTGTTGCTTTCGCGGGAATAAATACTTTATTTTCACGCGATTGGAATCCGTTGCTTTCGCGGGAATAAACATTTTATTTTCAGGCAAATACAAACCATTGCTTTCGCGGGAATAAATAATTTATTTTCAGGCGAATACAAACCGTTGCTTTCGCGGGAATAAACATTTTATGTTCAGACGAATACAAACCGTTGCTTTCGCGGGAATAAACATTTTATTCTCAGGCAAATACAAACCGTTGCTTTCGCCGGAATAAATAATTTATTTTCAGGCGAATACAAACCGTTGCTTTCGCGGGAATAAATAATTTATTTTCACACGAATGGAAACCGTTGCTTTCGCGGGAATAAACATTTTATTTTCAGGCGAATACAAACCGTTGCTTTCGCGGGAATAAATAATTTATTTTCAGGCGAATACAAACCGTTGCTTTCGCGGGAATAAATAACTTATTTTCACACGAATGGAAACCGTTGCTTTCGCGGGAATAAACATTTTATTTTCAGGCGAATACAAACCGTTGTTTTCGCGGGAATAAATAATTTATTTTTAGGCGAATACAAACCGTTGCTTTCGCGGGAATAAACATTTTATGTTCAGACAAATACAAACCGTTGCTTTCGCGGGAATAAACATTTTATTTTCAGGCAAATACAAACCGTTGCTTTCGCGGGAATAAATAATTTATTTTCAGGCGAATACAAACCGTTGCTTTCGCGGGAATAAATTATTTATTTTCACACGAATGGAAACCGTTGCTTTCGCGGGAATAAATAATTTATTTTCACGCGAATAGAAACAGTTGCTTTCGCGGGAATAAATAGTTTATTTTCACGCGAATAGAAACTGTTGCTTTCGCGGGAATAAATAGTTTATTTTCACGCGAATAGAAACAGTTGCTTTCGCGGGAATAAATAATTTATTTTCACGCGAATAGAAACAGTTGCTTTCGCGGGAATAAATAGTTTATTTTCACGCGAATAGAAACAGTTGCTTTCGCGGGAATAAATAGTTTATTTTCACGCGAATAGAAACTGTTGCTTTCGCGGGAATAAATAATTTATTTTCACGCGAATAGAAACAGTTGCTTTCGCGGGAATAAATACTTTATTTTCACGCGAATAGAAACAGTTGCTTTCGCGGGAATAAATAGTTTATTTTCACGCGAATAGAAACAGTTGCTTTCGCGGGAATAAATAATTTATTTGCACGCAAATAGAAACAGTTGCTTTCGCGGGAATAAATAGTTTATTTTCACGTGAATAGAAACAGTTGCTTTCGCGGGAATAAATAGTTTATTTTCACGCGAATAGAAACCGTTGCTTTCGCGGGAATAAAGAATTTATTTTCACGCGAATGGAAACCGTTGCTTTCGCGGGAATAAACAGTTTTTATTCCCGCGAAAGCATTGGAAAAAATGCTGATTCTTAGGGTTTACTCAGTGCAACTTTAGCTATTTAAGAGCCACTGTTTTCACTTAGAAAGCATCCAGTTCTTCAACAGCAAGCGGAGAAGCATCATCTACTACAGCTACTAGGAGAGCATCAAGGTAAGAAACGCTAAAATGATTATTTTTCTTTAGTTAATTAAATCATCTGGCTCTAAGTGGTGATAAGGTAAAAAATAATCCATAATCATTTAACACTAGTAGAAAGCTCTAATTATTTATTTTTAAAATAAATATTAAAAACTTGTGAAAATGAACTGGTAACATTACGTCGACTGAAATAATGCCTAAAACGTCTCGCATAAATTTTGGTCTGACCAAAAACGGACTGAAAACCTTTACCTTTAGACCGAGTACAAAATTATCATAACTTGCTATAGCGAATATTCTAAGAAATATTTGTTTTTTCCGTCGCTAACTTAACGTAAATATTTGTAACGGATGTCACATGATCTCAATCGGTTTTTGTCAACTGAATCACTTAGTTACTCGTAAACATTTGATACTCGCTTGATTTTTTGGTTGATAACAGCAATATCCCAATTTGGTTTATCGTAAATATTTAAAAAACGGATATCGCGTGATTTCTGTTAGTATTTTCTACCGAATCGCTTAGTTACTCGTAAACATTTGAAAATCGCTTGATTTTTTCGTTGATAAAACATGTCGCAAGTATCTATTAACAAATATTACCGTGATTTCAATCAGTTTTCCTTACTAGATTACTTAGTTACTCATCAACATTTCATAATCGCTTTCATTAATAGTCGTTGCAAAGCAATGTTGTATTTAAAAAATATTACTACGATTCCAATCAATTTGGTTTTAATGATTTATATTTAAAATAATCGAACCTCAACTAGAATTCACTCCTAGGTAATTTATCTTTACTAGATAATTTTATGCTAATAGTATCTAAGTTATTTCTTTGTAAGATCGCAGACTTTGACATTAACAAAATTGTGTGTTTGTCCGAGCACTAGTAAAGTAACTGACTCTAATTATTTTTATTATTAACAAAATAATCAGTAATTAATATTTAATGCTAGTTGAACCTAGATATTAATTTATCTCTACTAGATAGTTTCATACTCACACAAACTGTTTCTTCGCTACTTTATGTATATGAAGATAAAACCAATGAAAATAAATGAAACAATTGTAACAATCAATTTTTTTGTATTTTGTAGACACAATGCCTACTTTGGACTCTTGTTTGAGACAAAACGCAGTAGCAGCAAAGACCATAAAATATCTGGATAAGATCCAATTGAAGTAACTGCAGATACCTAAAGGAAAAACATGTGCTACAGCATACAGAGTGAACAAGGTGTGTGTAAATTATTACTCAGTCTCATTACACTACTATTACTAAGAATTATTGTAGGTGTTGGATAAAGGATTGAGTATAACAAAGTCATGTTTGAGCTAATAAGTTGTTGCTAAGATGTTTGAATTAACAACTAGGTAGCTAAAATAAGTTTTTCATGAGGATCTCCTGACAGTTGTGATTCCTTGAGTGGTGAGCAGACTTTTAAATCTACTGTAGTTATCTTTTGTTGATCTTATTGAGTCTTTATCAGTTAGTACATCTTGCAACAAATTCTTTGATAGCTTAGCGCTAAGCCATCTTCCCTTGAGTTTTATCCTGTCAGTATCCAGATCGTAATTTCCAGAATCTCTCAATTGATACAATATTTTTACACCTAACGCTTGATTGTCTTTACTAGCTGTCATGTCGGATACTCTCTTTTTAAACTCTTCTAATTGTCGCATCATTCTCTCCGAATCTCTATTGCTATCATCGTCAATTGTGTTTCTATCAAACGATGATGGTGAGAGCTTTGGTGTTTTAGCAGAGCTCCAGCTCTTTGGTTGCTTGTACTCTCCCGTAATCTTTCCAACATCACTCCGATAGGTTTTTGTGCTTTGAACATTTTCATTTGTCTTTTTGCGATCAAGCAACTCGTTTTTGATTCCCATTACTATTTCATTCGTTTCAACCAAAATATTCTGGATTTTCTCGATATCTCTCACCATTTTGTCTTTTGTCGGATTGTCATACAATGATGACGCAAACTTGTCTTGGTTGGTTGATTTAGCCCCACTGTTCTTTTCTATCAAATTATGATACTCCTCTTCTGGTATAACAAAATAACGTTCACCATATTTTAAAGGAGGAAGATTCATTTTGTATTGATATTAAAACCTGTGCAATCAGGATGATTATAGGCTCTAAAAAAAGCTTTCTCTCCCAATCTGCATTAAAATTTGTTGTTTGTCAGCAATCAGTGTTTGTACCTCCTTGAAGCGCTACTACCTAATAAACTGAGTTGCGTACTGATTAGTTATTTGTAGCTCTTTTTGAAGCCTCCTCTCTCCTCTCTCCTCTACCAAATACTCCTCTCTCCTCTCTTGCAGTTATTTCCCAAATACTGTAAATTTTAACCATCTAGAGTACTAATTTGGTGATTTTCCAACATATTTTATAGCATTCAATATAGTTATTACGTATATTATTCAATCTAGATATAAATATATCCGTAAATATGTACATAATTATCCATATATACATGGTTGTATAAAAAACTAAAAAATCTCTCTCTCTCCTCTCTTCTCTCTCCTCTGTACATAGCTATAAAATGTTAATATGGACATGAATTTGGACATGCGCATGTACATAAATATGAACATAGGTATGTACATAAATGGACATGAATATGGACATGTACATAAATGGACATGAATATGGACATGAATATGGACATGAATATGGACATGAATATGGACATGTACCTATTCATGTCCATTCATGCACATGTACATGAATATGGACATGTGCGTATTTACTGACTCTAGCTATATTATATAGGAAGATTTTCCCTACTTATTATGTAATAAATGTATATAATCATACAATGATTCATTTTTGATCAATATATTTATTCAATTTAGATGTATCTCCTCTCTCCTCTCTCTATGTAGATATAAATATACCCATAAATATGTACATAATTAACCATATATACATGAATGTATAGAAAACTAAAAAATCTCTCTCCTCCCTCTCTCCTCTATCTCTTTCTTTCTCTCAAGATACCATATGTATGTATGTATGTATGTATTGATTGTCGTTACAGGTTGTAGTGCTTTGTATTACTTAGTATTTACTGACTCTAGCTATATTATATAGGAAGATTTTCCCTACTTATTATGTAATCAATGTATATAATCTTATAATGTTTCATTTTTGATCAATATATTTATTCAATGTAGATAAAACTCCTCTCTCCTCTCTCCTCTCTCTCTTCTCTCTCCTCTCTCTCAAGATGCCATATGAGTTCGAATTATGTAAAAAATTATCAAAACTTAAATGCCATACTTTCAAAATCTAGCTGCCATATGAGTTCAAATTAAGTAAAAAAGTAATCAAAACTCAAATGCCACTTAAATGCCACTCAAATGCCACTCAAATGCCTCTCAAATGAAATACAATATAAAATCGGCGAATTCATGCAACGTCGTAACTCATTGCATAACCCCCAAGGCCAGATCCACAAAAAAACACTTGGTAGGGAGATCTGCTCATATGTTACTACTGATGTACCAAATGAACACAAGACAGAGTATTTCTACTCTACAACCAGTTAGGAGTCCTTGGTTCAAATACATTACTCAGTGCTATTGAGTACATATTGTGGTGGATTTTTGTGACCACTATCATTGCGCAAGGTCCCCCTGACAACTGCTGGGTGTCAGGAACGCCTAAACTGAGCCTGGCACAGCCAGTACATAAGCAAGTAAGCCGGTAGAAGCACTACCGGCCCTGCGGCATTTACTACCGGCCCTGCAGTATTCACTGCCGGCCCTGCAGAGGTACTGCCGGCCCTGCAGCACACACTGCCAGCCCTGCAGCATGCTCTACCGGCCCTGCAGTGCCACTACCGGCCCTGCAGTGCCACTACTAGCCCTATACCGGGTCGGTGAGGGAAGAACGACTCTAGCCTGAGAGCCTAAAATGTTACTAAAGATGCAGGAGCCCGACTTTGTAGCTTAGCTGTCCTCAGACAAGACCAAAGCCAAGGACCACAAGAGTAGTAATATATGAGCAGATCTACCTACCAAGTGTTTTTTTGTGGGGTTAAAATCTGGGGTGATGCAATGGGTTACGGCATTGAATGGATTCGCCGAGTTTATATTGTATTTTATTTGAGGGGCATTTGAGTGGCATTTGAGTGGCATTTAAGTGGCATTTGAGTTTTGATAATTTTTTTACTTAATTTGAACTTATATGGTATATAGATTTTGAATGTATGGCATTTAAGTTATGATAATTTTTTACAAAATTGTATACATAATTATAACTCATAGGGTGTCTAGATTTTGAATGTGAGGCATTTAAGGTTTGATAATTTTTTGTAATTTCGACTCATATGATATCTTGAGAGAGAGGAGAGAGAGGAAATATATCTACATTGAATAAATACAGTGATTAAAAATGAAACTATATGTGAATATATACATTTATTGTGTAATAAGTAGGGAAAATCTCATATAATATAGCTAGAGTCAGTAAATACTAAGTAACTGAAGTTTTTAGCTATTTCAACTGGATAAAAAAGTACAGTCACTCGTATAATGCTTGGGATAGGAAGATCTTCAAATGTTTTGCAAACCGGACTTTTTGGTGAGTTAATCACTTGAGAACCTTTAGACTTTTCTATGAATCATTATATGATTATATACACTTATTGTATAATAAGTAGGGAAAATCTCTCCATATAATATAGTTAGAGTCGGTAAATAGTAAGTAATACAAAACAGTACAACTTGTAATGTCAATCAATACACAGGCTTTTTTCATACATTCATTATCCGCTTGAGACTACCTGTTGTCAGCATTTGATATTGAGTTTACATACCATCAACACCAAGCTGTTCATCAAAATCTTGTAATTCGTTTTCTAGGAATTCCTTAAGAACTTCATCCTCATTATTCGTTTTTGTTAGCACCTCATTGGAATTTGTTTGTGTGCGATATTGCTCCCAATCACTAGCGTTGGTTGAAGAAATGAAGACAACATTGTGGTATGGAATAGGATTTCCATTCTTACTCTGTTTTTTTCCTTTGTAAATCATCACACCAGGTACACATCTTTTAGCTTCCTCGTTGTATCTGATTGGTGGTAAAAGTGTTCTCGTCTCTCTTTTTCCATTCTTTTCAGCGACATAGCGAATGCAATTTACAATGGATTCTTCTCCATTGAATCGGAAAGGAATGAATCTTTCTACAACTTCGATGTAAGCAAAAATGGAACAATCTTTGAAATTGCTGAGATACTCGATGTCGTAAGCGAGTTTGAGTTCTTCTTCACTCATTTTTCTCAGTTTTTCAGCTTCAGCAGTAGCTTCCATTGTGGTTAAGCGTTTTGTGCTGATATGTTTGACATTGTAGTAAGTAGTCTCTGGTTTTTTTGAGTTTTCCATCTCACCCAAGTACAAAATGTTGAAAGATAATGGGTAGTTATCAACATTGAAGCTTTCAACTACTCTACTTGGGCAAACAACTCTCTGAAAAATCGCTCCAGTTGAATTATCAAGATAGGTGAGAATGTAATAATTTCCGTATGCACCAGTACTCTGTTCAATAGAAACGATTTGCAAAACTGATGGAACAGGAAGTGATGCTAGTGTAAGAAATCCTCCAATCTTTTTCAAACCACATGCCTTCCATTTTTGGAGAGATTTGGCCATCTTGAGAGCTCTGTCAGCATCAGTGAGCAATTCTTTTTGTTCCATATTGTTTGATGTTGTGGGTAAAGCCAGTTTTGGAAGAGCTCGTCTCTTTATTGTTGCTTCTTTTGTGACAGAGTTAGATTTTTTTCTTTTGGAGGGTGTTTTGAATGTTTTTTGTTTGTTTTCGATTGGCTTTAAATCCGTGTAAGAAGCAGAAAAATCCTCCATAGTATTCTAAAAAGGAAAGAAATAATATATAATTCAGCTTTTCATGTGGAACTAAAAGATTATTTATTTCATGCTTTACATTATAGCTAAACTAATTTTGATCTTTGCTAGGTAGGGGTTAATAAATTTTTTAAATTTTACATTTTATAAAGAGAAAGTTTCTAGTAGTTGCAATAGAAAGTGTAGTAGATGTTACTTCTCCGCTCACTGTTGTAGAACTGGATGCTTTCTGTGTGAAAACAGTGGCTTTAAATAGCTAAAGTTGCACTGGTTGAACTCTATGAATACCAACGTTCTTTATAATATAACTATGAATCAGAATTTTGTCCACGCGAAAACCAATGTTTTCGCGGGAATAAATAATTTATTTTCACGCGAATAGAAACTGTTGCTTTCGCGGGAATACAAATTTTATTTTCACGCGGATACAAACCAATGTTTTTGCGGGAATAAATAATTTATTTTCACACGAATAGAAACTGTTGCTTTCGCGGGAATACAAATTTTATTTTCACGCGGATACAAACCAATGCTTTCGCGAGAATAAATAATTTATTTTCACGCGAATAGAAACCGTTGCTTTCGCGGGAATAAATATTTTATTTTCACGCGAATGGAAACCAATGCTTTCGCGTGAAAATAAATTATTTATTCCCACGAAAGCAACGGTTTCTATTCGCGTGAAAATAAATTATTTATTCTCGCGAAAGCATTGGTTTGTATCCGCGTGAAAATAAAATTTGTATTCCCGCGAAAGCAACAGTTTCTATTCGCGTGAAAATAAATTATTTATTCCCGCAAAAGCAACGGTTTCCCTTCGCGTGAAAGTAAAGTATTTATTCCCGCGAAAGCATTGGTTTGTATCCGCGTGAAAATAAAATTTGTATTCCCGCGAAAGCAACAGTTTCTATTCCCGCGAAAATAAAAAATTTATTCCCGCAAAAACAACGGTTTCCTTCGCGTGAAAACAAAGTATTTATTCCCGCGAAAGCAACAGTTTCCATTCGTGTGAAAATAAATTATTTATTCCCGCGAAAGCATTGGTTTGCATCCGCGTGAAAATAAAATTTGTATTCCCGCGAAAGCAACAGTTTCTATTCGCGTGAAAATAAATTATTTATTCCCGCGAAAGCAACGGTTTCCCTTCGCGTGAAAATAAAGTATTTATTCCCGCGAAAGCAACAGTTTCCATTCGCGTGAAAATAAATTATTTATTCCCGCGAAAGCAACGGTTTCCATTCCCGCGAAAATAAAAAATTTATTTCCGCGAAAGCAACGGTTTCCATTCGCGTGAAAAAAAAGTATTTATTCCCGCGAAAGCATTGGTTTTCGCGTGGACAAAATTCTGATTCATAGTTATATTATAAAGAAGGTTGGTATTCATAGAGTTCAACCAGTGCAACTTTACCTATTTAAGAGCCACTGTCTTCACACAGAAAGCATCCAGTTCTACAACAGTGATCGGAGGAGCAACATCTACTACTACATCCACTGACTATTAAAAGTTTTTCTGTGTGAATTTGAAAATTTTCATTGAATTTAAGACTTAATTATCTGACTTGATTATCTCACTTAATTTTTTGTCTACTTAAAAAGTAATGCTTTCACACAATAAATCACTCGTTCTAACAACAGTAACTGAAGCCTCAACATCTACTATATAATATACCAACTGACTACTAGGAGTTTTATTCACAAGGTAAAATTTATTAGCTGGGACATTTAACTTACCTTTTTATGTGCTATTGTCACTTCTATTAAAAAGTAATGATTTTATTGTTATTATAGTGCTATGGAAACAGAAGAGGATGATACTGATGTAGACTTACATAAGGAATGGGAATGGCTCATGAAAAATCAAAATGATATCAGTTTTTCAAACGCTGATAATGAATACATGAATGTCGAATGCAATGCTGAATATGAAAATGAAATGGAGATGGAACTTGAAAATGCTTTTCAAGACAAACCTTCGACTTTTCAAGTTTCAGCAACTACTGAAAATACAATAGCCTTTGATAAGCAGTAAGTTTTTAAAATCATAAATTAATAACGTTAGTAGAGTAATTTTTTTGCTGTTTTTTTTATAGTCATCTCATGAATCAGCAAAAATAATGCGTTATCTCTTTATTGTAGACAGGACTCAGAATATCAGAGAATTAATGTAAAAGAGGGAGTTGAGAATTCATGTCATAGTACACAGTAAGTTTTTAAAACCTAACTAATAATAATGTTTGAGCCTTTTTTCCTAATTCCATTTTAAAAATTAATTGATAATGGTGTTTAAGTCATTTTTTCTTCTGTTACATTTCATACAAAATGTATGTGAATGTTTTATAGAACAACTATTATGTGTTACCATTTCTATTGTAGACAAAGTTTAAATTATCGGGAGGAGAATGTAAAAGAAAAAAACCCTGAAATTTCCCCTAATTGGAAATGGTTAGAAGAAAATCTCATTTGTTTTCGTTTACCCGATGAAACAATCAATCAAATAGGATTTGGTGCTGAGCCTTCACCACCAAAGACTAGCATAATAGCTCAAGATATAGAGCCGGTTGTGGAGGAGATAGTTGAAGAAAATGAGAATGATCCAATGATAAAAAATGAAGAAGAAGAAGAAGAAGAAGAAGAAGAAGAAGAAGGAGGAGGAGGAGGAGGAAGAGGAGGAGGAGGAGGAGGAGGAGGAGGAGGAGGAGGAGGAGGAAGAGGAGGAGGAGGAAGTAGTAATAAATGAGCAGATCTCCCTACCAAGTGTTTTTTTGTGGATTAGACCTTGGGGTTGAGGCAATGGGTTACGACGTTGGATGAATTCGCCGAGTTTATATTGTATTTTACTTGAGGGGTACTTGAGTGGCATTTGAATGGCATTTAAGTGGCATTCGAGTTTTGATTATTTTTTTACTTAATTTGAACTTATAAATTTTGAATGTATGGCATTCAAGTTTTGATAATCTTGTACATAATTATATACATAACTTTAACTCATAGAGCATCTAGATTTTGAATGTATGGCATTTAAGTTTTGATATTTTTTTGTAATTCGACTCATTATATCTACATTGAATAAATACAGTAATTAAAAATGAAACAATATGTGAATATATACATTTATTGTGCAATAAGTAAGGAAAATTTCATATAATATAGCTAGAGTCAGTAAATATTAAATAATACCAAACACTACAACTTGTAATGACAATCAATGCATAAGCTTTTACTAAAAACTATCTTGAAAACCTTCAAAACATAATCCCAAATGGAAAAAAAATGGATAAAGTTAGATATTCATCTATTTGTTTACATCTACAAAAAAGAGGTATTTGGTGAAATATTTTTTCGATTTATTCAATTTTCATTAATTTTTTACAAAAACAAATCATTCTCTAAATGGTTAAATTTCATCTAATTGTACAAATTTACAAAAAAACAGGGTATTTGGTAAAATATTCTTTCATTTCATTAAATGTTCATTATTTTTTTGCAAAAAATAAATCACCCTTTAAATGGTTAAATTTTGACTGTTTGTATATCTTTACAAAAAAACAGGGTATTTGGTAAAATATTTCCTTTATTCTATTCAATTTTCAATAATTTTTTCAATAATTGCTTAAATATACATTATTCGCTATTTTCTTATTCTAATTGTACAAATTTACAAAAAAACAAGGTATTTGGTAAAATATTCTTTCATTTCATTTCATTAAATCTTCATTATTTTTTTGCAAAAAAAGAAATCATCCTTTAAATGGTTAAATTTTATCTGTTTGTATATCTTTACAAAAAAAACAGACTATTTGGTAAAATATTTCCTTTATTCTATTCAATTTTCATTAATTCTTTCAATAATTGTTTAAATATAAATTATTCATTATTTTCTTATTATTAGGTGAGCAACCTATCATACAAAATTAGTTTCTTGAGTGAGGGTTTTATCCTGTATTTTCCTTTTGAATTTTTTTCAAGAATTTACCATTTTTTTTCAAAAACAATCATTTATATATACAATTTCCATTATTTTTTAAACAGAACAATTCCTATCTCTGAGAGGTTGGAGATATTGGGGTAAAAAACTTAGACATGATGATGAGAAGGCTATGGATTTTCCCGTTTAAGAACAAACCATTTTCGATAGCAATTTCAATTCGGAAAACTAAAACAATGTAATTTGTTTTTCAAAATGCAATCATCAGAAAGCTTTTGTCATGATGAGGAGGAGGCTATGGATTTACCCATTCAAGAACAAACCATTTTCGATGGCGACTTCAATTCTAAAAACGAATTAGAACTGAAGTATGTGGTATTACGTACGCATTTTTTTAAACAAGAACAATCCATTTTTGATAGCAACTTTAATTCTAAAAACTAAATCAATGTAACTTTTTTTATTCTTTGTCTCCCATGAAATTGTTCAAAACGAATTAGAACTGAAGTATGTGGTATTACATGATAATTTTTTTAGAAAAAAACACATCAAAATCGACAAATTACTCCTCTAGATAGTTCAAGTTTACAATATTTGAGAATTAATCACAATAGAAACATTAAGCCTACTTGATAAAAAAGAATTTGACTGTTAAATTTAACTAATTGATTCAATGTTATTATTTGGATCTTTTGAAAATAAACATTTCAATGAAAACATCATATTTAGTCTTTGACACACTTGAAACCATTTTCCAGTAAATTTTACCAACAATATTTCAGAAATTTTTACTAGATATTTACAAAAAAAATGAGGTATTTTGGTAAAATATTCTTTTATTACATTCCTTTTTAATTTTTTATGTTTTAAAACAGGGTTTTATTACAAAGTTTTTTTGTTTTTTCAACTTTTTAAAAAAATAATCATTATAATATATAGTTTTCGATATTTTTTTAAAAAAAATAAATATATATAGAGATTGTCACTTTATATTCTTTTATTCCATTCAATTTTCAATAATTTTTTGAGTGAGGATTTTATCCTACACCTTCCTTTTAAATTTTTTTATTTTTTTAAAAAATAATCATTGAAATATATAGTTTTCGATATTATTTTAAAAACAATGTATATATATATATATATAGAGTTTTTCACTTTATATTTACAAAACTTTGGTATTTGGGAAAATATTTTTTTATTTCATTCAATTTTCAATAATTTTTTGAGTGAGAATTTTATCCTACACAATCCTTTTAAATTTTTTATGTTTCAAAACAGAGCTTTATTACATTTTTTTGAACTTTTTAAAAAATAATCATTGAAATATATAGTTTTCGATATTTTTTGATTTTTTTGTACTTTGTAACTTTTTTAAAAACTGTCAAAAAATCACCAAATTACCTCTCTAGATGAATAAAATTTACAAGTAAATAATTGTAATAGAAAATACCATATCTAGTTTTTACATTCATAAAACTGTTTTATAGTAAATTTTCTGTAATACAAACTACTATAGCTTACGATATCAATGGTTACAAAGCGCTTTTCTTGAACAATATCTTCCTCGATATTCTTCTGGTATATTATTAGACCCAGGGAGGAACTCTTGTATTCCGTATTCTCTGTGATCCAATAATTGACTAAAATACAAAAGTTATTCATTATATAAATAAATTTTACCGAATTTAAATTTTACTCTTAGCTACATTAGATAGTTTACATTATATATAACAGGAAAATAACTCACTGAGTTACATCATTCAGCTCAATATTTCTTAGGGAAAGTTCTTTACTCTGTTTTCTTTTTACGATATAATGGACTAAAATAAAAAATGATGTATTAGTATAGTATGATTAAAATTAATGTAAAATAAAAATAAACTTTTGTTATTTTTTCAACTTCTATGTAAAAGAAATACACTGATTACACACGAAAAAGTCCTTTTTTTCATTTGGATTCGGAATGTATAAATATAAATATATATATATATATAATTTTAAAAATGTTTTACAACAAACACTCATGAATAAGTCATTTATGTGATAAAACGTGTTATTTACGTGAAAAATTAGGCATTTTTGTAAAATAATTATAACCTTTTGTGATTTTTTTTTAAACTTTTATGTAAAAAAATACACTAATTGCACAAAAAAGTCCTTTGTTAATCCGAAATAGATATAATTTAAAAATGTTTTACAAAAAATGTTTATGAATTGATCATTTATGTGAAAAACTAAACATTTTTGTAAAATAATTATAAACTTTTGTTATTTTTTAAACTTTTATGTAAAAAAAAATACACTGATTGCACAAAAAAGTCCTTTTTTTAATCCGAAATAGATATAATTTAAACATGTTTTACAGAAAATGTTTATGAATTGATCATCTATGTGAAAAACTAAACATTTTTGTAAAATAATTATAACCTTTTGTTATTTTTTAAACTTTTATGTAAAAAAAATACACTGATTGCACAAAAAAGTCCTTTTTTTAATCCGAAATAGATATAATTTAAACATGTTTTACAAAAAATGTTTATGAATTGATCATTTATGTGAAAAACTAAACATTTTTGTAAAATAATTATAATCTTTTGTTATTTTTTAAACTTTTATGTAAAAAAAATACACTGATTGCACAAAAAAGTCCTTTTTTTAATCCGAAATAGATATAATTTAAACATGTTTTACAAAAAATGTTTATGAATTGATCATTTATGTGAAAAACTAAACATTTTTGTAAAATAATTATAATCTTTTGTTATTTTTTAAACTTTTATGTAAAAAAAATACACTGATTGCACAAAAAAATCCTTTTTTTAATCCGAAATAGATATAATTTAAAAATGTTTTAGAAAAAATGTTTATGAATTGATCATTTATGTGAAAAACTAAACATTTTTGCAAAATAATTATAACCTTTTGTTATTTTTTAAACTTTTATGTAAAAAAATACACTGATTACACAAAAAAGTCCTTTTTTTAATCTGAAATATATATAATTTAAAAATGTTTTACAAGAAAAGGTTATGAGTTGATCATTTATGTGAAAAATTGAACATTTTTGTAAAATAATTATCACCTTTTGTTATTTTTCCAACTTTTATGTAAAAAAATACACTGATGACACAACAAAATCCTTTTTTAATTCGAAATATATATATATAACTTGAAAATGTTTTACAAAAATGTTCACAAATTTATCATTTTAAGGGGTTTTTCATTGTAAGAATCCACAAAATTTTCACAAATCAACTTTTTAAAATTATGGTAAAAATTAATAAAACTTACCTATAGTGATATGAATCCCTTGAGTTATAGATTAGCTTCTCGAGAGTTTGTTCTCCACAGTCTTCTTTTTCAGCATCATCGAAGTGGTTGAGAAAATCCTCAGATTTTGGATTATCAGCCAGTTCCGAGGCTTGGACGAAGGCTTGATGAGCTGCGAGTACACTGATGTTGTAGAAAATTGAATTGTCTGCGTTTCGACTCAGACCCTTGAACAAAATCACTCCAAATCTCTCCGATGTCACAGCAGAAGCTATTTGATGAGGAATGCGCATATCTCCGATCAGTAATTCTTCATCTACAACACTTCTGTATTGAACTAGAAGAGTCTCTTCATTTCCATTCCATCGCCTGTCAGATTTTGCTATAACTTCAGGGTTTTGGAAACATATGACACTATCTGTTGGGAAATCCTGAAGATTAGCTACCTCGAAATAAGCATTGATTTGTCGCATACTTTTTTCTGGTAATACATCAAACGCATTCTTACACCTCAAAGTAGTTCCTGTTTCTGTAGCAGCACGAAAAATTGCTTTTCCAGTCTTTTCAACACCCATGTAGATCAAAACCAGTGGTCTTATTCGCGAAGCTTCATTGACAAGTAATCCTGCTGCTAATGGAATAGTGCTCTTCACTCTAACTACCTTTCCATCCTTTTTATAGTTGTAGATGATGGTACAGTTCGTTTCATCATGGAGCTCAACGGTTAACACCTGCATAACTGTAGGTATTGGTAAATCTTCAACTTTGACTATGTTTTCAATGTTTCTTCTGGAAGCTGGAGATAGAGTACTTAACAGAGAGGCGCTTTTGATGATGAGAGTTGCCAGAGTATTCAGACTGGCGCTTTGAAAGGGAATCATAGTGCGTTGAAGAAGTACATTGTCATCAATCACCTTATCTTGTGAAGGTTTTGGTTCTTTATTCTTCAGTTGTTTTGTATTGACTTATGTCGACATTCTAAAAGATAAAGTAAAAATCCATGTTATGATTTCTTTTTCAAACCAATTTGAAGATATATATACATATATATATATATATATATATATATATATATATATATATATATATATATATATATATATACTCAATATCATACCGCTGTTAGTATCTAAATCGATAAAAATTAAATTTATACTCAATCAAGTTGACTTACCTCCAAACAGAAAAGTCCTTCTAGCAGTTGTAGTAGATGATGTTGTAGTAGATCTTGCTCCTTCAGTTGCTAATGTCGAAGTGACTGCTTTCTGTGTAAAAACAGTGCTTCTTATATAGCTGAAATCATGCCATTTATCATAAGGTTAAATTAATGAAACATTGTTTTTACGGAAGAACACCAATGCTTTCCCGGGAATAAATAATTTATTTTCACGCGAATACAAACCAATGCTTTCGCGGGAATAAACATTTTATTTTCACGCGAATGGAAACTGTTGCTTTCGCGGAAATGAATACTTTATTTTCACGCGAATACAAACCAATGCTTTCGCGGGAATAAACATTTAATTTTCACGCGAATGGAAACTGTTGCTTTCGCGGGAATGAATACTTTATTTTCACGCGAATACAAACCAATGCTTTCGCGGGAATAAACATTTAATTTTCACGCGAATGGAAACTGTTGTTTTCGCGGGAATGAATACTTTATTTTCACGCGATTACAAACCAATGCTTTCGCCGGAATAAACATTTAATTTTCACGCGAATGGAAACTGTTGCTTTCGCGGGAATGAATACTTTATTTTCACGCGAATACAAACCAATGCTTTCGCGGGAATAAACATTTTATTTTCACGCGAATGGAAACTGTTGCTTTCGCGGGAATGAATACTTTATTTTCACGCGAATACAAACCAATGATTTCGCGGGAATAAACATTTAATTTTCACGCGAATGGAAACTGTTGTTTTCGCGGGAATAAATACTTTATTTTCACGCGAATACAAATCAATGCTTTCGCGGGAATAAACATTTAATTTTCACGCGAATGGAAACTGTTGCTTTCGCGGGAATGAATACTTTATTTTCACGCGAATACAAACCAATGCTTTTGCGGGAATAAACATTTAATTTTCACGCGAATGGAAACTGTTGCTTTCGCGGGAATGAATACTTTATTTTCACGCGAATACAAACCAATGCTTTCGCGGGAATAAACATTTAATTTTCACGCGAATGGGAACTGTTGATTTCGCGGGAATGAATACTTTATTTTCACGCGAATACAAACCAATGCTTTCGCGGGAATAAACATTTTATTTTCACGCGAATGGAAACTGTTGCTTTCGCGGGAATGAACACTTTATTTTCACACGAATACAAACCAATGCTTTCGCGGGAATAAACATTTAATTTTCACGCGAATGGAAACTGATGCTTTCGCGGGAATGAATAATTTATTTTCACGCGAATACAAACCAATGCTTTCGCGGGAATAAACATTTTATTTTCACGCGAATGGAAACTGTTGCTTTCGCGGGAATGAATACTTTATTTTCACGCGAATACAAATCAATGCTTTCGCGGGAATAAACATTTAATTTTCACGCGAATGGAAACTGTTGATTTCGCGGGAATAAACATTTTTTTTTCAGGCGAATAAAAACCAATGCTTTCGCGGGAGTAAATAATTCATTTTCACGCGAATGGAACCCGTTGCTTTCGCGGGAATAAACAATTTATTTCCACGCGAATACAAACCAATGCTTTCGCGGGAATAAAAGATTTATTTTCACACATTCACCTATATAAGAGACAACGGTTTCAGACAGAAAACATCCAGTTCAACAACAGTGAGCAAAGGAGCAACATCTATCTACTACATCTTCCATTGCAACTACTAAGAGTTCTCTCTTCATAAAGGTAAAACTTAAATTCAAATATTTCCGCTAGCTAACACAACTATCTGAAGGCTTTATGACATATCTATCTTTAAATTGGTTATAAAGAAATGAACCAATTTTTTCTGTTTTTTCAGAATGAATACTCAAGTCGTAGAAAGTCAACCATTGTATCTAAAGTCGGAATCTCAGCCTGATGAAAAGGTAAGAATTGATAAAAAATACTATTTAACACCTGTTGAACACCTTTAATTATTTTAGTTATCTAATTATCGCTTGTATTTTAGAACAATGCAACAACAAATCCAATCTACTTAAAGGACTTCCTTCCAGAAATGTATCATAACTATGTGATAAATAATGATGTTGTTGAAGAAAAAGCTGTAGAACGTTTGACATTTCAAGTTATAATATTCTGTATAACTCAACACATGATGAGTATGGGGATGTGTTGTAAGAAACGTGATATATCCACAGAACGTTTTGATGACATTATAAAAAACGGTTTCGAAATCGTTTTGTCAATGGTGGAAGTCGTTAATATTAATAATTTTTTAAAAGAAATTGAAAGAAGTGCTTGGAATCAAATAGTTTTCAAAAAATTATACAATATGACGTGGAACAAAAAAACTTTTTATAAATTCAGAAAGCATATTTATAATTATGTCCAAATAGATAAGGCTCTATCCTCTTCTGTAGGTATTTTAGAACTAATGTTAGAAGCGTTTCATACATATTTATGAAAAATTTTTAGTTGTTTTTTATTATGTTACAATATTTTGTTCAAACTATTATATTTTATTTCTTACCAATTGAGATGTTAAAAGCGGTATGATATTAAGTAAATACATATATATATATATTTGAATGCATCCTTTGTTGTCTGTCTCCACATCCCAATAGTTTAATAAGCACATTCTCAATCTACCATAACTCTATGATCTTAACTGCTTTTGGCATAAATACATATATATCTAAGACACTCTAAGTAATAAATACACTCTTAGCCACTCATGCAAATATTACCCTTTTATTTTTAGAATGTTATGGATGCTCTTTCTGAAGAGCTCCTTAGCACAGATCCATATCCAACAGAAAATAAAATGAAAAACGGCAAAACAACTCCTAAGAGAAGGAAAACTGCTCCAAAAAAGCGAATAGTAAGGAAACGAAAACAAATAGTGAGAAAACAAACTACTTCCGTTGATAAGCAAACAATGGAGAGTGCAGCTATAACTCATTTAACAGTTGAATGTCTCAACGAAAGGAGAGCTAGGGAATTAGAAAAGTCTAAAGGTTCTCAAGTGATTGACTCACCAAAAGTTCCGATTTGCAAAACATTTGAAGATCTTCCTATCCCAAGCATTATGCGAGTGACTGGTGTGATACATCCATCAAGTAAGGAGAAGTGTAGATATTCTCAAGTACACTACCATGATCCTTCAGATATAAATGAACTCGAACCCAAAATACTCCTCTGTCCAGTTGAAATTGCTAAAAACTTCAACTGTGATAATTACCCCCCTCCGTTTAACGTTGTATATTTGGGTAGAAAGGGAAAACCAAAAAATAAAAGCGTTCTTTGGTATGATGTCAGACGTGTTAGCAGACATCCTCTAAGCAAAAAGAAAGCTGAAGAGGAATCACTATATTTTAGTACATTGACTAAAGGTCAGCTCAAACGCTTCTTGAACATCAACACCCTCAATAGTTTTCAACCTGGCGCTATTTTTCCTTACCAAGATGTTGTTGATAGATTCGTTCCTCATCGATTTAAAGGAGGGCAGTCGAATGTAATTTGTATCCGTTATAGCATTGAACAATGTGGAGAAACGCTGTTGAAGACGCTTGTCATACCAGACAAATATGCTTCAGAAGCTAACAAATATACTCCAGGTGTGATGATCTACAGAGGAAAAACAACCCACGGAAAATTTAAGACAGAATACGATCTTTCATTTTGCTCTCCATACTGTCTCGGTCGAATGTATTGGAAACAATATTGTGATCAAGCAAAGCACAACAAAACAATATTAGAAATCGATGATGATGATGAACTTGAAGATTTTCTACGTGGAGACTTTGATGATTTTGAGACAGGATATGTTGCTGAAAAAAAATGATGAGTGTTTTAGCGATGGATAGTCTCTAATTCAAAAAACAAGTTGGACAATGTGACTTGGTGAGCTATTTCCCTTTTCTATATAATGTAAACTATCCAATGTAACTAAAGTTATAATTCAATTTCATGTAATTATTTTAAATTTTTGTTTAATCATTCTATACTAATACATAACTTTTTATTTTAGTTCATTACGAATTCAAAAGCACGTAAAACAGAAGTCTCCCTTCTTAAGATATAACATCACTACATCAAAGACATCATTGTAAAAAAAGACTATGTATTAATTGTTATTACTTAGTATTTACTGACTCTAGCTATACTATATGGAGAGATTTTCCCTACTTATTACACAATAAATGTATATATTCACATATTGTTTCATTTTTAATCACTGTATTTATTCAATGTAGATATATCTCCTCTCTCTCAAGATATCATATGAGTCGGAATTACAGAAAATTATCAAACCTTAAATGTCTTACATTCAAAAATCTAGATACCCTATGAGTTATAATTATGTATACAGTTATGTATTAATTATCATAACCTAAATGCCATTACATTCACAATTTAGATGCCATATAAGTTCAAATTAAGTAAAAAAATTATCAAAACCTCAAATGCCACTTAAATGCCACTCCAAATGCCACTCAAGTACCCCTCAAATAAAATACAATATAAACTCGGCGAATCCATCCAACGCCGTAACCCATTGCATCACCCCAGATTATGACCCCACAAAAAACACTTGGTAGGGAGATCTGCTA
>OX183133.1:45929273-46105844 GCA_945261195.1 Cryptosula pallasiana | reverse complement strand
ATTTGAAGAAACAGCACAGATTTTCGCAAAAATCATCAGCAAAAACTGGACGCAGCAGCTAAAGAGTTTTCGATATAAAACTCTTCTAACACTAAAGCTCTTAAAGAATGATACCACAATGGAGATTTAGAAAATTTGTTCTCAATTACAACAACAGCGTCGAAAAAATTGGGTAAATACACCTATTTCTATCGAACACTCTCGCGATCACCTTCATATAAGAAAGAGTACTCCAAGACCAAGGACTCATCACAGGGTGCAAAAGTCTACATAAAACCAACTGTAATACTATTACACTCAGTTTTTTATCCAAACTATATTATTTTTATGAGATAAATACTTCTGTACATTCTTTCAACATTATAATAGAGCTATTCAATACCCCTTCAATACGTATCTAAGAAAATGATTATGTATGAAGAAAACAGCTTAAAGTTTCTTGTAATAAAACTATACCACCAACTATACAATGTTAATCCAACAATCAAAATCACAATACAAAACTCCATATAAATCTACACGTTTATAAAGCAGTTAAACTCATAATCTAACTACAAAAAAAATCACAATATAAACCCCCCTGCGCAACAAATACAACACAAAAAATTAAAAAAACCTGGTGCACACAAAAAGGTTCCTCACCCAACCAAATAATTACAAACACCTGGTGCACACAAAAAGGCTCCTCACCCAACCAATACACCAGGATAACCTCCAGAACCTCCAACAAAAACACATAACATACAAACCATCGTCCACACCACTCTACACCATAACATTTCATACATTCTAAACAACTGATGCACACAAAAAATTACCTCACAAGTTCGCATGGTAACAGGAGCATACTTCAACTACACCTGGAACCAAGAGAACCTTCTCTTCCTTACACTCCATGACAGAGATCTGCTCCCTTATTACTGCTCCTAGATATTAGTTGGGGTATACTGACTTAAACTGAACCTTATCCAAAATGACTGCTAGCACCAGCTGTACCTTAAACTAGTCACCCAGTAACTCATGTTACTTATTGTATAAATGGTCATTGATTTACTTGGGGTGCTCTTGTAACTAGTGTAAAATTTTATAATATATTATCAGTCATTGATTTGCATTGGATTTTGGTGGCCTTTTAATCCACTAACAAAACACACCAGTGAAAAAATTATTCTGATGGAGAAATGGATCAGAAAACATGCTTCTACAAATTATCTCTCTGCCCTCAACTCCCCCATCTCATCCGACTACAACTTCAAAAGTTTCCTACCCTCTGCTCCGACTCTCTTCCTTGTAAGGCCCGAACTTCATGAAACATGTAAATACCTCTAACCAGTGCTTACAGCAAGGGCCTCTCATTCTCCTGGGTCCAAGAAACAATGAACTCTAATTCTGGCATGGGATATAAGTATTCTGAATGGGACATGTCTGTTCTCACTTATGATACATCTACTACTTTGGCCTGGAGTCAAGACAAAACCAACAAAACCAACCTAATATACTCCTTAGTTTGCCTTCTAACATTTCCCAGGCTCCTCCAGCAAACCCCTGAACTCTGTTTAGTATTAAATTTAAGCACTTTTACTCCCTTGGCATTCGACAACAGATACCAGGTGACATGCACTTTCAAGGCTTGCATCACTGCCTAGAAGGTAAAACCAATAACCAAGGTTACAACAAAATTGCTTCCTCCCCTCTTAATAATAGCGTAACGCAAGCACCTCCTCACCAGTCGTCCCAGTTGGTGGGCATTGCGACCATTTCCTTCCTAAAACCACAGTAAAATATTAGGCACTGAACCTAGAACCATTGTGTGGACCGTAGCCTCCAATTACCCAGAGATTAGTGCACTTGGTTTGCCTTGACACAGAAAGGTTGATGACATAAAAACCTAAATGTGACTTGCCACAAACTGCCTTCTCTGCTCAATCTAGAAGTAGTAATATATGAGCAGATCTCCCTACCAAGTGTTTTTTTGTAGATTTGACCTTGGAGTTGAGACAATGGGTTACGGCGTTGGATGAATTCGCCGAGTTTATATTGTATTTTACTTGAGGGGTATTTGAGTGGCATTTGAGTGGCATTTAAGTGGAATTTGAGTTTTGATTATTTTTTTACTTAATTTGAACTCATATGGTAGCTAGATTTTGAATGTATGGCATTTAAGTTTTGATAACTCTATACATAATTCGAACTCATATGGTATCTTGAGAGAGAGGAGAGAGGAAAAGAGGAGAGAGAGGAGAGAGGAGATACATCTACATTGAATAAATACATTGATTAAAAATGAAACAATATGTGAATATGTACATTTATTGTATAATAAGTAGGGATACATAAAGAGAACATATTAAATATTGTGAGCTTGAAATAGTTCCAATATCATTTCAAATGAAAAAATGGATGATGAGAGATTTTCATCCGTTTGTATGTATCTACATATATCTGATTGAAAATGATATAATAATTCAGTAGTCCATTGTATTGAAATCAATTTTTGAGTGAGCTCTTTATTCCACACTTTTCTTTGAATTTTCTTTAAGTAATCATTAATACTGACAGTTTTTGACATTTTTACAACTGTTTGAAAATTGTTTTTAGTCATATGCTTAAATATTTCTACTGAATTGTCAACGTATTTATGTGTAGTGTATGGCCGGTATTGTATCGGTGAAAGTTCTCCATGTAAAGAAGCTACAGTTAGCAAATGCTGTGTCATACATAATAATATAGCTTGTAATGTCAAGCGATATCCAATCTTTTCCTGTACTTCAACATTTTCTTTAATATAGCTATGATATATCTTTGGAAGGTAGTCTTTGATTGTGTATCTTTTTGAACTCATAATGAACTAAAATAAAATGTTAAGTATTAGTATATGATGATTAAACAGTGTTGTAAAATAATTACATTTTAACTTTTATTAAATAATCTTTCTATTAATTCTTACCTTATCACCAAGAAATCAGCTGTAGTAGTTGATGAAATCAGTTGTAGCAGTTGATGAAATCAGTTGTAGTAGTTGATGAAATCAGCTGTAGTAGTCGATGTTTTATTGCTGGAGAGAATGATTTCTATGCAGAGAGAGCTGTTCTTATATAGTATAAGCCACTCCTACTCATTTAGCTTATAGCCATTAAAAACACTCACGCGAAAACTCTATCAGAATAGTTTTATTAGCGTGAAATATCCCTGTTTTATTCGCGTGAAAATAAAAGGTTTATTCCCGCGAAAGCATTGGTTTGTATTCGCGTGAAAATAAATGATATATTCCCGCGAAAGCATTGGTTTGTATTCGCGTGAAAATAAATTTTTTATTCCCGCGAAAGCAATGGTTTCCATTCGCGTGAAAATAAAATTATTTATTCCCGCGAAAACATTGGTTTGTATTCGCGTGAAAATAAAACGTTTATTCCCGCGAAAGCAACGGTTTCCATTTGCGTGAAAATAATTTATTTATTCCCGCGAAAACATTGGTTTGTATTCGCGTGAAAATAAAATGTTTATTCCCGCGAAAGCAACGGTTTCCATTCGCGTGAAAATAAATTATTTATTCCCGCGAAAACATTGGTTTCTATTCGCGGGAAAATAAAATGTTTATTCCCGCGAAAGCAACGGTTTCCATTCGCGTGAAAATAAATTATTTATTCCCGCGAAAACATTGGTTTGTATTCGCGTGAAAATAAAATATTTATTCCCGCGAAAGCAACGGTTTCTATTCGCGTGAAACAAAATTATTTATTCCCGCGAAAGCATTGGTTTGTATTCGTGTGCAAATAAAATTGTTATTCCCGCAAAAGCAACGGTTTCCATTCGCGTGAAAATAAATTATTTATTCCCGCGAAAGCATTGGGATGTATTTGCGTGAAAAAATGTTGATTCATAGGATTTAATCAGTGCAACTTTACCTATTTAAGAGCCACTGTTTTCACACAGAAAGCATCCAGTTCTACAACGGCTAGCGGAGAAGCAACATCTACTAAATCTTTCATTGCAACAACTAGGAGCTCATCTTCTTTATAAAGGTAAGAGTAAAAATATTTATTTTTTGTTAGCTAACACTACTAGCTGAAGGTTTATGATCTTTATGATCTTTTAAAATTAATTACGAAAAATTAAACAAAATGTTTTGTTTTTTTAGAATGAATACTCAAGACGAAGGAAGTCAACCGATGAATGAAGAAGCAGGATCCCAGCAAACCCTTTCCCCATCACCTTCTCCTGTCTTTGATATAGCAGAAAGTCAATTGGTGGTTGATGAACCAGAATCCCAACAAGATTTTACTTCATTCACATCTCCTACTAACAAGCTGTCTTCAAAAAGAACATCGATGAGGAAACGATCTTTCATTGATTTGACAAAAGATGATATTGAAACTGGCTTGAAGTGCAAAAAAACAGCTTTGTCGACTGTTGGAGACGAAACGCTTTTTCGTCACGTCAGAATACCCTTTCAAGATGCTGGAAGTAATGAACTAACCACTCTCACCTACAAGAGTGCCGGGTTAATAAACTCTCTCTCTCCAGATAGTCTAGAAAAACTTGAAGAGTCCATGGAAATCTGCAAACTACCAGTACCAACGGTTATGGAGGTGTTGTCTGTTGAATTCCGTGATGAATCAAAGTGTGTCATCATTTACAACTACCGAAAGGATAAAAAGAGAACTCGGGTGAAGAGTGATGTTTCAACCGAAATAGGACTGCTTGTTAATAAAGCTAAGCAAACATGTCCAATTGTTTTAATTTATATGGGAGAAGGAAAGACAGGAGATGCGATTTTTCGTACTGCTGAATCTCAAGGGTGTAATCGAAAGATCAACGATCCATTCAACTCATTGTACAACAAGAGTTTGAGACAAATACAGGCTTATTTCACTGTCGCTCACCTACACGATTTTCCTACAGGAAGTGTTATAGCTTATGAGAATCCTGGAATGCTAAGAAAATGTGATACTCGTTGGAACAAGACTGCCGATATTATAGTGGCTAATTACAGATGTATGGTGAATGGAGAGCTATTGATTGGAGATCTTAGCATCCTTGCTCAAATAGCTTCATCTGTGGTGGCTGAAAAGAGCGGTGTAATCGTATTCAAAGGACTAAGACAAAATACGAACAACATGATTTCCTATGATATCATTCTACTCTCGACTCTTCAAGCTTTCATTCAAACCTCAGAACTGTTTGATACTTCGCTGCAACACAGCTGTCTCTCCTACTTTGATGAAAATGAAAAAGAGAATTGTCCAGAACAGTACATCGAAGTCTTAATCGATAACACAAAGGATGTGACTCGTCTTCGATGATGGTAAGTTTCATATCTATTTTAAAAAAAAAAGCACCGAAGTATTTTTTTGTGAAATTAATTCATATAACTATGTATGATAGAGTCATTAGTTACTATGTCTTTTAGATATAGCTAAAGAGCGCTCCTGAGGAAGAAAATGAGAAGAACTTATTTATTTCTTGCTTGAAACATTACAAAATAATAGTTTTTATAGGTTCTGTAGTGTTTAGCGCAAAATAATGAGATAAGTTGTATTTTATTCATTTTATTTATTATAACAAATAAAAATCAAGTATAATAATCTATTTTAACAATTTACTTAGTAAATTAGTTCCTTGTATATGTACACCATCTATTCCTTCTACTGTATTATCTTCTATGAACTCGAAGTTAGGATAGGTCTGTATGATAAATCTCCGTATTGAGTGATCTCTCATCTCACTATCTCCTATGTCTCGTAAACTTCTAACAATTTCATCCATACTCCACCCTCTACTTCTCAGTAAACAAAAGTATACACAATAATCGCCACATACAGTTGACAAAAAATTTTGTAGTTGTGTTTCATTACTTCGTATTGTTTCATATCCTCCATGAATACTTAGTATTTCATTTACATCCGGATAAAAGGAAACAGAACGCCCAAATGAGTCAAAAAAATCCACCTCTGAATCATTAGCGTACACAGCCAACCAATGCTCTCCGGGTTGGTGAGAATAATGGGTGTTGAATACGAAACATCCTCTTGGAAAATTGCAAATTTGCTTCCAAAACTGTTCTCTAGCTCCAACATGAATCCCTACGCTTTGACATAAAACGTCTGAAGATAAGATCGAACGAATTTGCATGGTATTCATCTCTAACTTTCTGTTTAAAGCACTGCGTCTCCCCCGATAGTTAATTGAAGAATGCTATCCATCTCCAACACACCGTCTTTTACAAAGTATGCTACCAAGGATAATCCATCAGACGTGCTAGTGCTAAAACGAATTTCCACACTTGTTGTGACATTTTTCATAGAGTGAAAGCCTTCTTTAAGAAAATCACCAGTCAAATCAAATCCATAAAGTGTAGTACCATCAAGGTATTGTTCTTTCGTAATACCAAGACTATCGCCTTCAAGCAAAGTTCCGGTAGCGTGTAGAAACTGATGATATTCTCTTCCAAAAATTCCTCTAGCATAATTTGGCTCAAATCTTCTTCCAATTGGACAATCACCAACTCTCAATACAATACTATCAACACTAGCATGCTGCATTCTATATGGATTCAAGGCAAAACGTCCGTTCATTGCGTTGTGATCAACTAAACCTAAATAGATCTGTTTAGGTTTTTGTTTGTTTTCTTCCAAAGTGATATCAATCTGCGCAACCCCAGCACGAATTCCATATAGTTTTATCCGTTTTCGATCAACTGGATAAATGTAGTTGTGACCTTCCAACGCCAAACTGAGTTGGGAGTTTTGTATTGTAGGATTCACCTTAACTTTACAAAGATGAAGTTCAAAGTTATCAATTCTAATCTTTGCTCCTCCTGCAGGTATCTCATTTGCAGCAAACAAAGCTAGTTTGCTGGAGGCACGCTCAAACTCCAGCTGCATACTAGGACCTGGAATTATTAGTTTTTTCTGCTGAAATAATGCGAGATGAGGTTTTCCAGTTTATTCTATTGTCTTTCCACCTATGATTAGAGCTCTCCTCTTTTTCTTATCCGCGGTTTTGTGATCAGCAGCGTCTTTGCTAGTTGAATCATCATACAGCCATCCTTCCATCTTACCTTGATATTTCTTTCTTTCTGCACTGTTTTCGAGTAGTTGTGAAAAGTAGGAGCGTAAACCGTAGTTGTTAGCGTATTCAACAGTGGTTCCTTCTATCGACATTTTCAACTCGCTGAATAATGTATGCATTGAATCCCCCATCCACACAACTGCATCATCATCATTACCCTCAATATCTTTTCCATCATCTTGAACAACCGTGGCTTCAACTCGCAGAAACGAGTTGTAGAGATCTGTGTAATGTTCAGTGCTCCCTGACAAGGTTAACTCAATACTACCATAAGGATCTAACCTATCAGGTCTGATGACAACATATTCCGATCTTTCTACCGATATGTTTGTTGGTTCCGTAGCAAATACATCCAACGTTGGATTTATGTTGTAGGAAGAACCTTCCAACTTATTACCTGTTGTTCCATTTAGGCTAGCCATCTTTTGCGAGTGATGAATGCTTGAAGCGTTACCGCTTAATGAATATAGATATCAAGCTCAGCTGTCTTTATACCGGATTCTACTGCTATTAAAATATACCACGATTACCAACACCTCTCCTCTTCTTTCCACCTCTTGTTTTTCTCCTTTTCATTCTATCTGGTCGGACTGCATTGAGCACATCTCCCCCCAGATCATTCAACTCTGCCAATCCCCTCTTCTTTGCTGACGCTGCAAAACTTTGACCATCGATGACATCAGGCGCTACATTTCCACCTACAGACAATGCTCTTTTCCCCAAACTGATTGCTCCTCTTTTCAGCATTGGTGCTGCAGATTTAAGTAAACTTGAAAAAATACTACCAAGTCCATTTCCTCTCATATTAGGCATCACTCGTCGTCCACTATACACTCCAATTCCATTTCCAGCTTGCATCTTGTAGTACTCATCAAAAAAATCTTTTGAATCCTCAGGGGTGTATCGTACCAAACTCATTATAATTCTTTCTCTCTATAGTGAACCGTCAACACAACCTTTCCACCATCAAATGGTATTCGTTGACCGTCGTCACTCGCTATAAGTACTTTAATCATATCACTATTTAGTGATGAAGCATCAACATAGTGAGGATTTTTAAATTCTTGATACACAACGCTATTCTTCTTTCCTTGAACTGGAACTACTCTCAATAAAGGTATATTCGTATCTCCTACCATTCTATTATCAACAATGTTGGAATAAACATACAGGGATGTTAAACCGGAATTTATATCAGGGGGTGTGATATTATTGTATCTACCACGAGGGTATGTAGTTTTTGATTCAAATCCAAAAATATATGCTATATCTTTGGAAAAGCTTATGGCAGTATCAGGATCACTGTTAGTTAGTAAAGCGGTGTTGGTGATCTTGTTGTAGGAGATGGCGAATTTCTTGTCTAAATCCATTTCATTCATTCTCTTTCGTATAATCTCCTCCAACTCCTCTATACTATCATATCTTCCATTACCGATTAGGATGAAGGACTTTTCGCTTTTACCAGAGACATTAGTCTTTTCTAGATATATTTTCCCTTCGGTAACATTTTTCCAATTATTAGAATAAGTCATATCTAGCAGAGCTACCTCCCATTTACCGCCATTGATAACCAAATATTTATACAGTCTCACTGTAAATTCGGAATTGTTATTATCAGGAAACTCTTCACCACTAGAGTTTGAGGGTAAAGTTATCAGCATCGACATTTTTCCAACGTATGATGATTATATCAAGCGTTGTTTCCTTATAAACTATTCATCTACCCACTCATTGAACTTTTCTCCATAACCTAACCACTTAACCAGAATCTGTCTTTTACCTCTTCTCATTCTTCTTCCCAGTATCTCTTCAATTCTGAAAATCGTGGGTTTTTTTACTTTTTGCAACTCTTTTTCGTAAAAGGTACCATCAATCATCTCCTCAGCTAAATCTTTCACCCTATATACAACAGGTTTTTCATCAATAAGTACATCAGTGATTATAAAAATCTCAATCGTCCAATTCGGGGTGTATCCTCTTTCAAACACTCCTCTTGCCTTACTTATTCTCACATAATCCCCAACCTTTAGTTTTGCTTCTTGAGTTAAACTATGTTCACCTTCTTCATACACACGATTCCATACAAGTTCTTGATTTTGAAAATTCACATCATTTGGTCTCATACCTATAGCACCATGAATTGTGTTGTTGTATGCATTAACCATTTCTGGTAAAACATCAATGTATCTATCGTCATCTTTATATGTCAAATATCTATATATCTTCTCTTTTAAAGTTCTGTTAAAACGCAACACCATTGATGCCTTTATCGTTTCATTTTCGGTTGTAAAGCGCTTGATCTTTTTTTCCGCCAGCAGAGTCTTGACATTGACGTTGTCAAACTCTTTACCTTTATCAGATTGTAAAGCTTTATAGTTTTCCCCTTCTAGTATTCTTCTCAATCCTCTTGCTACTATCGGTCCTGATTTGTTGATGAGCGGCACAGCCCAACCTTTTCTAGATAAAGAATCAATAGCAGTCAGTAAAAATGCTGTATTATTATTTTCATTTCTTCGAGATCGAACATCCATCAAATCTACCTGTAGCTGCTCCCCTATTCCAGCTACAATTGTAGGACGACGCTTAAACTTGGTTACAACTTTTTTATGTAACGTGTAGGCATCCTCACCACTCAACCATTCACGGATTCTTTTTTCTCCCTCTCGTTTTCTACGAGCTTTCAGTAAAGCTCTAGCTCCTCGTAGAGATGTATGTAATGCAGGATTGTAATACAACTCTTTTAGCGTGTCGATGTCCATGAATTAGTACCGGGAACGACCAACTTTTTCTTCTGAGTCTTACGTGTTCGATGCGGGGATTTTCTGACAGTTGTGATTCCTTCATCAGTTAGCAGGCTTTTAAATCTACTGTAATTGGTATTTCCCGATTGTATTTTACCTCCTTCGGTTAGAACGTCTCGTAGTAAAGTTTTGGAAGTCCTAGGATTCAACCAATGTTCTCCAATTTTCAGTCTGTTCTTCTCCGAGTCGAATCTACCAATTCTACTCAGATTATTCAACATTCTGACAGCGATCGTTTGATCACTCTTTTTTGTTGTTAAATCAGCTGCTTTTTTTTTCAAAATCTTTTAAATTTTCGCTTTCACTATCGTGCTCATCTTCTCCATCAGTAAGAAATGTACTTCCTAGTAAGGTTGTGTCTTCAGTATCAAACAACCTTCCTTTTATTAATTCCATCCCAATATCATCATCATCAACCACTTTCACTGATTCTAACTCATTGTCTTTATCAACATTTGGTGAAAAGACATTAGGTTTATTATCAATAACCGTGCTATTGGCTAAAGGAAAAGTAGACTCTGTCTTTTTTTTCTTAATGAGATTCCAACTATCCTTTTGTGTCTGGTTTTGGTTATTTTTAATCTTTTTGACATCAGACAAATACCTACGTAGGTTTTCAACATTTTCATCTAACTTTTCGTATGAGGATAAGTCAGAATCATAAGCTGTTTCCAGTAGATCATTTCGCTTTCGCTTCATATTTCTCACTGTTATAGCTTCCATAGGATTATAATACAATGGAGGTCTGGTTTTCTCTTCCTTTACCACTATTTTATCATCCTTTCTTTCCGTTAATCTATAGTATTCATCTTCAGTGAGTATAAAATTACGTCTGGAGAATGTTAAAGGCTGACGATTCATCTTTTTATTGATGATAAAACAGATACAATAGGTGTTATAATAGCATCCAAAAGATTCCCTCTACCACTCTGAATCAAAATTTTACGCTTATCATCAACTCTCCCTCTACCACTAAGTTTATGTAGCTCCTTCTTGTAACGCTGCAACTCAATAAACTGCTCAGAATCAAGAGGAACATTACCTAATATAATATTTTTAACACTTTCTATCAATGATTGAAACAAATCTGAGTTGGCCTTTTCGACTATAGCGATTTTTCCTTTCTTACTCAGATCATCCAGAGCTAAAATCGCCATTCTATTTCGCATCATTCGTGTTGAGAGTTTCATCTTTATCTTCTCCCTCCGCCTAGCACACTTTTAAGTAACCCAGGAACTATATTGCTGATGATAGGCCCTAGTAGAGCGCCTAAAAATCCTCCTTTTTGCAATACAGCTTTCTTATCATCTAACGTTGATTTTCTTACTAAAGCGCTAATATCCTTCACGTTTCGCTGCAACTCATTATACTGAGATGATGTCAATGGTATCGTTCCATTTATAATAGCTTTAGCGCATTCCATTAGAGTCATAATAAACTCCTTTTTGGCTTTGGCTATAACAGACTTTTGAATAGCAAAGGTTGTATTGTTGAGCGATAACAACACAGCTGCATTTTTTGTTAATTTTTTCTCCAAAGCTTTAGACATTATAATGCTTTCGTGTTGCGTCGTTGAATAACAAAATATGATTGAGGTGAAGTGAATAGTAATTGTATTTATATCCTTTTACTTGGGTACATATAATATCATAGGGAGAACTGATGTAAAATTTCCCAATAGTCTATGTTGATCATTCGTTTGTTGAGTCGTATCTATTCGTAAATAAGAGTATGGTTTCTTTGTTGCATCTTCAAAAGCCTCTTGTACATATTTTATTTTTGATGGAAAACATTGTCGAGCCAAATAGGAAATAGAAGAA
The DNA here is from genome assembly GCA_945261195.1 of Cryptosula pallasiana. Taxonomy (NCBI): domain Eukaryota; kingdom Metazoa; phylum Bryozoa; class Gymnolaemata; order Cheilostomatida; family Cryptosulidae; genus Cryptosula; species Cryptosula pallasiana. The sequence goes on along the minus strand of OX183133.1, from coordinate 46,094,152 downwards.
GCATCTCTAGGGTTTTTAAAAAGAAAAAAATAATGACTATTCAAGGAAATTGTACGATTTCCTTTTAAAAACAGATTCTGAACAATAAAAAACACACTTATGTTCAAATGATGACTATGTTTTGTATACAAAGCATTAGCATCGGCTTTACCAGAAACTTCATCCATGAGATCATCAATTATCAGCCATCGATTTTTACCATCTCTGGGAAAACTCACTGTTATATCTATCATGCCTTCATGAAAAATCACTCCTGATACATCATCAAAGGCTTTTTGGTAGGCTCCATAACAGTAGTGAATCTCTGTTGGTGGAGGGTGTGCTATAGTCTGACTAGCTTCAATCATTCGAAAAATCGCTTGCGTCTTTCCCGATCCAGTTGGTCCTGCAATCATTGCTGTAAAAGGAGATCGCATCGTCGGGTCATAATCTTCAGGTTTCCCATTCATCATAAAAAGATGTTCATCAATCAACAGTAGTTTCATTTATGATTCCAACAGGAGAGTTTCTCGCTTTTTGTATTTTTTCCATAGCTTCTTCATACATACTAAACTCAGTAACACCTCCAAAAGTGGAAAGCCCTACGACAAATACCAAAATTATCATAATTATCAACGCTTTACGCTTCATACTCGGTAAAACATCTATCATATCACGTTCAGTACCATCAATAGTATCAACTTCATTCATCGGTCTCATCTCAACATCATCCTCTGTCGACATCTTAACTTCCAATAACCATACAATCTTATCACGTTTTCATTTATATACAATGTTAAAACTATCAAAAAAATCAAATGCCATACATGCAAAATCTATATGCCATATAAGTTCAAAATAAGTAAAAAAATAATCAAAAACTCAAATGCCACTTAAATGCCACTCAAATGCCACTCAAGTACCCCTCAAATGAAATACAATATAAACTCGGCGAATTCATCCAACGTCGTAACCCATTGCATAACCTCCAAGGTCTAATCCACAAAAAAACACTTGGTAGGGAGATCTGCTCATATATTACTACTTCTAGGCCATGAACTTGCGGCAGTTTCTTGCGCCAACACTGTGTCCAATATTACTGCTGGAGCTAAGACTCAGGTACGTGCTACATTTACATCGTAAATAAAGATTAATACCCCACTTTATGTAATCAGCAGAAGTGGATAAGACCGTTTCAATATGGAGAATGGCCATTCAGTACAGGCTGGCAGCTCCCTTTTACCATAGAATGTCAAACCAGCTTCCTCGTTTGACCCAGACTTGAGGTTTTCCAATGCTACTCTACTGTTGTACCTCTCGTGTCACTGCCTGTAAATAAATGAAGAACTTTTAAAAAAAAATCACTGTGACCTGGCAACCCCATTTTCAAAAGTTTCCATCACTATCATAACTACAATCTGGGGTTGGCTTCAAGTCTGATTATTCTGAGTAAAAGTTAAGTTCCAGTTGTAAAGTAGCTGCATCTTATCATCAGTTGGTGCGCAAATACTTTACACTATTACAAATGTCCATAACGCATAAACAAAACAATATAGAATAACCATTATCATCATTTAAATATTCTTGCCTGATGCAAACTCGCCTTATGCCTTGCAGTGTATGTTATTAATTGAAAAAATAAAATGTGTGTTTTACATATTCTTGACACTGAGTGTATTATTTGGTAATTAATGGGTTGTCAGCAAAAATACACCAAAAATTTTTATTTGCTTGAAAATTGACAGGTTACTGGCAAGCGACAAAGTGGTCTGAATGTTCAAAAACAAAACTTCGTTCTGAATTTGACGCTAACAGAGACCACTGCTTAAAGAACAAACCAGAAGAATTGGTTCAGATAGGATACAGTGGCTCCAGCTGTGGTAACTTCTTTGTTGAAGACGGTAAGTCAAATAAAACAGTTGCAGAATGTATAATTACATTCTACTGCTGATTCTGCACAAGTTTACTGCATCAAACTGTTGGTTTACTCTTTCCTGTCCCACGGCTTAAAATAAGGAACATCAGGCGCATAGAAGTGATTCGCATACAGCTCCTTATGACAGATCGAAACTAATATTGGTCGCTTCTATAAAGTTAACAGATTCAAATTAACTTCTTTAAATATCCAATATTTTTATTCCGTGTATTTTAAATTACTTTTTAATAAGTAGCAAGCATTCTAGATTTAACTGTTACCATTGTTGTCAAACTTTACAGTGCAAACATGGTTTTTCTCAATATCTTGAACATCTCAGTAGTAATATATGAGCAGATCTCCCTACCAAGTGTTTTTTTTTTTGTGGACTAGTCCTCGAGGTTGAGGCAATGGGTTATGGCGTTGAATGAATTCGCCGAGTTAATATTGTATTTCATTTGAGGGGCATTTGAGTGGCATTTGAGTGGCATTTGAGTTTTGATTATTTTTTTACTTAATTTGAACTTATATGACATCTAGATTTTGAATGTATGGCATTTAAGTTTTGATAATTTTTTTACATAACTCGAACTTAATTTGAACTTATATGGCATCTAGATTTTGAATGTATGGCAATTAAGTTTTGATAATTTTTCGATAGCTATATATATTTATGTACATTGAATAGAAATTAAACATTGTATGATTGTATATACTAAAGTTTATATTCTTGAAAAAGCCATAACATAACTTCAAACGAAGCAATAGATGTATATAAACATTCATCCGTGAATATAACGTAAAATATTAGGCTTAAACTCAAGCATTAATTCTTCAGTCCATTGGGCATTAACTAATCTTTGAGTGAGATATTGATTCCATACCTTTCTTTTAATTTTTTTTAAAAAATGGGTAATATTCACGATTTGAGACATTTTCAAAACTGTCTCAAAATTGTTTTGAATTGTTAGTTGTAATAATGTTTCTTGATTGCCAGCATTCTTGTGTAATGTATGTGGTCGGTACTGTATGGGTGATAGTTCTCCGTATAAAGATGCTAAAGTTAGCAAATGCTGCGTTATACAGAATAACGCAGCTTGCAATGTTAATAGAGATTTCGCATTTTCCTGCACAGCTACATTTTCTTTAATATACTTGTGATAAATCTTTGGGAGGAAGTCTGTTATTGTATATAACTTTGAACTCATAATGAACTAAAATAAAAAAAGTTATGTGTTAGTATAGGATGATTAAACAGTTTTGTAAAATAATTACATTTTAACTTCAATTAAAATAGTTTTTCTATTGATTCTTACTTTATCACCAAGAAATGAGCTGGAGTAGTTGATGCTCCTGAGGTTATTGTAGTAGCCGATGCTCCTGAGGTTATTGCTGGAGAGAAGGATTTCTATGCAGAGAGAGCTGTTCTTATATACTATAAGCCACTCCTACTCATTTAGCTTATAACCATTAAAAACACTCAATCGAAAAGCCTATCATAATTGTGTTATTTGCGTGAAATATTCCTGTCGTATTCGCGTGAAAATAAACTTTTTATTCCCGCGAAAGCAACGGTTTCCATTCGCGTTAAAATAAATTATTTATTCCCGCAAAAACATTGGTTTGTATTCGCGTGAAAATAAATTATTTATTCCCGCGAAAGCAACGGTTTCCATTCGCATGAAAATAAATGAGTTATTCGCGCGAAAGCACTTGTTGTTATTCGCGTGAAAATAAATTATTTATTCCCGCGAAAGCAACGGTTTCTATTCGCGTGAAAATAAACTATTTATTCCCGCGAAAGCAACGGTTTCCATTCACGTAAAAATAAATTGTTTATTCCCGCGAAAGCAACGGTTTCCATTCGCGTGAAAATAAATTATTTATTCCCGCGAAAGCAACGGTTTCCATTCGCGTGAAAATAAATAATTTATTCTCGCGAAAGCATTGGTTTGTATTCGCGTGAAAATAAAATTTTTATTCCCGCAAAATCAACGGTTTCCATTCGCATGAAAATAAATTATTTATTCCCGCGAAAGCATTGAGTTGTATTCGCATGAAAAAATGTTGATTCATAGAGTTTAATCAGTGCAGCTTTACCTATTTAAGAGCCACTGTTTTCACACAGAAAGCATCCAGTTCTACAACGGCTAGCGGAGAAGCAACATCTACTAAACCTTCTATTGCAACTACTAGGAGCTCACGCTCTTCATAAAGGTAAGAGTAAAAATATTTATTTTCTGTTAGCTAACACAACTAGCTGAAGGCTTATGGTCTTTATGATCTTTTAAAATTAATTACAAAAAATTAAACAAAATCTTTGTTTTTTTTTAGAATGAATACTCAAGACGCAGGAAGTCAACCGATGAATGAAGAAGCAGGACCCTGGCAAACCCTTTCCCCATTGCGTTCTCCTATGTTTGATATGCCAGAAAGTCAATTGGTGGTTGATGAACCAGCATCCCAACAAGATTTTACTTCATTCACATCTCCTACTAACAAGCTGTCTTCAAAAAGAACATCAGTGAGGAAACGACCTTTCATTGATTTGACAAACACTAGTTTTGATGGATGTTTGAGGCGGGACGCTTTTTCGTCACACAAGAATACCCTTTCAAGATGCAGGAAGTAATGAACTAACGACTCTCACCTACAAGAGCGCCGGGTTAATAAACTCTCTCTCTCTCCAGGTAGTCTAGAAAAACTTGAAGAGTCCATGGAAGTCCGCGAACTACCAGTACCAAAAGTTATGGAGGTGTTGTCTGTTGAATTTTGTGATGAATCAAAGTGTGCCATCACTTACAACTATCGGAAGGATAAAGAGAGAACTCGAGTGAAGAGTGATGTTTCAACCGAAATAGGACTGCTTGTTAATAAAGCTAAGCAAACACGTCCAATTGTTTTAATTTATATGGGAGAAGGAGAGACAGGAGATGCGATTTTTCGTACCGCTGATTCTCAAGGATGTAATCGAAAGATCAACGATCCATTCAACTCATTGTACGGCAAGAGTATGAGACAAATACAGGCTTATTTCAGTGTTGCTCACCTACACGATTTTCCGGCAGGAAGTGTTATAGCTTATGAGAATCCTGGAATGCTAAGAAAATGTGATACTCGTTGGAACAAGACTGCCGATATTATAGTGGCTAATTACAGATGTATGGTGAATGGACAGCTATTGATTGGAGATATTAACATCCCTGCTCAAATAGCTTCATCTGTGGTGGCGGAAAAAAGAGGTGTAATCGTATTCAAAGGACTAAGACAAAATACGAACAACATGATTTCCTACAATGTCATTATACTCTCGGCTCTCCAAGCTTTCATTCAAGCCTCAGAACTGTTTGATACTTTGCCGCAACCCACCTATCTCTCCTACTTTGATGAAAATGAAAAAGACAATTGTCCAGAACAGCACATCGAAACCTTAATCGATAACACGAAGGACATGTCTTGTCTTCTATGATGGTAAGTTTCATATCTATTTAAAGTAGGTTCCGAAGTATTTTTGTAAAATTAATTCATATAACTATGTATGATAAAGTAATTAGTTACTATGTCTTTTAGATATAACTAAAGAGCGCCCCAGAGGAAGAAAAGGAGAAGATCTTATTTACTTCTTGCTTGGAACATTACAAAATAATAGTTTTTATAGGTTCTGTAGTGTTTAGCACAAATAATGAGATAAGTTGTATTTTATTCATTTTATTTGTTGTAACAAACAAAAATCAATTATAATAATTTATTTTAACAACTTACTTAGTAAATTAGTTTCTTGTATATGCACTCCATCTATTCCTTCTACTGTATTATCTCGTATGAACTCGAAGTTAGGATAAGTCTGTATGATAAATCTCCATATTGAGTGATCTCTCATCTCACTATCTCCTATATCTCGTAAACTTCTAACAATTTCATCCATACTCCACCCTCTACTTCTCAGTAAACAAAATTATACACAATAATCGCCACATACAGTTGACAAAAAATTTTGTAGTTGTGTTTCATTACTTTGTATTGTTTCATATCCTCCATGAATACTTAGTATTTCATTTACATCTGGGTAAAAGGAAACAGAACGTCCAAACGAGTAAAAAAAATCCACCTGTGAATCATTAGCGTACACAGCCAACCAATGATCTCCAGGTTGGTGAGAATAATGGGTGTTGAATACGAAACATCTCTTTGGAAAACTGCAAATTTGCTTCCAAAACTGTTCTCTAGCTCCAACGTGAATCCCTACGCTTTGACATAAGACGTCTGAAGATAAGATCGAACGAATTTGCATGGTGTTCATCTCTAACTTTTTGTTTAAAGCACTGCGTCTCCTGCGATAGTTAATTGAAGAATGCTATCCATATCCAACACACCGTCTTTTACAAAGTATGCTACCAGGGATAATCCATCAGCCGTGTTAGTGCTAAAACGAATTTCCACACTTGCTGTGACATTTTTCATAGAGTGAAATCCTTCTTCAAGAATATCGCCAGTCAAATCAAATCCATAACATGTAGTACCATCAAGGTATTGTTCTTTCGTAATACCAAGACTATCACCTTCAAGCAAAAATCCGGTAGCGTGTAGAAACTGATGATATTCTCTTCCAAAAATCCCTCTAGCATAATTTGGCTCAAATCTCCTTCCCATTGGACAATCACCAACTCTCAATACAATACTATCAACATTAGCGTGTTTCATTCTATATGGATTCAAGGCGAAACGTCCGTTCATTGCGTTGTGATCAATTAAACCTAAATAAATTTGTTTAGCTTTTTGTTTGTTTTCTTCCAAAGTGATGTCAATCTGAGCAACACCAGCACGAACTCCATATAGTTTTATCTGTTTTCGATCAACTGGATAAATGTAGTGGTGACCTTCCATTGCCAAACTGAGTTGGGAGTTTTGTATTGTAGGATTCACCTTAACTTTACAAAGATGAAGTTCAACTTTATCAATTCTAATCTTCGCTCCTCCTGTAGGCGCCTCATCCGCAGCAAACAAAAGCTAGTTTGCTGGAGGCGCGCTCGAACTCCAGCTGCATACTAGGGCCTGGAATTATTAATTTGTTTTGCTGAAATAATGTGAGATGAGGTTTTCCAGTTCATTCTATTGTCTTTCCACCTATGATTAGAGCTCTCCTCTTTTTCTTATCTGCAGTTTTGTGATCAGCAGCGTCTTTGCTAGTTGAATCATCATACATCCATCCTTCCATCTTACCTTGATATTTCTTTCTGTCTGCAGTGTTTTCGAGTAGTTGTGAAAAGTAGGAGCGTAAACCGTAGTTGTTAGCGTATTCAACAGTGGTTCCTTCTATCGACATTTTGAACTCGCTGAATAATGTATGCATTGAATTCCCCATCCACACAGCTGCATCATCATCACTACCTTGAATATTGGTTCCATCATCTTGAACAACCGTGGCTTCAACTTGCACAAACGAGTTGTAGAGATCTGTGTAATGTTCAGTGCTCCCTGACAAGGTTAACTCAATACTACCATAAGGATCTAACCTATCAGGTCTGATGACAACGTATTCCGATCTCTCTACCGATATGTTTGTTGGTTCCGTAGCAAATACATCCAACGATGGATTTATGTTGTAGGAAGAACCTTCCAACTTATTACCTGTTGTCCCATTTAGGCTAGCCATCTTTTGCGAGTGATGATTGCTTGAAGCGTAATCGCTTAATGAATATAGATATCGAGCTCTGCTGTCTTTATACCGGATTCTGCTGCTATTAAAATATGCCACGTTTACCAACACCTCTCCTTTTCTTTCCACCTCTTGTTTTTCTCCTTTTCATACTATCTAGACGGACTGCATTGAGCACATCTCCCCCCAGATCATTAAACTCTGCCAACCCCCTCTTCTTTGCTGATGCTGCAAAGCTTTGTCCATCGATGAGATCACGCGCTACATTTTCACCTACAGACAGTGCTCTTTTCCATAAACTAATTGCTCCTCTTTTCAGCATTGGTGCTGCGGATTTAAGTGTACTTGAAAAAATACTACCAATACCATTTCCTCTCATATTAGGCATCACCCGCCATCCACTATACACTCCAATTCCATTTCCAGCTAGCATCTTGTAGTACTCATCAAAAAAATCTTTCGAGTCCTCAGGGGTGTATCGTACCAAACTCATTATAATTGTTTCTCTCTAAAGTGAACCGCCAACACAACCTTTCCACCATCAAATGGTATTCGTTGGCCGTCGTCACTCGTTATAAGTACTTGAATCAGATCACTATTTAGTGATGAAGCGTCGACATAGTGAGGATTGTTAAATTCTTGATACACAACACTATTCTTCTTTCCTTGAACCTGAACTACTCTCAGTAAAGGTACATTGGTATCTCCTACCATTCTATTATCAACAATGTTGGAATGAACATGCATAGGTGTTAGACCGGAATTTATATCAGGGGTGAGATATTATTGTATCTACCATGAGGATACATAGTTTTTGGTTCAAATCCAAAAATATATGCTAGATCTTTGGAAAAGCTTATGGTAGTATCAGGATCACTGTTAGTTAGTAAAGTGTTGTTGGTGATGTTGTTGTAGGAGAAGGTGAATTTTTTGTCTAAGTCCTATTCACTCATTCTCTTTCGTATAATCTCCTCCAACACCTCCAAACTATCATATCTTCCATTACTGATTAAGATGAAGGACTTTTCGCTTTTACCAGAGAAATTAGTCTTTTCTAGATATATTTTCTCTTCGATAACATTCTTCCAATTATTAGAATAAAACATATCTAGCAAACCTACCTCCCATTTACCACCATTGATAACCAAATATTTATACAGTCTCACTGTAAATTTGGAATTGCTATTATCAGGAAACTCTTCACCACGAGAGTTTGAGGGTAAAGTTATCAGCATCGACATTTTCCCAACGTATGATGATTATATCAAGCGTTCTTTCCTTATAAACTATTCATCTACCCACTCGTTGAACTTTTCTCCGTAACCTAAGCACCTAACCAGAATCTGTCTTTTACCTTTTCTCGTTTTTTTTCCCATTATCTTTTCAATTCTGAAACTAGTGGGTTTTTTCACTTTTTGCAACTCTTTTTCCTAAAAGGTACCATCAATCATCTCCTCAGCCAAATCTTTTACCCCATATACAACAGGTTTTTCATCAATAAGCACATCAGTGATTATAAAAATCTCAATCGTCCAATTCGGGGTGTATCCTCTTTCAAACGCTCCTCTTGCCTTACTTATTCTCACATAATCCCCAATCTTTAGTTTTGCTTCTTGAGTTAAACTATGTTCACCTCCTTCATACACACGATTCCATACAAGTTCCTGATTTTGAAAATTCACATCATTCGGTCTCATACCTATAGCACCATGAATTGTGTTGTTGTATGCATGAACCATTTCAGGTAAAACATCAATGTATCTGTCATCATCTTTATATGTCAAATATCTATATATCTTCTCTTTTAAAGTTCTGTTAAAACGCTCCACCATTGGTGCCTTTATCGTCTCATTTTGGGTTGTAAAGCGCTTGATCTTTTTTTCCGCCAGGAGAGTCTTGACATTGACGTTGTCAAACTCTTTACCTTTATCGGATTGTAAAGCTTTATAGTTTTCCCCTCTAGTATTCTCCTCAATCCTCTGGCTACAACCTGCCCTGATTTGGAGATGAGCGGCACAGCCCATCCTTTTCTAGATAGAGAATCAACAGCAGTCAGTAAAAATGTTGTATTATTATTTTCTTCTTTTCGAGATCGAACATCCATCAAATCTACCTGTAACTGTTCCCCTATTCCAGCTACAATTGTAGGACGACGCTTAAACTTAGTTACAACTCTTTTATGTAACATGTAGGCATCCTCACCACTCAAGCATTCACGGATTCTTTTTTCTCCCTCTCGTTTTCTATGAGCTTTCAGTAAAGCTCTAGCTCCTCGTAGAGATGTATGTAATGCAGGATTGTAATACAACTCTTTTAGCGTGTCGATATCCATGAATTAGTACCGGGAATGACTAACTTTTTCTTCTGGCTCCCGCGTGTTTGACGCGGGGATTTCCTGACAGTTGTGATTCCTTCATCAGTTAGCAAGCTTTTAAATCTACTGTAATTGGTATTTCCCGATTGTATTTTACCTCCTTCGGTTAGAACATCTCGTAGTAAAGTTTTGGAAGTCTTAGGGTTCACCCAACGTTAGTAGTAATATATGAGCAGATCCTCCTACCAAGTGTTTTTTTGTGGATTACACTTCGGGGCGAATGCAATGGGTAACGGCGTTGAATGAATTCGCCGAGTTAATATTGTATTTCATTTGAGTGGCATTTGAGTGGCATTTAAGTGGCATTTGAGTTTTGATTGTTTTTTTACTTAATTTGAAGTTATATGGCATCTAGATTTTGAATGTATGGCATTTGATTTTTTTGATAGTTTTTCATTGTAGAAAAATGGAACGTGATATGATGTATTGTTATTGGAAGTTACGATGTCAACAGAGGATGATGTTGAAATGAGACCGATGAATGAAGTTGATACTGTTCATCGTACTACACGTGATATGATAGATGTTTTACCGAGTATGAAGCATAAAGCGTTGATAATTATGATGATTTTGGTATTTGTCGTAGGATTTTCCACTTTTGGAGGTGTTACTGAGTTTAGTATGTATGAAGAAGCTATGGAAAAAATACAAAAAGCGAGAAACTCTCCTGTTGGAATTATAAATGAAACTACTGTTGGTTGATGAACATCTTTTTATGATGAATGGGAAACCTGAAGATTATGACCCAAAGATGCGATCTTCTCCTTTTACAGCAATGATTGCAGGACCAAATGGATCGGGAAAGACACAAGCGATTTTTCGAATGATTGAAGCTAGTCAGACTATAGCGCACCCCCCACCAACAGAAACTCACTACTGTTATGGAGCCTACCAAAAAACCTTTGATGATGTACCAGTAGTAAATTTTCATGAAAGCATGATAGATATAACAGTGAGTTTTCCCAGAGATGGTTCGAAATCGATGGCTGATAATTGATGATCTCATGGATGAAGTTTCTGGTAAAGCCGATGGCAATGCTTTGTATACAAAACATAGTCATCATTTGAACATAAGTGTGTTTTTTATTGTTCAGAATCTGTGTTTAAAAGGAAATCGTACAATTTCCTTGAATAGTCATTATTTTTTTCTTTTTAAAAACCCTAGATATGCTTCTTCTATTTCCTATTTGACTCGACAATGTTTTCCATCAAAAGTAAAATATGTACAAGAGGCTTTTGAAGATGCAACAAAAAAACCATACTCTTATTTACAAAGAGATACGACTCAACAAACGAATGATCAACATAGACCATTGGGAAACTTTACATCAGATCTCCCTACGATATTATATGTACCCAAGTAAAAGGATATAAATATAATTACTATTCGTTTCACCTCAATCATATTTTGTTATTCAACGGCGCAACACGAAAACGTTATAATGACTAAAGCTTTGGAGAAAAAATTAACAAGAAATGGTGCTGTGTTGTTATCCCTCAACAATGCAACCTTTGCTATTCAAAAGTCTGTTATAGCCAAAGCCAAAAAGGAGTTTATTATGACTCTAATGGAATGTGCTAAAGCTATTATAAATGAAACGGTACCATTGACAACATCTCAGTATAATCAATTGCAGCGGAACGCAAAGGATGTTAGCACTTTAGTAAGAAGATCAACGTTAGATGATAAGAAAATTGTTTTGCAAAAAGGAGGATTTATATCCGCTCTACAAGGACCTATTATCAGCAATATAGTTCCTGGGTTATTTACAAGTGTGCTAGGAGGAGGGAGAAGATAAAGATGAAAGTCTCAACACGAATGATGCGAAATAGAATGGCAATTTTAGCTCTGGATGATCTGAGTAAGAAAGGAAAAATCGCTATAGTCGAAAAGGCCAACTCAGATTTGTTTCAATCATTGATAGAAAGTGTTAAAATTATTACATTAGGTAATGTTCCTCTTGATTCTGAGCAGTTTATTGAGTTGCAGCGTTACAAGAAGGAACTACATAAACTTAGTGGTAGAGGGACAGTTGATGATAAGCGTAAAATTTTGATTCAGACTGGTAGAGGGAATCTTTTGGACGCTATTATAACCCCTATTGTATCTGTTTTGTCATCAATAAAAAGATAAATCGTCAGCCTTTAACATTCTCCAGACGTATTTTTATACTCACTGAAAATGAATACTATAGATTAACGGAAAAAAAGGAGAATAAAACAGTGGTAAAGGAAGAGAAGACCAGACCTCCATTGTATTATAATCCTATGGAAGCTATAACGGTGAGAAATATGAAGAGAAAGCGAAATGATCTACTGGAAACGGCTTATGATTCTGACTTATCCTCACACGAAAAGTTAGATGAAAATGTTGAAAACCTACGTAGGTATTTGTCTGATGTCAAAAAGATTAAAAATAACCAAAATCAGGCACAAAAGGATAGTTGGAGTCCCATTAAAAAAAAAGATAGTCTACTTCTCCTTTGGCCAATAGCACAGTTATTGATGATAAACCTAATGCCTTTTCACCAAATGTCAATGAAGACATTGAGTTAGAATCAGTGAAAATGAATGATGATGATGATATCGGGATAGAATCAATAAAAGGGAGGTTGTTTGATACTGAAGACTCAAACCTACTTGGAAATACATTTCTTACTGATGGAAAAGATGAGCATGATAGTGAAAGCGAAGATTTAAAAGAGTTTGAGAAAAAAGCAACTGATTTAACAACAAAAAAGAGTGATCATACGATTGCGGTCAGAATATTGAATAATCTGAGTAAAATTGGTAGATTCGACTCGGAGAAGAAAAGACTGAAAATTGGAGAACGCTGGTTGAATCCAAAGACTTCCAAAACTTTACTACGAGGTGTTCTACAGATATTCAACAAGATCACCAACACCACTTTACTAACTAACAGTGATCCTGATACTACCATAAGCTTTTCCAAAGATATAGCATATATTTTTGGATTTGAACCAAAAACTATGTATCCTCATGGTAGATACAATAATATCTCACTCCCTGATATAAATTCTGGTTTAACATCTCTGTATGTTTATTCCAACATTGTTGATAATAGAATGGTAGGAGATACGAATGTACCTTTACTGAGAGTAGTTCCGGTTCAACGAAAGCAGAATAATGTTGTGTATCAAGAATTGAAAAATTCTCACTATGTCGACGCTTCATCACTAAATAGTGATTTGATTCAAGTACTTATAACGAGTGACGACGGCCAACGAATACCATTTGATGGTGGAAAGGTTGTGTTGACGGTTCACTTTAGAGAGAAACAATTATAATGAGTTTGGTACGATACACCCCGGAGGACTCGAAAGATTTTTTTGATGAGTACTACAAGATGCAAGCTGGAAATGGAATTGGAGTGTATAGTGGACGGCGGGTGATGCCTAATATGAGAGGAAATGGGCTTGGTAGTACTTTTTCAAGTATACTTAAATCCGCAGCACCAATGCTGAAAAGAGGAGCAATTAGTTTGGGGAAAAGAGCACTGTCTGTAGGTGAAAATGTAGCGCGTGATGTCATCGATGGACAAAGCTTTGCAGCATCAGCAAAGAAGAGGGGGTTGGCAGAGTTGAATGATCTGGGGGGAGATGTGCTCAATGCAGTCCGTCTAGATAGAATGAAAAGGAAAGAAACAAGAGGTGGAAAGAAAAGGAGAGGTGTTGGTAAACGTGGCATATTTTAATAGCAGCAGAATCTGGTATAAAGACAGCAGAACTCGATATCTTTATTCATTAAGTGATAACGCTTCAAGCAATCATCACTCGCAAAAAATGGCTGGCCTAAATGGAACAACAGGTAATAAGTTGGAAGGTTTTTCCTACAACATAAATCCAACGTTGGATGTATTTGCTACGGAACCAAAAAACATATCGGTAGAGAGATCGGAATATGTTGTCATCAGACTTGATAGGTTAGATCCTCATGGTAGTATTGAGTTAACCTTGTCAGGGAGCACTGAACATTACACAGATCTCTACGACTCGTTTCTGCAAGTTGAAGCCATGGTTGTTCAAGATGATGGAACTGATATTACAGGTAATGATGATGATGCAGCTGTGTGGATGGGGGATTCAATGCATACATTATTCAGCGAGTTCAAAATGTCGATAGAAGGAACCACTGTTGAATATGCTAACAACTACGGTTTACGCTCTTACTTTTCACATGACTCGAAAACAGTGCAGAAAGAAAGAAATATCAAGGTAAGATGGAAGGATGGATGTATGATGATTCAATTACCAAAGACGCTGCTGATCACAAAACCGCAGATAAGAAAAAGAGGAGAGCTCTAATCATAGGTGGAAAGACAATAGAATTAACTGGAAAACCTCATCTCGCATTATTTCAGCAAAAAAAACTAATAATTCCAGGTCCTATAATGCAGCTGGAGTTTGAGCGTGACTCCGGCAAACTAGCTTCGTTTGCTGTAGATGAAGCGCCTACAGGAGGAGCAAAGATTAGAATTGATAAATTTGAACTTCATCTTCTTAAAGTTAAGGTGAATCCTACAATACAAAACTCCCAACTCAGTTTGGCGTTGGAAGGTCACAACTACATTTATCCAGTTGATCGAAAACGGATAAAACTATATGGAATTCGTGCTGGTGTTGCTCAGATTGACATCACTTTGGAAGAAAACAAACAAAAACCTAAACAAAGTTATTTAGATTTAGTTGATCACAACGCCATGAACGGACGTTTCGCCTTGAATCCATATAGAATGAAACACGCTAATGTTGATAGTATTGTATTGAGAGTTGGTGATTGTCCAATTGGAAGGAGATTTGAGCCAAATTATGCTAGAGGGATTTTTGGAAGAGAATATCATCAGTTTCTACACACTACCGGAACTTTGCTTGAAGGTGATAGTCTTGGTATTACGAAAGAACAATACCTTGATGGTACTACACTTTATGGATTTGATTTGACTTGTGATTTTCTTAAAGAAGGATTTCACTGTATGAAAAATGTCACAACAACTGTGGAAATTCGTTTTAGCACTAACACGACTGATGGATTATCCCTGATAGCATACTTTGTAAAAGACGGAGTGTTGGATATGGATAGCATTCTTCAATTAACTATCGGGGGAGACGCAGTGCTTTAAACAGAAAGTTAGAGATGCATACCATGCCAATTCGTTCGATCTTATCTTCAGACGTTTTATGTAAAAGCGTAGGGATTCATGTTGGAGCTAGAGAACAGTTTTGGAAGCAAATTTGCAGTTTTCCAACAGGATGTTTCGTATTCAACACCCATTATTCTCACCAACCTGGAGAGCATTGGTTGGCTGTGTACGCTAATGATTCAGAGGTGGATTTTTTTACTCGTTTGGACGTTCTGTTTCCTTTTACCCAGATGTAAATGAAATACTAAGTATTCGTGGAGGATATGAAACAATACAAAGTAATGAAACACAACTACAAAATTTTTTGTCAACTGTATGTGGCGATTATTGTGTATATTTTTGTTTACTGAGAAGTAGAGGGTGGAGTATGGATGAAATTGTTAGAAGCTTACGAGATATAGTAGATAGTGAGATGAGAGATCACTCAATACGGAGATTTATCATACAGACTTATCCTAACTTCGAGTTCATACAAGATAATACAGTAGAAGGAATAGATGGAGTACATATACAAGGAACTAATTTACTAAGTAAATTGTTAAAATAAATTCTTATAATTGATTTTTATTTGTTATAACAAATAAAATGAATAAAATACAACTTATCTCATTATTTTTGCTAAACACTACAGAACCTATAAAAACTATTATTTTGCAGGGCCGTAGTTTAGGGGGCGGCAGGGACAGCCATGCCGCCCCAGGTGGCAAAATGAAGTGGCCCAAAAATGATGGTTTTGAGTTTAGGAGGGCAGGGGTTAGTAGTAATATATGAGCAGATCTCCCTACCAAGTGTTTTTTTGTGGATTAGACCTTGGAGTTTAGGCAATGGGTTACGACGTTGGATGAATTCGCCGAGTTTATATTGTATTTCATTTGAGGGGTACTTGAGTGGCATTTGAGTGGCATTTAAGTGGCATTTGAGTTTTGATTATTTTTTTACTTAATTTGAACTCATATGGCAGCTAGATTTTGAATGTATGGCATTTAAGTTTTGATAATTGTTTTACATAACTCGAACTCATATGATATTTGGAGAGAGAGGAGAGAAGAACAAGGAGATATAACTACATTAAACCAATATATGATTATATACATTTATTACATAATAAGTAGGAAAATATCCTTATATAATATACCTAGAGTTAGTAAATACTAAGTGATACAAAGCACTACAACTTGTAATGATAATCAATACATAATATTTTTTACAATGTCATCATTGATGTACTTGATGTACTGATGTTATATCTTAGGAAGGAAGACTTCTGTTCTATGTACTTTTGATTCCATAATGAACTAAAATAAAAAAGTTATGTATTAGCATAGGATGATTAAACAAAAATGAAAGTTATGTATTAGTATAGAATAGTAGTAATATATGAGCAGATCTCCCTACCAAGTGTTTTTTTGTGGATTTGATCTTGGAGTTGAGACAATGGGTTACGGCGTTGGATGAATTCGCCGAGTTTATATTGTATTTCATTTGAGGGGTACTTGAGTGGCATTTGAATGGCATTTAAGTGGCATTCGAGTTTTGATTATTTTTTTACTTGATTTGAACTCATATGGCATCTAGATTTTGAATGTATGGCATTTAAGTTTTGATAATTTTTTTACATAACTCGAACTCATATGGCATCTTGAGAGAAAGGAGAGAGGAAAAGAGGAGAGAGAGGAGAGAGGAGATATATCTACATTGAATAAATACATTGATTAAAAATGAAACAATATGTAAATATATACATTTATTGTATAATAAGTAGGGATACATAAAGAGAACATATTAAATATTGTAAGCTTGAAATAGTTCCAATATCATTTCAAATGAAAAAATGGATGATGAGAGATTTTCATCCGTTTGTATGTATCTACATATATCTGATTGAAAATGATATAATAATTCAGTAGTCCATTGTATTGAAATCAATTTTTGAGTGAGCTCTTTATTCCACACTTTTCTTTGAATTTTCTTTAAGTAATCATTAATACTGACAGTTTTTGACATTTTTACAACTGTTTGAAAATTGTTTTTAGTCATAAGCTTAAATATTTCTACTGAATTGTCAACGTATTTATGTGTAGTGTATGGTCGGTATTGTATCGGTGAAAGTTCTCCATGTAAAGAAGCTACAGTTAGCAAATGCTGTGTCATACATAATAATATAGCTTGTAATGTCAAGCGATATCCAATCTTTTCCTGTACTTCAACATTTTCTTTAATATAGCTATGATATATCTTTGGAAGGTAGTCTTTGATTGTGTATCTTTTTGAACTCATAATGAACTAAAATAAAATGTTAAGTATTAGTATATGATGATTAAACAGTGTTGTAAATAATTACATTTTAACTTTTATTAAGTAATTTTTCTATTAATTCTTACCTTATCACCAAGAAATCAGCTGTAGTAGTTGATGAAATCAGTTGTAGCAGTTGATGAATCAGTTGTAGTAGTTGATGAAATCAGCTGTAGTAGTCGATGTTTTATTGCTGGAGAGAATGATTTCTATGCAGAGAGAGCTGTTCTTATATAGTATAAGCCACTCCTACTCATTTAGCTTATAGCCATTAAAAACACTCACGCGAAAACTCTATCAGAATAGTGTTATTCGCGTGAAATATCCCTGTTTTATTCGCATGAAAATAAAAAATTTCATTCCCGCGAAAGCAACGGTTTCCATTCGCGTGAAAATAAAGTATATATTCCCGCGAAAGCATTGCTTTGTATTCGCGTGAAAATAAAATTTTTATTCCCGCGAAAGCAACGGTTTCCATTCGCGTGAAAATAAAATTATTTATTCCCGCGAAAACATTGGTTTGTATTCGCGTGAAAATAAAATGTTTATTCCCGCGAAAGCAACGGTTTCCATTCGCGTGAAAATAAATTATTTATTCCCGCGAAAACATTGGTTTCTATTCGCGTGAAAATAAAATGTTTATTCCCGCGAAAGCAACGGTTTCCATTCGCGTGAAAATAAATTATTTATTCCCGCGAAAACATTGGTTTGTATTCGCGTGAAAATAAAATATTTATTCCCGCGAAAGCAACGGTTTGTATTCGCGTGAAAATAAAGTATTCATTCCCGCGAAAGCAACTGTTTCCATTCGCGTGAAAATTAAATGTTTATTCCCGCGAAAGCATTGGTTTGTATTCGCGTGAAAATAAAATATTTATTCCCGCGAAAGCAACGGTTTGTATTCGCGTGAAAATAAAGTATTCATTCCCGCGAAAGCAACAGTTTCCATTCGCGTGAAAATTAAATGTTTATTCCCGCGAAAGCATTGGTTTGTATTCGCGTGAAAATAAAATATTTATTCCCGCGAAAGCATTGGGTTGTATTCGCGTGAAAAAATGTTGATTCATAGGATTTAATCAGTGCAACTTTACCTATTTAAGAGCCACTGTTTTCACACAGAAAGCATCCAGTTCTACAACGACTAGCGGAGAAGCAACATCTACTAAATCTTTCATTGCAACAACTAGGAGCTCATCTTCTTTATAAAGGTAAGAGTAAAAATATTTATTTTTTGTTAGCTAACGCTACTAGCTGAAGGTTTATGACCTTTATGATCTTTTAAAATTAATTACGAAAAATTAAACAAAATGTTTTGTTTTTTTAGAATGAATACTCAAGACGAAGGAAGTCAACCGATGAATGAAGAAGCAGGATCCCAGCAAACCCTTTCCCCATCACCTTCTCCTATCTTTGATATGGCAGAAAGTCAATTGGTGGTTGATGAACCAGAATCCCAACAAGATTTTACTTCATTCACATCTCCTACTAACAAGCTGTCTTCAAAAAGAACATCGATGAGGAAACGATCTTTTATTGATTTGACAAAAGATGAGAATGAAACTGGCTCGAAGTGCAAAAAACTAGTTTTGACGGATGTTGGAGATGAAACACTTTTTCGTCACACCAGAATACCCTTTCAAGATGCTGGAAGTAATGAACTAACCACTCTCACCTACAAGAGCGCTGGGTTAATAAACTCTCTCTCTCCAGATAGTCTAGAAAAACTTGAAGAATCCATGGAAATCCGAGAACTACCAGTACGAACAGTTATGGAGGTGTTGTCTGTTGAATTTCGTGATGAATCAAAGTGCACCATGATTTACAACTACCGAAAGGATAAGAAGATAACTCGGGTGAAGAGTGATGTTTCAACCGAAATAGGACTGCTTGTTAATAAAGCTAAGCAAACACGTCCAATTGTTTTAATTTATATGGGAGAAGGAAAGACAGGAGATGCGATTTTTCGTACTGCTGAATCTCATGGATGTAATCGAAAGATCAACGATCCATTCAACTCATTGTATGGCAAGAGTTTGAGACAAATACAGGCTTATTTCAGTGTTGCTCACCTACACGATTTTCCGACAGGAAGTGTTATAGCTTATGAGAATCCTGGAATGCTAAGAAAATGTGATACTCGTTGGAACAAGACTGCTGATGTTATAGTGGCTAATTACAGATGTGTGGTGAAAGGAGAGCTATTGATTGGAGATCTTAGCATCCCTGCTCAAATAGCTTCATCTGTGGTGGCGGAAAAAAGTGGTGTAATCGTATTCAGAGGACTGAAACAAAATACGAACAACATGATTTCCTACGACATCATTCTACTCTCAGCTCTTCAAGCTTTCATTCAAGTCTCAGAACTGTTTGATACTTCGCTGCAGCACACCTGTCTCTCCTACTTTGATGAAAATGAAAAAGAGAATTGTCCAGAACAGCATATCAGAGTCTTAATCGATAACACAAAGGATGTGACTCGTCTTCTATGATGGTAAGTTTCATATCTATTTAAAGAAAGATCTGAAGTATTTTTGTAAAATTAATTCATATAACTATGTATGATAGAGTCATTAGTTACTATGTCTTTTAGATATAACTAAAGAGCGCTCCTGAGGAAGAAAATGAGAAGATCTTATTTACTTCTTGCTTGAAACATTACAAAATAATAGTTTTTATAGGTTCTGTAGTGTTTAGCACAAATAATGAGATAAGTTGTATTTTATTCATTATATTTGTTATATCAAATAAAAATCAATTATAATAATTTATTTTAACAATTTACTTAGTAAATTAGTTCCTTGTATATGTACACCATCTATTCCTTCTACTGTATTATCTTCTATGAACTCGAAGTTAGGATAGGTCTGTATGATAAATCTCCGTATTGAGTGATCTCTCATCTCACTATCTCCTATGTCTCGTAAACTTTTAACAATTTCATCCATACTCCATCCTCTACTT
Organism: Cryptosula pallasiana; assembly: GCA_945261195.1. NCBI lineage: Eukaryota > Metazoa > Bryozoa > Gymnolaemata > Cheilostomatida > Cryptosulidae > Cryptosula > Cryptosula pallasiana. The sequence goes on along the minus strand of OX183133.1, from coordinate 46,073,811 downwards.
CTCAGTAAACAAAAGTATACACAATAGTCGCCACATACAGTTGACAAAAAACTTTGTAGTTGTGTTTCATTACTTCGTATTGTTTCAGATCCTCCATGAATACTTAGTATTTCATTTACATCCGGATAAAAGGAAACAGAACGTCCAAACGAGTCAAAAAAATCCACCTCTGAATCATTAGCGTACACAGCCAACCAATGCTCTCCGGGTTGATGAGAATAATGGGTGTTGAATACGAAACATCCTGTTGGAAAATTGCAAATTTGCTTCCAAAACTGTTCTCTAGCTCCAACATGAATCCCTACGCTTTGACATAAAACGTCTGAAGATAAGATCGAACGAATTTGTATGGTATTCATCTGTAACTTTCTGTTTAAAGCACTGCGTCGCCTCCGATAGTTAATTGAAGAATGCTATCCATCTCCAACACACCGTCTTTTACAAAGTATGCTACCAGGGATAATCCATCCGTCGTGTTAGCGCTAAAACGAATTTCCACACTTGTTGTGACATTTTTCATAGAGTGAAAACCTTCTTTAAGAAAATCACCAGTCAAATCAAATCCATAAAGTGTAGTACCATCAAGGTATTGTTCTTTCGTAATACCAAGACTATCGCCTTCAAGCAAAGTTCCGGTAGCGTGTAGAAACTGATGATATTCTCTTCCAAAAATTCCTCTAGCATAATTTGGTTCAAATCTCCTTCCAATTGGACAATCACCAACTCTCAATACAATACTATCAACAGCAGCATGCTGCATTCTATATGGATTCAAGGCGAAACGTCCGTTCATTGCGTTGTGATTAACTAAACCTAAATAAATTTGTTTAGGTTTTTGTTTGTTTTCTTCCAAAGTGATGTCGATCTGCGCAACACCAGAACGAATTCCATATAGTTTTATCCGTTTTCGATCAACAGGATAAATGTAGTTGTGGCCTTCCAATGCCAAACTGAGTTGGGAGTTTTGTATTGTAGGATTCACCTTAACTTTACAAAGATGAAGTTCAAATTTATCAATTCTAATCTTTGCTCCTCCTGCAGGCGCCTCATTTGCAGCAAACAAAGCTAGTTTGCCGGAGGCACGCTCAAACTCCAGCTGCATAGTAGGACCTGGTATTATTAGTTTTTTCTGCTGAAATAATGCGAGATGAGGTTTTCCAGTTAATTCTATTGTCTTTCCACCTATGATTAGAGCTCTCCTCTTTTTCTTATCAGCGGTTTTGTGATCAGCACCGTCTTTGCTAGTTGAATCATCATACAACCATCCTTCCATCTTACCTTGATATTTCTTTCTTTCTGCACTGTTTTCGAGTAGTTGTGAAAAGTAGGAGCGTAAACCGTAGTTGTTAGCGTATTCAACGGTGGTTCCTTCTATCGACATTTTCAACTCACTGAATAATGCATGCATTGAATCCCCCATCCACACAACTGCATCATCATCATTACCTGTAATATTGGTTCCATCATCTTGAACAACCGTGGCTTCAACTTGCAGAAACGAGTTGTAAAGATCTGTGTAATGTTCAGTGCTCCCTGACAAGGTTAACTCAATACTACCATAAGGATCTAACCTATCAGGTCTGATGACAACATATTCCGATCTTTCTACCGATATGTTTGTTGGTTCCGTAGCAAATACATCCAACGTTGGATTTATGTTGTAGGAAGAACCTTCCAACTTATTACCTGTTGTTCCATTTAGGCTAGCCATCTTTTGCGAGTGATGAATGCTTGAAGCGTTACCGCTTAATGAATATAGATATCAAGCTCAGCTGTCTTTATACCGGATTCTACTGCTATTAAAATATACCACGATTACCAACACCTCTCCTCATCTTTCCACCTCTTGTTTTTCTCCTTTTCATTCTATCTGGACGGACTGCATTGAGCACATCTCCCCCTAGATCATTCAACTCTGCCAATCCCCTTTTCTTTGCTGACGCCGCAAAACTTTGACCATCGATGACATCACGCGCTACATTTCCACCTACAGACAATGCTCTTTTCCCCAAACTAATTGCTCCTCTTTTCAGCATTGGTGCTGCAGATTTAAGTAAACTTGAAAAAATACTACCAAGTCCATTTCCTCTCATATTAGGCATCACTCGTCGTCCACTATACACTCCAATTCCATTTCCAGCTTGCATCTTGTAGTACTCATCAAAAAAATCTTTTGAATCCTCAGGGGTGTATCGTACCAAACTCATTATAATTCTTTCTCTCTATAGTGAACCGTCAACACAACCTTTCCACCATCAAATGGTATTCGTTGACCGTCGTCACTCGTTATAAGTACTTTAATCATATCACTATTTAGTGATGAAGCGTCAACATAGTGAGGATTTTTAAATTCTTGATACACAACACTATTCTTCTTTCCTTGAACTGGAACTACTCTCAATAAAGGTACATTCGTATCTCCTACCATTCTATTATCAACAATGTTGGAATAAACATACAGGGATGTTAAACCGGAATTTATATCAGGAGGTGTGATATTATTGTATCTACCACGAGGGTATGTAGTTTTTGATTCAAATCCAAAAATATATGCTATATCTTTGGAAAAGCTTATGGCAGTATCAGGATCACTGTTAGTTAGTAAAGCGGTGTTGGTGATCTTGTTGTAGGAGATCGTGAATTTCTTGTCTAAATCCATTTCATTCATTCTCTTTCGTATAATCTCCTCCAACTCCTCTATACTATCATATCTTCCATTACCGATTAGGATGAAGGACTTTTCGCTTTTACCGGAGACATTAGTCTTTTCTAGATATATTTTCCCTTCGGTAACATTTTTCCAATTATTAGAATAAGTCATATCTAGCAGAGCTACCTCCCATTTACCGCCATTGATAACCAAATATTTATACAGTCTCACTGTAAATTCGGAATTGTTATTATCAGGAAACTCTTCACCACTAGAGTTTGAGGGTAAAGTTATCAGCATCGACATTTTCCCAACGTATGATGATTATATCAAGCGTTGTTTCCTCATAAACTATTCATCTACCCAGTCATTGAACTTTTCTCCATAACCTAACCACTTAACCAGAATCTGTCTTTTACCTCTTCTCATTCTTCTTCCCAGTATCTTTTCAATTCTGAAAATCGTGGGTTTTTTTACTTTTTGCAACTCTTTTTCGTAAAAGGTACCATCAATCATCTCCTCAGCTAAATCTTTCACCCTATATACAACAGGTTTTTCATCAATAAGTACATCGGTGATTATAAAAATCTCAATCGTCCAATTCGGGGTGTATCCTCTTTCAAACGCTCCTCTTGCCTTACTTATTCTCACATAATCCCCAACCTTTAGTTTTGCTTCTTGAGTTAAACTATGTTCACCTCCTTCATACACACGATTCCATACAAGTTCTTGATTTTGAAAATTCACATCATTTGGTCTCATACCTATAGCACCATGAATTGTGTTGTTGTATGCATTAACCATTTCTGGTAAAACATCAATGTATCTATCATCATCTTTATATGTCAAATATCTATATATCTTCTCTTTTAAAGTTCTGTTAAAACGCTCCACCATCGATGCCTTTATCGTTTCATTTTCGGTTGTAAAGCGCTTGATCTTTTTTTCCGCCAGCAGAGTCTTGACATTGACGTTGTCAAACTCTTTACCTTTATCAGATTGTAAAGCTTTATAGTTTTCCCCTTCTAGTATTCTTCTCAATCCTCTTGCTACTACCGGTCCTGATTTGTTGATGAGCGGCACAGCCCAACCTTTTCTAGATAAAGAATCAATAGCAGTCAGTAAAAATGCTGTATTATTATTTTCATCTCTTCGAGATCGAACATCCATCAAATCTACCTGTAGCTGCTCCCCTATTCCAGCTACAATTGTAGGACGACGCTTAAACTTGGTTACAACTTTTTTATGTAACGTGTAGGCATCCTCACCACTCAACCATTCACGGATTCTTTTTTCTCCCTCTCGTTTTCTACGAGCTTTCAGTAAAGCTCTAGCTCCTCGTAGAGATGTATGTAATGCAGGATTGTAATACAACTCTTTTAGCGTGTCGATGTCCATGAATTAGTACCGGGAACGACCAACTTTTTCTTCTGAGTCTTACGTGTTCGATGCGGGGATTTTCTGACAGTTGTGATTCCTTCATCAGTTAGCAGGCTTTTAAATCTACTGTAATTGGTATTTCCCGATTGTATTTTACCTCCTTCGGTTAGAACGTCTCGTAGTAAAGTTTTGGAAGTCCTAGGATTCAACCAATGTTCTCCAATTTTCAGTCTGTTCTTCTCCGAGTCGAATCTACCAATTTTACTCAGATTATTCAACATTCTGACAGCGATCGTTTGATCACTCTTTTTTGTTGTTAAATCAGCTGCTTTTTTTTCAAAATCTTTTAAATTTCCGCTTTCACTATCGTGCTCATCTTCTCCATCAGTAAGAAATGTACTTCCTAGTAAGGTTGTGTCTTCAGTATCAAACAACCTTCCTTTTATTAATTCCATCCCAATATCATCATCATCATCAACCACTTTCACTGATTCTAACTCATTGTCTTTATCAACATTTGGTGAAAAGACATTAGGTTTATTATCGATAACCTTGCTATTGGCCAAAGGAAAAGTAGACTCTGTCTTTTTTTTCTTAATGAGATTCCAACTATCCTTTTGTGTCTGGTTTTGGTTATTTTTAATTTTTTTGACATCAGACAAATACCTACGTAGGTTTTCAACATTTTCATCTAACTTTTCGTATGAGGATAAGTCAGAATCATAAGCTGTTTCCAGTAGATCATTTCGCTTTCGCTTCATATTTCTCACTGTTATAGCTTCCATAGGATTATAATACAATGGAGGTCTGGTTTTCTCTTCCTTTACCACTGTTTTATCATCCTTTCTTTCCGTTAATCTATAGTATTCATCTTCAGTGAGTATAAAATTACGTCTGGAGAATGTTAAAGGCTGACGATTCATCTTTTTATTGATGATAAAACAGATACAATAGGTGTTATAATAGCATCCAAAAGATTCCCTCTACCACTCTGAATCAAAATTTTACGCTTATCATCAACTCTCCCTCTACCACTAAGTTTATGTAGCTCCTTCTTGTAACGCTGCAACTCAATAAACTGCTCAGAATCAAGAGGAACATGACCTAATATAATATTTTTAACGTTTTCTATCAATGATTGAAACAAATCTGAGTTAGCCTTTTCGACTATAGCGATTTTTCCTTTCTTACTCAGATCATCCAGAGCTAAAATCGCCATTCTATTTCGCATCATTCGTGTTGAGAGTTTCATCTTTATCTTCTCCCTCCGCCTAGCACACTTTTAAGTAACCCAGGAACTATATTGCTGATGATAGGTCCTAGTAGAGCACCTAAAAATCCTCCTTTTTGCAATACAGCTTTCTTATCATCTAACGTTGATTTTCTTACTAAAGCGCTAATATCCTTCACGTTTCGCTGCAACTCATTATACTGAGATGATGTCAATGGTATCGTTCCATTTATAATAGCTTTAGCACATTCCATTAGAGTCATAATAAACTCCTTTTTGGCTTTGGCTATAACAGACTTTTGAATAGCAAAGGTTGTATTGTTGAGCGATAACAACACAGCTGCATTTTTTGTTAATTTTTTCTCCAAAGCTTTAGACATTATAATGCTTTCGTGTTGCGTCGTTGAATAACAAAATATGATTGAGGTGAAGTGAATAGTAATTGTATTTATATCCTTTTACTTGGGTACATATAATATCATAGGGAGAACTGATGTAAAATTTCCCAATAGTCTATATTGATCATTCGTTTGTTGAGTCGTATCTATTCGTAAATAAGAGTATGGTTTCTTTGTCGCATCTTCAAAAGCCTCTTGTACATATTTTATTTTTGATGGAAAACATTGTCGAGCCAAATAGGAAATAGAAGAAGCATCTCTAGGGTTTTTAAAAAGAAAAAAATAATGACTATTCAAGGAAATTGTACGATTTCCTTTTAAAAACAGATTCTGAACAATAAAAAACACACTTATGTTCAAATGATGACTATGTTTTGTATACAAAGCATTAGCATCAGCTTTACCAGAAACTTCATCCATGAGATCATCAATTATCAGCCATCGATTTTTACCATCTCTGGGAAAACTCACTGTTATATCTATCATGCCTTCATGAAAAATCACTCCTGATACATCATCAAAGGCTTTTTGGTAGGATCCATAACAGTAGTGAATCTCTGTTGGTGGAGGGTGTGCTATAGTCTGACTAGCTTCAATCATTCGAAAAATCGCTTGCGTCTTTCCCGATCCAGTTGGTCCTGCAATCATTGCTGTAAAAGGAGATCGCATCGTCGGGTCATAATCTTCAGGTTTCCCATTCATCATAAAAAGATGTTCATCAATCAACAGTAGTTTCATTTATGATTCCAACAGGAGAGTTTCTCGCTTTTTGTGTTTTTTCCATAGCTTCTTCATACATACTAAACTCAGTAACACCTCCAAAAGTGGAAAGCCCTACGACAAATACCAAAATTATCATAATTATCAACGCTTTACGCTTCATACTCGGTAAAACATCTATCATATCACGTTCAGCACCATCAATAGTATCAACTTCATTCATCGGTCTCATCTCAACATCATCCTCCGTCGACATCTTAACTTCCAATAACCATACAATCTTATCACGTTTTCATTTATATACAATGTTAAAACTATCAAAAAAATCAAATGCCATACATGCAAAATCTATATGCCATATAAGTTCAAAATAAGTAAAAAAATAATCAAAAACTCAAATGCCACTTAAATGCCACTCAAATGCCACTCAAGTACCCCTCAAGTAAAATACAATATAAACTCGGCGAATTCATCCAACGTCGTAACCCATTGCATAACCTCCAAGGTCTAATCCACAAAAAAACACTTGGTAGGGAGATCTGCTCATATATTACTACTGGGGTTCTCAAGGGTTCTCAAGTAGTCAGAATAAATACGGGTAAACTTGGATTTTTTGTTCAATATTTTTGTTTTTGCCCAAAACAACACTTCTAAGCAGGATAAATATTGACATGGATATGAATTATTATGTATTTTATGAGATGACTACAAAAGTTACTGAATGAAAATTATTTGTCTGCAGCGTTTTGCTTTCAGACTAGAAAAATAAGAATTAATTACAATAGCTGTTAATCGACCACTTTCATACTTGTATTGTGAGGGGAAATGTCATACCCCAACACTAACAGCACATAGGGATTCATAGGCTAAAAAACGACGAGTTCCAGCAATGATTCAATGAACAGCAGAAAAAACACAGAATTTTTATAATTTATGACAGATAGATTTTTCAATACGTCTGTTACATTTTAAAGAGGGACAGCCAAAACTGATTTGTAGAATTCCATTGCTATGCTATCGTTATTTTGAATTGATTTTATTATCTATTATTGTTAATATTTGATCCAAGTATTCGCCTATTATTATTATTATTATTTATTATTATTTATTATTATTGATAAAATTGATATCATCATTAAATTTTAGTAATAATTATTATTATAATATTAATGATAATCATAATAATAGTAGGTTGATAATACTTAGTAATAGATATAGAGACTACATTAGTTAATAATAATAATAAATAATAATTATTATTATTCATTATTAATAATAATAATAATGGTTGTTGTTATTTTATATATCAGTCAGTTTATTTACTGATTAATTAATTATTAATTATCATAATAATTAATAAACTATAATTTATAATAATTACATTATTATTAATTTATTATTATTATTATTGTGCAGGATTTCACTGTGGGGGTGTGAGGTGGTAGCTCGGCCTACCTGCACAACCTCCCTGAACTGTGATGGCAACTGTGTCTAATGCTCTTAGCGATACAACCCTTCCACAGGTCGACTTAGTAGGCTGAGGAATGGTGACTAACCATCTCAGTTACTAGTGAGCTGCCGGTTGCGTTAGCTATTATCAGTGTGTATAGCAAGTTCGAACTTTGTTGGGTGAACTAGTCAAACTAGGTTCGGTCAACAGAGGTTCGGCTGTCTTGTTTCAGTGCTGTGCAGAGGTCGAACATTGAAGGCGAAGTTAGTCAAGCTAAGTTCGGCCAGCAGAGGTCCAGACTGATCTGCCTGTATATTACTACTCGAGTAATGGTGCGCAGTGAAGTTATTTGTTAGAACAAAGAAACTTCTGAGAGTGTGCAAGCTGACTCTGATTTATTGATACCAAAACATCCATAAAAGTGACAGACAAGTGCTAGACAAAAGAGGCCACACCTGGCACAATTGATTGGCCAGCGTGTGCGAATAAAATATAAGAGGTGGTGTTTAGGCTAATGGTTGATTGCACTCACATGGGTAACATATAAGATTGTATGATACAGTACGGTAAAATAATAATAATAAAAGGTACATAGAGCTATCGGCTCTAGAGTGCATGCATAGAACAACGATGTAAGCTAGATAGACTCGGTAAGTGTCATAGAACGGTCTGATGCATAGAACTAATAATAGTAAAGTGTTACCAGATGGCGCCTGTCCTTCACATACTCCCCTCCATTGGCGATGGTGGCCAATAAAACGTGTCGGCGTCATCGGCAGGGTATAGGTTATTCTCTAAATGGTCGGTTCAGCTCCTTCTTTATTTCTTCTGCTCTCAGCAGCAACTGGCAGGCGTCGTAGGTGACGGCATGTAACTCTCTGTCTAATGCCTCCATGCGGTGTCTATGCTACCGCCTCCGTCTCCGTCTTTCTGCTTCTGCCGAATGCTCGCGTTCGGCTCGCCAACTATATGAGCTTGGCTGTGGACGCTCCCTCCTAGGTGAGGTCGAGCGGCGAGGTGGAGTTGTCCTCCTCTTCTTTGTTGGAGGAGATGAATCTGGTTGTTTTCCCAGTCGTTTGTGTACTGGAGTCTTTTCCTTTGGTGCCTTGTCGTTAGGTCTCCTTTCTATTGGTGCCTTCTCTCTCTCTATGCAGGGGGCCGGGGTGCCGAAGGGTGGTGGTGATTTCCAGCCCATGGCTTCACAAAACTCTTCATATCGATCGGCATCTACCTCATACAATGGCTTAGATTTGCCACCGTGTTCGGCAGTGCCACCTTGCACACGAATATGCTTCAAGATGGCGTCTCTGGATGGGCTCTTCTTCCCACACTTGCAGAAGAAGAAGGTCAGGTGCTGCCGTACATGGTAGATGACACGCTTTTGTACTTGTTGGAAGTTGCAACGCTGACACTTCCACTGTTCACTGTCACCGACTTGCACTGCCATCCCCTTTATGATTTTTATCGTCTCTCCACTGAGCCAGATTTCTCTCATCAGGTTAGGTGTCGACTTTGGTGTAGTAATTTCTCCTTCCTCTACAAGAGCAATATGTCGTACATTGACGAGAGGTGATGTACTGGCTTTCTGCAACATGTCCTCCTTGCGGGGGACAGTTACTGTTAGTTTCATCTGTTGATCCAAGGCTCTGGTTAGTGACTGTATCGACACGTTCGGTAATTTCTCACCTGTTGTCGACGTGATGTCAATCTTCTCCTTGGTGTGTTGTGATGTTCTAGCCATGGTAGTCGATAGAATGTCCGGTTGATCTACTCTTCTGTTGTGTAGCGAACTCGTTCTCTGCTGGTTGACAACTGAGCGTTGGCGGCTCCTGCCTCTGTCTATATTTTGATTGGTGTTGGCTACCACGTGGTCCTCTATCGCCGCCCCCCACGTGGTTCCGTTATGGTGACGTAGGGTGGCAGTTTCTTGACTAGAGTTTTTGGCGGGTATTCGTTCGCAGTAACTGGGAGTTATGCTACCCTGTCTCTTATTCTTTTCGGCGGCGAGTTTACTGGGTTGGGGAGTTGTTTCCTCTTGCTCGCTTTTTCTCCCTCGTCTCTCTTCATGACAACTCGTCCCTATTTCTTCTATCTTTCTTTTATTTATTCTTCGTTTCACTTCTATCCAACCGATTTCGGCCGGGTTTTTTGATACTTCTTTCTCCAGGATAGTGGTTGACGATGTCTGTGATGTGACCTCTCTGCTTCTTGCTCCAGTTGGTGGGGTGTTAGGTAGGTGGGGCTCCCCCCCTGCTGTATAGCAATGGTAGTCGTTCAACCTTGTTGGCTTTTGCCTGTCTCTCTGTGGTCGACTCAGGGGTGAGGTGGGCAACCGGCTTGGTTGCAGGGGCGGCCAGTCCTCGTCATCGAGGGCTGGGGGCATCGGTGGGCTGGGTGCCCTTTGGATGACCTCTGGTGGGGGTATGTTCTCTTCTTCCACACTTCTCCTTTCTTCTATTTTGACCTTGCTGTGTCCTATCACTTCAGGCCTTCTGGTTGGACTGCGGCGCGCCGCAGGTGAAGGCGGGGGTGACAACTCCTGAGTGTGGGGTGTCTCCTCTTGTAGAGGAAGGTTTCCAGGGTCCTGGAGAGGCGACGGACTAGGGGGTTCCCCAGCCAGCGGCGATCTTTCTGGTAGGGGTGACGGTAACGGCAATGGTTCTGGTACCGGCAGTGGTAGGGGCAATAACTCTAGGTTCTCAGCGGGGGCTGGGCGTGCCTTGGTGGGTCGTCCTCTTCTGGCCCCTTTCATATTGGGTTGGAGGGCGGGTTCCCGACAAGGGGGTGCTCGGCCGACCGGTTCTTGACACATCCTATAATGGCGCAGCGGCATTCCATTCTGAATGGACCACTGCCCATTTCTCTCCACTTTATAGGTATGGTTTGGGAAGGCCTCCAGCACCTGGTAGGGTCCGACGAAGCGTGGCTGCAGCTTCGGATTGCTTCCCTTCACTCTCCGTTTGTTTTCTAGCACGACGAGTTCCCCCTTCTGAAACACGGCGGGCTCCTCATCGTCTTGACTCCTAATCTCTTGCTGCTGATGTCTTAAATACTCATGTGCCTTCTGGAGATTTTCCTGCACTTCTGCTGTGTGTTCCGAGACGTTGCGAGGGTCCAAGGAAGGGGGCGTGCCTGTTAGTTGGTCAGGAAGGCGTACCTCCCGTCCCATTACTAACATGTTGGGCGTTTCCCCGGTTGCTGAGTGGGGGGTGCTGCGACAGGCCCGCATGATTTGCGGCAGCAGACTGTCCCACTCGTCCTGGCCTTTCGTCAATATCAACGTCCGGAGTGCATCTCCCAGCGTCCGGTTTTGACGCTCCACCATCCCGTTCCCTTGCGGGTGATAGGGGGTGGTCCTTGTCTTTTTGATGCCCCACAGGCTACACAGCTCTTCTAACAGCACGGACTCAAACTGAGCCCCTTGGTCGGAGTGTAGCTGTTCGGGCAGGCCCCAGTAAGCAAACACTCGTTCGTCCAGCGCGACGGCGACCGTAGGTGCTGTGGCATCAGGCAGAGCTATCGCATCCTGCCAACGGGTGAAGTGGTCGGTGAGGACCAACACCCAACGGTTCTTCCTTTTCGTCAAGGGCAAAGGGCCGACCAGATCGACCGCAAGCTTCTGAAAAGGTCGTCCTGCATAAATCCTTTGCCGGTGAGGGTTCTCTGCCTTTTTTCCATTCTTGGCGACTTGGCATATCTCACAATCCTTGATTAGTCTCCTGACCAGGGGGGATATGCCTGGCCAGTACCAATCCATCAGGATGCGCTGTCTCGTCCGATGAATCCCTGCATGGATCATCCGGTGTGTCTCCCAGACGACCTGTGTCCTCCTACTTGGTGGGCAGACTACACATTGCTTTGCTCTGGAAGGGTGGTGCAGCGTGATTACGAGCACCCCGTCAGGGCCGATCTCCATCGCCTCCTTCCGATCATACAGTGTCTTCAACTCGACACTCCCTTCGGCCAATTCTCTCTCTGTGACGCTTCCCGGCCGTCTCAGCTCGGCATAAATCCGGCCTACCGCATCCTGCCCGCCCCTTTGCTCTTGAGCTAAGATTTGGGCGGGGTGTACCGGGTTTGTCACAGTGAGGTTGACCCGCTCCTCCTTCTCTCCTCTCTCTGTAGACTCCCTCTTCATCATCTCTCCCGGCCGTCTCGGCTCGGCGTAAGTCCGGCCTACCGCATCCCGTCCCTTTGGCTGGGCCGAATCCTGGGGGGGATGTACCGGGTTCAATGTGTTGAGGTCGTCTCTTGCCTCTCTCTGAGGTCTCTGTCCAGCCTCTTGCTGCAGTTCCACATGGGAAGGTCCTCCATCTCTCTGCTCGATGGAGCCGCACTGCCTGCAGTCCGCGCAGGGTCCCTGTCGGCTGAGCCCATCAGCATTACCATGGTGAGTTCCAGCTCTGTGCTCGAGCTTATAACGAAACTCAGCCAGGATCTCCAGCCATCGAGCTATCTGGTTCGATGGTTCCTTCCGTCTGCACAGCCAGCGGAGGGATGCGTGGTCCGTCCGGAGTTTGAATTCTCGTCCATAGAGGTAGGGGCGGAAATGTTTTACTGCCTTGATGACAGCAACCAGCTCCTTCCGGGTGACGCAGTAGTTCCTCTCCGCTGGTGCCAGCGTCTTGCTGAAGTAGGCAATGACGCATTCCTTGCCTTCTTGTACTTGGGAGAGCACAGCACCGACTCCTACCGCACTGGCGTCAGTGTCCAGTATATACGGTAATTTGGGGTCGGGGTATCCGAGTACCGGGGCTTGGGTGAGTCTGTCTTTGAGCTGGTCAAAGGCTGTCTGCTCCACCTGTCCCCACTTCCATGGTGTCTCCTTGCCCGTCATCACGGTGAGAGGTTTAGCAATAGTGGCGTAGTCGGGGAGGTACTGGCGATAGTACCCGGCTGTTCCTAAGAATGCCTGCAGCCCCTTTACGTCCGTTGGTGCTTCCCATCTCCTGACTGCTTCCACCTTTCCTGGGTCGGTGGCTACTCCTTTTGCGCTTACTACGTGTCCGAGGTACTTGACCTCTTCTTGCAGCAGTTCGCATTTGGAGGGCTTTACCTTCAGGTTTGCCTGGTGGAGTCGTCCCAGCACTTCTCCGAGCCTCTGTAAGTGCGTCTGGAAGTCGGGCGCGATGATAATCACATCATCTAAGTACAAGAGTAACGTCTTCCAGTGAAGACCTTTGAGGACCTTTTCCATGAGCCGTTGAAAGGTGGCGGGGGCTGACGTCAACCCGAAAGGCAACACCTTCCATTTCCACAGGCCACTTCTTGTGGTGAAGGCCGACTTGTCACTGGCGTCCTGATCCAGGGGAACCTGCCAGTACCCACTAGTGAGATCCAACGTAGTGAAGTACTTACTCCCGGCTAGAGCATCCAGTGATTCGTCGATTCTGGGGATGGGGTAGGCGTCCTGTTTAGTTATGTCATTCAGCCTCCGGTAGTCCACACAGAACCTCCACGTGTCGTCCTTCTTCCTTACCAGTACCACAGGGGAGCTCCAAGCTCCGCCGGCCGGCTCGATTAGATCCTTCTCCAAAAGGTCCTTAATCTGGCGTTCTGCTTCCGCCTCCTTCTCTGGCCCCAACCGGTGTGGTGGGCATCGAATAGGTCGGGCCCCTTCCACTGTGGGGATTGAATGCTCTGCTAGGGCTGTTCTGCCCAGGTCTCCGCTATGGCTACTGAATACCGTCTGGTATTCGATCAGCAGCTCCTTCACTTGCTGCTCCTGCCATGGGCCCTGGCACCCTCTCTTTGCTTGCTGGAAGAGGTCGTGCAGATGGGGGGGCAACTCTCTTCCTCCCATCTTGCTCCTCTGTTGTCCGTCTGGTTTGGTCAGCTCTTGGACGCCACCCTCTTCCACTCCCGTAAAGGTACCAATAACCTCTCCTGCGGGTAGCCTTAGGGTGTCCTGCGTCGGGTTCAGACATCTAACCAGCACGTGTCCCTGAGCGTCAGGCCTGTTGACGCTGGTGGCGATGGGTATCCCACCGTGGATGCTTTCAATCACTCCCTGAGGGAACGTATCCCTGGAGCTCAAGTTACATGGAATAGTCACTTCTGTCTGTGGTGGAAGCTGGGTGTCCTGTCGGACTTGCACCTTGGACACGAGATTTCTCCCGTGGCGGTCGGTACAGGCCAGCTCCTTTCCTTGTATCACCAGCACTGGACGGTCGAACCCCATCTGGCATCCTTGGCTTGTCAGGAAGGGCATCCCTAGGATAACGTCTTCGTTGACTTGGCTGACCACAAAGGTCTCTTCAAACTTGACGTGCCGTATCCTTCCCTTCAGTGAGAGCAAGCCGTAGAATGGAAGTCTAGTACCGTCGGCCATGATCCCATGGGAATCGTAGTGCTGCAGGTTGCGCTGTACGTGGTTCGGTAAACGATCAAAGACTCGCTTGGACAACAGGTTAGTGTTGCAGCCTGTGTCTATGAGATGTGTTACCGCTTCTCCTTCTACCCTTCCAGGTAGGTAGTAACTCGAGCGATATGGTCGCTCGATCTGGTTGCTCTGGAGTGTCACAGGCTTTGGAATGAATTCTTCCTTCTTCAGCGGGGGCGTTTGGGTCTGCCTGTCCTTCCTCCTGGGCCTTGGTTCCTGCTGCTCTGGAGTCTCGTCGCCGTCCGTTTCTTCCGCCACTGAGCTGTCGAGTGCCGACAGGCTGGCAAAACGGTTGTGTAGGGCGATAGGGGGACTAGTCGGGAGGTCCAGGGGAGGAGTTGCTCGACGCACTGTTGCCGGTCCACTGGAGGGCGCCTGTGCCCTTTCCTTCTGCGGTGTCGTTGCCCGTGTGCAGCCAGCGGGTCTCCCTACTGCTGCGGGCGGTAGTCGTTTCCCTGGCGGCTAGGCCAAGGGACGGTTCTACACGCCTTCCGGGTATGGCCTACTTGTTGGCATCCCCAACATCTTCTGGGCGGCTCAGGCTTCTTTTCCGTCTTTAGGCTGGCAATCTCTTTGCTCAACCCTTCTACGGTCTTAAGCAGCTGTGCCAAGGGGTCCTTTACCTCTTGGTGTCGAGCCGTCTCTTTCTGGGGGGTCATCTCCTCTTCCAGGGGGTCGGTCTCTACTGCCCTGATGTGAGGTCCTCCCACTGGTTGGTGAGGCACCTGCAGGAACTCATTCCCTGCTAAGATCGCTTCCTCCAGATTCTGAGGGCGTACCGCCAACAAGTGACGTTGTAGGTACGTGTGCCCTAGAGTGCTGTGGAACGTCTGCATTACCAGCTCATCCCTATTTTGTCGCGGCAGGGTGCTGTGGGCTGCCGTAACGAGGTGCTCGACCGTGAGGGCATGGTCTCTGAGGCTTTCTCTGGGGTTTCGTCGGTAGCTTAGCAACTTTGCTTGGGCTTCCGAACGAGTCATACCAAAGGTCGCCCATAGTGTCCGTGCCACTTCCTCAGTGGTCTCACCTCGACCGCACCGTTCGGCCTTGCCTGTCAAGGCTTGGCGTAGGTGGATAACTGCTTCTTCCACCGGCCAATGGTTTGCTCTGGTCACCTCCTGAAACCGTTGCAGAAAGTAGTCCACATCCCCTGTACCATCATACTGTGGTACTCTGAACTTATCTCTGGATGTGGCTACTGTCTAGGATATCGGTGAGCGTCCCCATCATCTGCAGGCTGGAAGGATCCCTGTCAGTGCTCAGTGCTCTTCTTCTGGTCGCCATCCGTCCTCTGGGAGGTGCTGCTTGTGGGTGTCTGTCAATCCCACTGCTGCCACCAATGTGCAGGATTTCACTGTAGGGGTGTGAGGTGGTAGCTCGGCCTACCTGCACAACCTCCCTGAACTGTGATGGCAACTGTGTCTAATGCTCTTAGCGATACAACCCTTCCACAGGTCGACTTAGTAGGCTGAGGAATGGTGACTAACCATCTCAGTTACTAGTGAGCTGCCGGTTGCGTTAGCTATTATCAGTGTGTATAGCAAGTTCGAACTTTGTTGGGTGAACTAGTCAAACTAGGTTCGGTCAACAGAGGTTCGGCTGTCTTGTTTCAGTGCTGTGCAGAGGTCGAACATTGAAGGCGAAGTTAGTCAAGCTAAGTTCGGCCAGCAGAGGTCCAGACTGATCTGCCTGTATATTACTACTCGAGTAATGGTGCGCAGTGAAGTTATTTGTTAGAACAAAGAAACTTCTGAGAGTGTGCAAGCTGACTCTGATTTATTGATACCAAAACATCCATATTTATGTGCATGATTACATAACAAAAGTGACAGACAAGTGCTAGACAAAAGAGGCCACACCTGGCACAATTGATTGGCCAGCGTGTGCGAATAAAATATAAGAGGTGGTGTTTAGGCTAATGGTTGATTGCACTCACATGGGTAACATATAAGATTGTATGATACAGTACGGTAAAATAATAATAATAAAAGGTACATAGAGCTATCGGCTCTAGAGTGCATGCATAGAACAACGATGTAAGCTAGATAGACTCGGTAAGTGTCATAGAACGGTCTGATGCATAGAACTAATAATAGTAAAGTGTTACCAGATGGCGCCTGTCCTTCACATTATGATGATCATTATCATTATACTATAATGATAATAATAGTTGTCTAACATTTATTGTTATTATATTAATTAATAACTTATTAATTACATGTTTTATTATTTATTATTGTGCAGGATTTTGTGGTTATGTCACCAGTTACCCTGGTAGCCCACCTGCACTACCTCTAGGTAGCAGAACTGTCTGTCTGTCCAGACAAGCTTGCTGTCAGCTTTGAATAACTGCTAGAAGGTAGGCCGTGATAAGCAAAAGTCTGCCAGGCAGGTCTGTCCCTCGCCTATCACTCGCCAGTCAACACTAGTGCTGCCAAACCTAGTGGGTCGTCAGAGCTGGTTGCCTTCTAGAGTAGTAAGCTGCCTGTTGCGCAGTGTTCAAGTATAAAGCTTGAGTGAGTGTAAAGCTATCTTTATTTTTGAAAAGAATTGTCTAGCTGTGCCTCTCGATATACACTGATATTAGTGAAAGGCTCAGTCGCTGTATTTATTTATACAAAGCGTTATGTAAGATTCCTTTCTGTAGTAGTTAGCCCTAATGACATTCAAAGGAAAGGGTGGCAAACAAAGAGTGACTCAAGCATGTATAAAAATAGCCTGAGCAGTATAAGATTGGCTACACAAAGAAAAGGGGTACAAGATGTTTGTCATGTACGCATTTTACAGAATTGTTACTATGTTAGTAAAAGTAAAGAGCTTCTCAGATTTCATTCGCTGGTTTCAAACCACTCCCTGTCGACATCTACTCTCAGAGGTGAAAGCTCTAGTTAAACTGATTCTAGTTCTTCCTGCCACCAACGCTATAAGCGAGGGGTCATTCTCGACATTGAACCGAGTAAAGACCTGCCTTCGGTCAACCATTACCGAAGACAGGCTCAACAATGTAATGAAGATTCACATTTACAAAGACATTACTGAAAAACTGGACCCTCAAGTTGCAATAAAGTAATTTGTAGGCACTAGCAAAAAAAATGCAGAAAGGATCGAGGTCAAAATTTGAACAGTGTAAGCTATGGTGGCTCAGAACGTTTTCTGTTTTGCGTTTTGAAATGTCTGCACGCTTTCCAAACCGTTTGAACAAATATGAAATAGTCTGAGCTTTTGTAAAACTTCTGAACGCATTGTGAAATCGTTTGTGGGCTTTGAAAATCCGAGCCGATTTGCTGGTTCGCTCTATTGATCATAGATCTACAGTTCATTTATGATTGATAATGTTTTTCCTAGACACCGAACAGTTGAATTTTCTTTGAATAAATAAATTAAATATTATTTGTTTCAAATTATTTTAAATAATAAATACAACCTAATTATAGATGTAAAAATTAATTTTAGAGATTATATTCAATAACAGTTTTATACAGTTAATTAATTTTCTCTATGTCTTTTGATCTACGTTTATGTTGATCAAGTTGTACAGAGGCTATAAATAAAATGATGATTAATCGATTTTGGTTCGAAAGCCATGTGCTTTGCCAACTTTTCCAACTATTTTAAAATAGTTTAGACTATTTTAAAACAGTTCAGACTATTTCAAAATAGTTCATACGGTTTGTAAATACTTCATACTCTTTCTAAAGCGTTCATACGGTTTGTAATTTTCCAAATCATCAGAATCATTTCTAAGCCGTCTGAATTATTTGCAAGACAACTATACGGTTTGCAGAATTTACGATTGTTAGACAGGAAATACAGTTTTATAGCATGAATCCCGTAACTGCTGAGGCCGACGATCAATTTACTATAACCAACAAGCCCGTTTTTAAACATAGTTACTTGGGGTATTTTACTACAATTACCCAATTATTTTCAATGTTAGAGACGCTTTGAAAACCGTCTGGACTATCTCAAATCCGTTCATGCGCTACGAGCCACCCTAGTAAGCAGAGTATATTTTTCATGCTAACATTTTTAACTCTTTTGTTTGTTAATAAAGTGAAGTACTTGTGTAATTCTTGTATTTCTAGAAGTTCTCACATGAATTGTCTGTTATATCGTGAATTACCCATTATATTGAAATGTAGAGCCGTAAAATGCGTGGGCGGCCGGAGCTCCGCCCCGGACCCTCTGGGGTGCTTGCAGCATCCCGCCCCAGGCCGGATGGCTTCGGAGCTACATGCTGTCCTTAGCGCCTTTGAGTCGTATGTATTTTGGCTGTCCCAGGCAAATTTTCTAAACTACAGCCCTGTTTTGTAATGTTTCAAGCAGGAAGTAAATAAGATCCTCTCATTTTCTTCCTCAGGAGTGCTCTTTAGTTATATCTATAATACATAGTAACTAATGACTCTATCATACATAGTTATATGAATTAATTTTACAAAAATACTTCGGAACTTTCTTTAAATAGATATGAAACTTACCATCATAGAAGACGAGACATGTCCTTTGTGTTATCGATTAAGGTTCCGATGTGCTGTTCTGGACAATTCTCTTTTTCATTTTCATCAAAGTAGGAGAGACAGGTGTGTTGCGGCAAAGTATCGAACAGTTCTGAGGCTTGAATGAAAGCTTGAAGAGCTGAGAGTAGAATGACATCGTAAGAAATCATTTTGTTCGTATTTTGTCTTAGTCCTTTGAATACGATTACACCGCTTTCTTCCGCCACCACAGATGAAGCTATTTGAGCAGGGATGCTAATATCTCCAATCAATAGCTCTCCATTCACCATACATCTGTAATTAGCCACTATAATATCAGCAGTCTTGTTCCAACGAGTATCACATTTTCTTAGCATTCCAGGATTCTCATAAGCTATAACACTTCCTGTCGGAAAATCGTGTAGGTGAGCAACACTGAAATAAGCCTGTATTCGTCTCAAACCCTTGCCGTACAATGAGTTGAATGGATCGTTGATCTTTTGATTACATCCTTGAGATTCAGCGGTACGAAAAATCGCATATCCTGTCTTTCCTTCTCCCATATAAGTTAAAACAATTGGACGTGTTTGCTTAGCTTTATTAACAAGCAGTCCTGTTTTGGTTGAAACATCACTCTTCACTCGGGTTCTCTTTTTATCCTTTCGATAGTTGTAAATGATGACACACTTTGATTCATCACAAAATTCAACAGACAACACCTCCATAACTGTTGGTACTGGTAGTTCGCAGATTTCCATGGCCGCTTCAAGTTTTTCTATACTATCTGGAGAGAAAGAGTTTATTAACCCGGCGCTTTTGTAGGTGAGAGTGGTTAGTTCATTACTTCCTGCATAGTGAAAGGGTATTCTGGTGAGATGAAAAAGCGTTTTGTCTCCAACACCCGTCAAAACTAGTTTTTTGCACTTCGAGCCAGTTTCAATATCATCTTTTGTCAAATCAATGAAAAATCGTTTCCTCATCGATGTTTTTTTGAAGAAAGCTTGTTAGTAGGCGATGTGAATGAAGTAAAATTTTGTTGGAATTCTGGTTCATCAACCACCAATTGACTTTCTGGCATATCAAAGATAGCAGAAGGTGATGGGGAAAGGGTTTGCTGGGGTCCTGCTTCTTCATTCATCGGTTGACTTCCTTCGTCTTGAGTATTCATTCTGAAAAAGAAACAAAACATTTTGTTTAATTTTTTGTAGTTACTTTTAAAATATCATAAAGATCATAACCCTTCAGCTAGTCGTGTTAGCTAACAGAAAATAAATATTTTTACTCATACCTTTATAAAGAAGGTGAGCTCCTAGTAGTTGCAATAGAAGGTTTAGTAGATGTTGCTTCTCCGCTAGCCGTTGTAGAACTGGATGCTTTCTGTGTGAAAACAGTGGCCCTTAGACAGGTAAAGTTGCACTGAATAAATCCTATGAATCAGCATTTTTTCACGCGAATACAACCCAATGCTTTCGCGGGAAGAAATAATTTATTTTCACACGAATGGAAACCGTTGCTTTCGCGGGAATAAACATTTTATTTTCACGCGAATACAAACCAATGCTTTCGCGGGAATAAATAATTTATTTTCACGCGAATGGAAACCGTTGCTTTCGCGGGAATAAAAATTTTATTTTCACGCGAATACAAACAAATGCTTTCGCGGGAATAAATAATTTATTTTCGCGCGAATAAAACAGGAATATTTCACGCGAATAACACTATTATGATAGAGTTTTCACGCGAGTGTTTTTAATAGTTATAAGCTAAATGAGTAAGAGTGGCTCAAAGTATATAAGAACAGCTCTCTCTGCATAGAATTCATTCTCTCCAGCAACAACCTCAGGAGCGTCAACTACTACAACTGATAATAACCTCAGAAGCCTCAACTACTACAACTGATTTCTTGGTGATAAGGTAAGAATTAATAGAAAAACTATTTAATAGAAGTTAAAATGTAATTATTTTACAACACTATTTAATCATCCTATACTAATACATAACATTTTATTTTAGTCCATTATGAGTTTAAAAAGATATACAATCAAAGACTACCTCCCGAAGATATATCATAGCTATATTAAAAAAAAGTCAAAGTACAGGAAAAGGCTGGATATCGCTTGACATTACAAGCTATATTATTATGTATGACACAACATTTGCTAACTGTAGCTTCTTTATATGGAGAACTTTCACCGGTACAATACCGACCATACACTACACATAAAGACATTGACAATCCAGTAGAAGTATTTAAGCTCATGGCTCAAAACAATTTTCAAACAGTTGTAAAAATGTCAAAAACTGTCAGTATTAATGATTACTTGAAAAAAATTCAAAGAAAGGTGTGGAATAAAGAGCTCACTCAAAAATTAATTTCAATACAATGGACTAATGAATTATTATATCATTTTCAATCAGATATATGTAGATACATACAAACGGATGAACATCTCTCATCATCCATTTTTTCATTCGAAATGATATTGGAACTGTTTCAAGTTCATAATATTTAATATTTACTCTTCATATATCCCTAATTATTATGCAATAAATGTATATAATCATATATTGATTCATTTTGATCAATGTATTTATTCAATGTAGATATATCTCCACTCTCCCATCTCTCCTCTTTTCCTCTCTCCTCTCTCTCAAGATACCATATGAGTTCAAACTACGTAAGAAATTATCAAAACTTAAATGCCATACATTCAAAATCTATATGTCATATAGGTTCAAATTAAGCAAAAAGATAATCAAAACTCAAATGCCACTCAAATGCCACTCAAATGCCTCTCAAATGAAATACAATATTAACTCGGCGAATTCATTCAACGCCTTAACCCATTGCCTCAACCCCGAGGCCTAATCCACGAAAAAACACTTGGTAGGGAGAAATGCTCATATACTACTACTAACGTTCTCCAATTTTCAGTCTGTTCTTCTACGAGTCGAATCTACCAATTTTACCCCGATTATTCAACATTCTGACAGCGATCGTTTGATCACTCTTTTTTGTTGTCAAATCAGTTGCTTTTTTTTCAAACTCTTTCAAATCTTCGCTTTCACTATCATGCTCATCTTCTCCATCAGTAACAAATGTATTTCCAAGTAGGGTTGAGTCTTCAGTATCAAACAACGTCCCTTTTATTGATTCTATCCCGATGTCATCATCATCATTCGTTTTCACTGATTCTAACTCAATGTCTTCATCGACATTTGGTGAATATGCATTAGGTTTATCATGAATAACTGTGCTATTGGCCAAAGGAGAAGTAGACTCTATCTTTTTTTTCTTAAAGGAACTCCAACTATCCTTTTGTGCCTGATTTTGGTTATTTTTAATCTTTTTGACATCAGACAAATACCTACGTAGGTTTTCAACGTTTTCATCTAACTTTTCGTGTGAGGATAAGTCAGAATCACAAGCCGTTTCCAGTAGATCATTTCGCTTTCTCTTCATATTTCTCACTGTTATAGCTTCCATAGGATTATAATACAATAGAGGTCTGGTCTTTTTTTCCTTTACCACTGTTTTATTCTCCTTTTTTTCCGTTAATCTCTAGTATTCATTTTCAGTGAGTATAAAAATACGTCTGGAGAATGTTAAAGGCCGACGATTCATCTTTTTATTGATGACAAAACAGATACAATAGGGGTTATAATAGCATCCAAAAGATTCCCTCTACCAGTCTGAATCAAAATTTTACGCTTATCATCAACTGTCCCTCTACCACTAAGTTTATGTAGTTCCTTCTTGTAACGCTGCAACTCAATAAACTGCTCAGAATCAAGAGGAACATTACCTAATATAATATTTTTAACACTTTCTATCAATGATTGAAACAAATCTGAGTTGGCCTTTTCGACTATAGCGATTTTTCCTTTCTTACTAAGATCATCCAGAGCTAAAATTGCCATTCTATTTCGCATCATTCGTGTTGAGACTTTCATATTTATCTTCTCCCTCCTCCTAGCACACTTTTAAATAACCCAGGAACTATATTGCTGATAATAGGTCCTATTAGAGCAGATAAAAAGCCTCCTTTTCGCAATACAAATTTCTTATCATCTAACGTTGATGTTCTTACTAAAGCTCTAATATCCTTTGCGTTCCGCTGCAACTGATTATACTGAGATGTTGTCAATGGTATCGTTCCATTTATAATAGCTTCAGCACACTCCATTAGAGTCATAATAAACTCCTTTTTGGCTTTGGCTATAACAGACTTTTGAATAGCAAAGGTTGCATTGTTGAGGGATAACAACACAACAGCATTTCTTGTTAATTTTTTCTCCAAAGCTTTAGTCATTATAACGCTTTCATGTTGCGTCGTTGAGTAACAAAATATGATTGAGGTGAAACGAGTAGTAATTGTATTTATATCCTTTTACTTGGGTACATATAGTATCATAGGGAGATCTGATGTAAAGTTTTCCAATAGTCTATGTTGATCATTCGTTTGTTGAGTCGTATCTATTTGTAAATAAGAGTATGGTTTGTTGTTGCATCTTCAAAAGCCTCTTGTACATATTTTACTTTTGATGGAAAACATTGTCAAGCCAAATAGGAAATAGAAGAAGCATATCTAGGGTTTTTAAAAAGAAAAAAATAATGACTATTCAAAGAAATTGTACGACTTCCTTTTAAAAATAGATTTTGAACAATAAAAAACACACTTATGTTCAAATGATGACTATGTTTTGTATACAAAGCATTGGCATTGGCTTTACCAGAAACTTCATCCATGAGATCATCAATTATCAGCCATCAATTTCGACCATCTCTGGGAAAACTCACTGTTATATCTATCATGCCTTCATGAAAAATCACTCCTGGTACATCATCAAAGGCTTTTTGATAGGCTCCATAACAGTAGTGAATTTTTGTTGGTGGGGAGTGCGCTATAGTCTGACTAGCTTCAATCATTCGAAAAATCGCTTGTGTCTTTCCCGATCCAGTTGGTCCTGCAATCATTGCTGTAAAAGGAGATTGCATCCTTGGGTCATAATCTTCAGGTTTCCCATTCATCATAAAAAGATGTTCATCAACCAACAGTAGTTTCATTTATGATTCCAACAGGAGAGTTTCGCGCTTTTTGTATTTTTTCCATAGCTTCTTCATACATACTAAACTCAGTAACACCTCCAAAAGTGGAAAATCCTACGACAAATACCAAAATCATCATAATTATCAACGCTTTACGCTTCATACTCGGCAAAACATCTATCATATCGCGTGTAGTACCATCAACAGTATCAACTTCATTCATCGGTCTCATCTCAACATCATCCTCTGTCGACATCTTAACTTCCAATAACAATACAATCATATCACGTTTCATTTTTATACATTGTAAAAACTATCAAAAAAATCAAAAGCCATACATTCAAAATCTAGATGCCATATAAGTTCAAATTAAGTAAAAAAATTATCAAAACTCAAATGCCACTTAAATGCCACTCAAATGCCACTCAAATGCCCTTCAAATGAACTACAATATAAACTCGGCAAATTCATTCAACGCCGTAACCCATTGCATCACCCCGGATTTCGACCCCACAAAAAACCACTTGGTAGGGAGATCTGCTCATATACTACTACTCATCTCAATAGTCATAAATTTATTTCATAATTATTATTTAATCAATTTCAAAAATAATAACGGCTCTTCTAATAAAACCCATGCATTGGTTTTTTTTTCATTTTTAACCATGAAACCTGTTGTGTATAAAACCAAAATTTAACCAAAAATAAAGAAAATGCTGTCTAAAAATTCTTCCGGAAATTTTGAAATTTTTTCCAATTTCATTTTTTTGAAAAGTAAATCAGTCAACATCTAGGAAGCCCAGCTTTTTGTAACCAGCCCCTTTTGGACAACTCTACTTTTAGCAGTATATAACTTTTTGCATTTTTGAGAAAAAGCTGTGTTCGTGTTAGTTCTGATTGCATCAACGGGAATCATTTTGTTGAGGAGAATGAGCTTGGTAAGCTTTTTAAATCAAGTTAAGCATAAAAATTGAATCAACTCCACTAAAAAAAACTTGTCTCCAGCCTTTAAATTGGTTGTGTTCAATCGACAGCTTTTTCGATCACACTTAATAACTTCCTGCTAACAGGGGAAGAATGTGACTGCGGACCTGCTGCATTCTGTAAAAGCAGATGTTGTGATGCCTCTACTTGCAGATTATTTAGGAATGCTACTTGTGCCACAGGTGAGTGTAACTTTGTGATTGGAAATTTGATGAAGGTCACGAATTCTTAAACATACCTTACGTATAGCAATTGCTTGGCAATTGACTTCCCGAATGTGTATCTTTTTTCAGCTTTGATTTCCAGAGAAATCATTAAGTAATTGCAAGTATTTAGTTGGAAGTTACACCAGGCATTGATTGTAATCAAAAGTCGCTAACCAATTCCTTGATAAACCAATCACAGGGCACAAAAACGTCATCCTCATTTCCAGTAGGGTCTCGTCATCTGCAGAGCCCGACCTATATGGTAGTTTGTGGGCTATAGTTTGTAACAGCGAGTTTAAATGGAATCGCTGAAAAATGGATAAAAAGAACCTTTTTCTGGGAGTTTTATCTATCACTAAGGAAAATTGCCCACAGTTTATAATTTACTATAATACCTAAAGCTGATTTTAATCTAGTTTTACACGTTTCCTGCTCGAAACTTATCTTACTTCCATTTTTTAAAGGCTTCTTTTCACAGAAGATGGTCTCTGATAAGTCCCACAGAAAGTTTGCCCTGTTAACAAAAGTGCACTGGCCTAATAGGCTAATCAAACTCACACATTATATGTAATGTCATCGCACAATGCTTACAATAATCCTAGCCAATCACAAGGGCCGTAATATCATGCTAGATGGCATAGTTGAGCACTTTTGTTGGTTCACTGTTGCTCACCTCAGTTTTGACTGCGTTTACTACCATTTTGATATCAATAATAGCAAGTATGGTAGTGGATTTTAGTGTTCACTAAGTCTGCGCACACATTGCACCACATCTGGCATTCTTACCATAGCCATGACCAGAATGACCAGAAACGGCTAGACCAAATAGATTAGAACTATACTTATGTCTATACCGACCCTGTAAGGAGCTATGCCGACCTATACCGACCTATACCGACCCTTTATGCAGCTATAACGACCTCACTGGGTCAGAAGGAAGTGAGTCAATGTAGCCTGAGAACTCAAAAGTAGCCTGGGAGGAGTAAGAATCCATTTATCAGAGATTTCCAAACCTAATTCTTACGAAAGATGGAGCACTAAAGCTAGCAAGACCAACGACTAGAGGAATGACTGTGATTGGTGCATTAGCCTCTAACTCCATTAACTACTACAGGGCACTTATTCCCTTTAAGCCCATATCATTGTTCTTATTCGTTATGTATTCATATACTCATATTCATTGGTGCACGTTGTAATGTTATTCTGTGATTGGCTGTTCACTATAAAAGGCAGAACTTTGTCTGTATTTCTCAGTTGTAATGTGCCTTTTACTAACTCGTTTTATTCTGGAGGAATAAATGCATATTGAGTGGATTTTGGGGGGCCTACCAAGCATGCCCCAACAACACCTCACTCCAGAGGTCAACTTCTAACAGAGGAGTATACCGACTCCACAACTGTTCTCAGAGCCCACGGCTCAAACGCACAACTCGATGTTTTGTTGAGTATACCATAGTTCATTATTCAAGGCATAATAATGGTAAATGTATTATGCTACTTGGCTCGCTCATGATTTTCTTGTATTCAACACATTCAGATCACTGTGTGTGTTTAAATTGTTAATTTGTTTTTTTAAACTTTTGGAGTTAAACTTGTTTCCTTTTTCACCCCAACTCTAGTAGGATTTAGAGCTGAGTGCAACAAATCCATCTCCGGTAAATTCCTCTTTGAACAGCCCAGGGGGTGGTTTCAATTAGCGTCATAAAAGTGTCCTAAGGCTGTTTTGGCCGTTAATTTAGACCTAATTGGTCGTAGGCTTTTGAGACCGTTTCAATTACAAAATCTAACGACTGCTTCATGACCAGTTTAGGTCCGATCCTATAACCACTCACTCGTGGTTATAAAAAGGTCCTTAGCATTTATTTGTATGTAATAATGATCTCATATAAATTATAATAAAAAAAATGTAGTATATTGGCAAATGATGTCTGGTAAAATAATAATTGTGGTTAGAAAATAAAAATGAAAGAAATACTGTAATGGATTTTGGGGGGCCGACCAAACGTCCACCAAAAACACCTCACTCCAGAGGTCAACTTCTAACAGAGGAGTATACCGACTCCACAACTGTTCTCAGAGCCCACGGCTCAAACGCACAACTCGATGTTTTGTTGAGTATACCATAGTTCATTATTCAAGCATAACCCAGCAAGGCATAATAATGGTAAATGTATTATGCTACTTGGCTCGCTCACAAGGAGAATACCAATACAATACAAGGAATAATGAGAAGTGTTCTCCCTTTTATAGGCAGAACAGGGGAAAATATAAGCTCAAATAAGGGGGCAACAAATCAGCAAGAGCAGGAAGTCATTGCACTAATCAAAACATGAGATATAAATGATATGATACAACATTGGCTAATATAAGGTTAAATATGCAAGGCGCCCAGAAGTGGGGGGGGGGGGGCGGAGCTTATCAGTCAATATTGCTGATTCATGATGGTGCAATGAGTAGCTCTAGTTCCTGGTCCTTATGGCTTGTGGTCCTTGGCTTTGGTCTTGTCTGAGGACAGCTAAGCTACAAAGTCGGGCTCCTGCATCTTTAGTAACATTTTGGGCTCTCAGGCTAGAGTCGTTCTTCCCTCACCGACCCGGTATAGGGCTAGTAGTGGCACTGCAGGGCCGGTAGTGGCACTGCAGGGCCGGTAGTGCATGCTGCAGGGCTGGCAGTGTGTGCTGCAGGGCCGGCAGTACCTCTGCAGGGCCGGCAGTGAATACTGCAGGGCCGGTAGTAAATGCTGCAGGGCCGATAGTGTTTCTACCGGCTTACTTGCTTATGTACTTACGCCTAAACTGCTCAGTTTAGGCGTTCCTGACACCCAGCAGTTGTCAGGGGGACCTTGCGCAATGATAGTGGTCACAAAAATCCACCACAATATGTACTCAATAGCACTGAGTAATGTATTTGAACCAAGGACCCCTAACTGGTTGTAGAGTAGAAATACTCTGTCTTGTGTTCATTTGGTACATCACCAACCCTGTTGTTGTAACAGGTAAAACTAACAACTTACCAACTACCAACCTCAGCTAGTGATTTCCAGCTACCAAAATTCACTACAGTATTCATTCAATTGTCTTTATTTTCTATCCATGCATGCTTATATTTAAATACCCTTCCAGTCCTACTCTCATACATATATATACACACCGTTATACCGTCAAACATGCATGTAGGAGCTTGCTGTGACCTTGAAACCTGCTCAACTCGCCCACTATCAACTCTTTGTCGTCCATTACAAGACAACGAATGTGATTTGGAAGAGTTTTGTGATGGCAGAACAGAATGGTGTCCTACAAATACATACAAAGATGATGGAACTCCATGTTATAATAGAGGAGATGCATATTGTTATAGCGGCAAATGTAACAGTCACAGCTCTCAGTGCCACTTCGTCTGGAGTAGAGATGCAACCAAATCAGATGACATCTGCTACACTGTAAACAATCAATACAGTAAGTACTTTGTGATATTGTAGTGAAAGTTCACGGACCCAAACTGAATTGGGTTCTTACATCCCCGCCTTTCTCCCACCGAATCCTCATCCACCTTAATTGGTCCCTTTGTTCCTTACTTTATGGTGAGAAACATTGCTGCCATTAGTGAGAAGTCTGGCGTTCCCGACTGCCGGTAAAAATACAGTTCACAAATCCTGAGCTTCCTAATATTGAACAAAATTAAAGAGCATCTTTAGCCTTGAGTCTTCCCCAATATTCTATTTCTAAAGCTGCTACTACAGGCCACCAATATAATAATACTAAAGGAACGACCGTGGAGACAGACCGTACTTGGTTGGTAGAGTCGTAGGTTAGTGAAGGGGAAAGTTATGAGCTCTCTTTATGTGATTATTGACTGACATGGCAAGCCTACCACTAACTCAGCTAGTGCTATGTTAACTATAGGCACTTGCTGTAAGAGAAAATTCGGGCATAGCTTTGTGGCACTTAGGAAAGAGACATATGCCCATAAGAAGGAGCCATAAAAATGAGGGAATTTTAATAAATACATCATCAACTAGATAAAAAAAGTTTCTTGGTTCTCTAGGGAAATGAGTGTTAGAGGTTTGAGGGAATGTATGTAAGAAAGAGGCAGGAAGAGGGAGGAAGTGGAGTGAGGGGGATGGTTAAGATGAAGCGGTAAAAGCGAGGTCTACAGGATCAGAGAATCTCCAGCTCGGGACGTATTTTGCTACTAAACAGTGCTAACTTTCCACACCACAACACTGACATTTATGTACATAGACTAAACACTGTTTGGTTTCAACAGGTGGTTACTATGGAAACTGTGGTTGGAGTTATGTTAAGAATGATGGAGGTGAATTTGAGGCGATGTATCATAAATGCACCAGAAGAGAAGACAGGCTTTGCGGCTTGTTGCACTGCACTTATGATGTTTCACGCTATGGTGAGGTAGACAGCCTATACTTCGCTATAGTTAACCCACAAATTATCAAGTTTGGCTCATCGACAGACGAAAAATATTGCGCCGTAGCTAAATTTGATGTAGGTGAGTTAACGTTTAAGAAAAACTGATTATTTGCTAATGCAAATGCTGCCTTGTACATAAAAACCAAAAACTGTAGCATTAAGTATGTTAAATCGATTTAACAAATTGTAAATTGACTGATTAAAGATTCGTCTTTTATTTAAGTTTTTGAAGTTTTTGAGCAAATGCTACATAAGTATGATCTCATACTATTAGATAATATAGGCTAGTGATTTTGTTACAGGTCACAATGTCTATGATCCAGGACAAGTACCCAATGGAGCTAAGTGTGGTCCAAACAAAATGTGTGTCAATTCCAAATGTTATGATGTTGACAATGCGCCCTCCCCTACTAAAAGAGTTTACCTTTCCAGACCTGAAAAACCAGCAACAAAAACCGCAATTGAACCAGAAAAAACATCAACGCTAGAGGTAACCACTACGCCATTTTATAAACCTTCAACAACAACTAGAACTACACCAGCCGTACCAGCTACCTCCACCGCTCCGCGCTGCGATTGTAACGGCAGAGGAACATGTAACAAAGAGAGTGTATGTGAATGTGATCAAGGATGGAGCCCTCCATACTGTAAAGAGAGAGTGGTTGTTAATAATACCAGAGTTGAACAGCTACAAGCAGACAGCAATAATATGCCAAGTGCTGGTGAGTTTACTCAGACTGCCTACATTTCATCGCTATCCAGCTGTTATATCAGTGAGTCTTGTTCCAGCCATATTTGAGAATAAACTGGTGGAATAATAACATTAAATGAATTTCTCAATAGAAAAAAAGTGCAGTGTGGTGGATTCTGCTGGTACTTTACTTTTTCAATAATGCTTTGCCACTAGTCAGACTACCTCAGTTATCTAGTTCTCAAACTGCTATTCAGTTGCTCAACCCTGAACAATGGTGTGGTTTTAATTTGAGTTTCAAAAGTGTCCTGAAGCCATTTTGGTTGTTAATTTAGACCTAATTGACCCGCATTTAGAACTGTTTCAATTACAACGACTGAAGACTGTTTTACGACCAGTTTAGGTTCGATACTATAACCACTCCATTGTGGTTGTAGAAAGGTCTTTAGCAATGATTTGCATGTACTAATGGGCTCATATATTAACAGTTAGTGCAAGATATTGAAAGTCATATCAGGTAAATAATTGATACCTGTGGTATGGTTGGAAAATAAAAACGAAACAAGTACAATAATTTGAAATAGCTATAATCATTTACGCCAAGTTTTATTGCAGTCATTTCTTTTAAAAAATTATATTGTTCAACTGGCATGAGCAATGAAATTCATCAATTAAGCAATCAAAAAATAACAACAATAATATTTATAGAAGCAATAAATATTGTGTAAAAATGATTAACTTTGTTGTTCTAATAATAAATAACTTTCAAAATGGCTATTTGAATGTTATTATAATAATAAAATCAAAGTTAGCATTAACATTAGCTTAACGACTAGATCAAGCTATAACAATCATACTGCCTGCACTCACTGATGCTTCGGTATAATACACAATGGTCATCTGCAGCAATTTTTTATCAGCCAACGACCTTGGGCGTAGTACTACATCCGTGCTAACGACAGTTTACATTAACGGCCACCTGATTGAAACAAGATTAACTTTGGCCTAGGCTTGTCATAGAACTGTCAGTTATTGGTGGTAGGACCAGTAAGCACCAACCTCTATTAAAACCACACCCAGGGTTGCTCCAAAGCAACACAAAAATGAATTAAAACTGCTCAACAACTTGTTTGCACACTTTTAGCCCAGACAAATAAGGTACAATTAAAATACTGTAGTGGAACTTGGGGGACTGACCAACATGCCACCGGTCACCTCTCAACCTACTTCAACGGAGGAGTATGCCAACTCCACAACCGTAATCAGAGCCCTTGGCTCAAACGCACAACTTAGTGTTTCAGACAACAACAACTCCGTATAGTATAAGAATGGCTATGTATTCTGCCGTTTGGAACAGTCTCAAACAGAATACCGATACAACTACAAAGTATAGCAGCAGGGCTCTGCCTTTTATAGGCAGAACAACAAAAAAACACATGCCCATATAAGGGTGCAGCAAATCCCAAATAGGAGGAAGTGATGGCACAAATGAAACAACGAGATATAAATAATATGGCATAGGATTGACTAAAATAGGGTTAAATGGACCAGGTGCCCAGAATTAGAGGGAGGAGCTTTAGCAGTCAATAGTGCTGAGTCAGCTGAGGAAGCGGTGATGCAGTAGTAGTCAAGGTTCTTCGCTGCTACGGCTTGCGGTCTCTGTCTTTCGGTATTCCGATGGTAGTTAGCCAACAAACTTGGGTTTCTACATCTTTTGGTGGTACTTTGGGTCCACAGGCTATAGCCTTTCTCTTCTCCCCGACCTGGTATAGGGTCGGTAGTGGTACTGCAGTGCCAGTAGAGACTGCTGCAGGGCCCACAGTGATTGATGCAGGGTCGGTAGTGTTCCTGCAGGGCCGCTAGTGGTTCTACCGGCTTTCTCACAAAGTTTTCTGGCTGTGCCAGACCCAATTCAAGTGTGCCTGACACTCGGCAGTTGTCGGGGAGACGTTGTGCAGATGTAATGACCATAAAAATCAACTACAACTCATATCTTTAACTGGAAAAAATGCAAAACAATAACCAAGTTTCAGTCGCTTACCCACTTAACTTCTTCTACCTAAAGGGTGCTCAATAGCTTGTGCCAAAATTAAACAAGTCGAGCTACTTGTAAGCTCATTTAGAGGAAATATCACCTTATACATGTTCATGTCCAAAAATCATAGATGACAACAAACTTAATTACTGACAGTACATCATCCAGCAATGAAGTTACTAAAATTACTGTTGGTCAACAACGGCACTATGCTACACTAAGTGTGTCTCTCCATTGCGTCATTGCAGTAAATTTGTTTAGCCGAGCCACTAGCCAGTAGAAACGGGAGGGGGAGGGGAAAGGGAAAGAGGAGTGGAAGATTTCTAGCAGTGTAGTTAAAGGTCAGGCACAAGTCCTTTACAATATCTAATTAGCTCCGGAGCTACTTTCGTGACATCCATTGGTTGTTGTTAGGTTGTAGATTAGTATTGTGTAAGCACCTTGAGCTAATTGTGATATTTTGCCACCTTTGCATTGTAAATCTTTATTCTGGGCTCCAATGCTGGATTTCTTACTGAGCAGAAAATTTATTTAGGTTACCCTTCTACTATCAAGTTGGCCAACTCTACGGGAATTTCTGTTCTTTGATTGGAATGGGCAAGACCACACGAAGATGTGTGTTCCAATATAAGTAGTGTTTCAAATATGGGCCAGGTTGCAAGTTTATGTAGGCGAGCCTCTCTGTAGTGAAGTTTGGTGGAGTTCTGTTGTGACCAGTGTATCAGCGATGTGCTTCCGCCAGCCCTTTGACATCAGACGGACCTGTGGTAAGCACTGGCTCAAGTTACATAATAGGCCGACAGAGTTGCCACCAAATTGATGACTGATTTACCTTTACTGGCAAACTACCGCCCTGGGAAAGTATACCAGACTGGCGAAAAACTGGTTTCCATAACCAGAGAAGCAAAACCTAACCTAAGGACTTAAGCACCACCTATCCACTTCTTGGATGCCTCCAGATGTCAAGATATCAATACCCAAAGCTTTTAAAAGACCAAGGATCTACTTCAGAAATGCAGAGACATTTGGGGACTAGTTATTTTGGCTATGGGACTAATAGTTCTGACCCTACTTCTGCGCCACCTGCGATTAACTTTAGGCTTATTAGTTGATTAGACTGTATATTTCTTGTGTGTAAAATTTGTTTACCTATATAAATTGCCCGATTGATTGGTCTATTCCTAAAGTAGGCCAACTGCTTCCTGTGTGCTTTCTGTGGCGTGGCATATAAAATACCAAGCTTGCCTGTATTTTCTGGTTTTTGCCAAATGCCACTTGTTGCCATTTGTTTCCGCTGCTACCATTGCTTTTATACTGGGTTGCATGAGACAATAAATGTTTGAACTTGAAAGCACTGACTGATACGTCTGAGCTGAGAGCTCACCATTGGTTGTGGAGTTGAGATACTCCTCCATAGCATTTACCTGTGACCATACCGGCACAAGGTCCTCTCTGGTGATGGAAGGTAGTAGTTGTCAGGCCTGTAGAGGCTGACCAAGTTGCTGTGCCGGCTGACAGGGTTTCTGCTTGTATTCAACCTTTTGAGAGCAGTTTGTGGTTCCGTTGTGTGGAGGGCAGAATTCACCATATATCTATGGGAGTACAAGGATGACTCAAATCGCTTCGCATAGGACAGACTGGTGAAA
Source organism: Cryptosula pallasiana (assembly GCA_945261195.1). NCBI lineage: Eukaryota > Metazoa > Bryozoa > Gymnolaemata > Cheilostomatida > Cryptosulidae > Cryptosula > Cryptosula pallasiana. The sequence goes on along the minus strand of OX183133.1, from coordinate 46,040,086 downwards.
TCACGCTGACTTATTTTTAGCTTATGGCTGTACCTAATGCTCGACTGCTTGTTCATTTACTTCTTTTTGTTACTGTGTTCAGTTTTTAGTTTTGGATGAGGTGTTGTTCCTCACTTGTACATTCTTGCAGATATTGTGAAATTCTGGGTGTTGCTTTGTGCCTATTGTGGATTGTAGTCAGCTGTGTATAAGTAAATAAATCTATTTGATGACTACAGCAATCATCTTGTTAGTACAGCGTCAAACTACTTTACAGAGCTGAGGTGTCCAATAGTTTAGTCACCCTTAGACAAAATGACCCGTATGTCCTGCATTTGCAATCCGAGTAGTTTCATGTTAACATTCAGCATTTGTTAAAGCTTTGGATTATTTTAGTATACAGATACCTTAATATTTTAGGAAGTTTTCAATATATATTATATTTTACTTTTACAGTGACAATTTGTGCCGCTGTCGGAGGGTTTTACATGCTGTTGACTGTGATTATGTTCATATGCCATCGGAGATCTTCAATCATGCACAATCTTCTGAGGTATGCAACTCCCACCATTTGACATCATGTCACTTTCTCATTACTTATAGTAAAGAAACATCTCCACAGCATTAAAAGAAGCAAATCTCAGCTGCTCCCCAGATAGCTTCAGCAAGTAGCCTCAGCTACCAAACATGCTCTTCACAAAATAGTTTCTTATCGAAATAACACGAGCTGGACAGGCAGAAAAAACTCCTATGCCATACACAGTAATGCCTAATAAGCATAAAATCTAACAAATCAAACACCCTGCAACTAATAATGCAACCAATCAAGTATACTAATTGTTTGTCAACACAAGCACGTGGCACAGTAGGTTGGTTTCTCTATTTTGGTAAGCAATCAGCAATATAGTGGTAGTGTCCTTGTTGATTTCGTTACTGGTAGCCTCTGTTCCCTCACTTTCATGGCATCTCTAGATTATGTACTTGTAAATTAGTGTCTTGGAGGTGCCTTAGGCTAATTGCAACATGTCACCTCCATTACATTATAGATGTCCAACGCAGTGTCCTGCTCTGGATTCTATTTTTGCCTACAGCCTTTACATATAAAATATTTAAACATACAACACTCCTAATTGTGTGAATTTTTGGCAAGGATTAAGCAAGATTGTCAGCTGCCAAAACTTTCTGCAGAACAATATCACCGAAATACTTTTAAAAAGGTAAAAATAAAGTTTTGAAACCTTGTTAGCCCAATGACAAACTTTACAGATTATATCTATTATATACAGTAATATATAAAGTGATGATATTATGATTACTATATAATAATAATTACAAAAAGTAAGATAGACTACTCACTTCTTTCATCTAAATATGTTATGTGAAACACTTTATAATAAATAACGGTAACTAATTATTTTGCGATTAATCACTTTCCTCGGCTGGTGTTTAAAATCAATATTCATCTCAAGCGATAATAAACCATAATAGAGGAAAAAAGTTTGCTTAAAAACTTGAGCTCAGTGGCCATCAGTAGCTGATATTGTGAGAAAGTTTTATAACAAATGCACATTTAGACACTTACTCCTACCTTCCCCTTACCTTATATCCCCCCACACCCCTTCCTCTATCTCCCAACACCAGTTACAAGTGGACCCGGGATTTTCTTCTTTATAACATATATAATCTATACCGGGTTGTGGATACCGGCTATATCAGTTCTATGTCGGGCCTGTGCTGACCCTGGATGTGCTTTATAAATCATATAGCACCTACCCCGGGTCACCATAGGTCAGTACCCCGAGTCAACAATCAAAGATGGCTGTAATAGATAGCCTGAGACCGAAGGAGTTGACTGCCCACCACCAGAGAAGAATCTAAGACCTTACAGCTTATAGGACCAGAGACCAAGGAAGTGAAGGCCCTTAAAAGGAGTGGGAGTTTTCCATGACACTAGAAAGGGTGGGAAAGTAGCCCAGAGCAGTTTTCCACGTGCTCACCCTTGCCATTGGCTCGTATTTTTTAGTTGAATTGTGTCATGTTTTAATTTGTGTATAATCTCTCCTGTTATGTATGATTGGTTCACCCCTAATTAAGGGGCTGAATGTTCCTCCTTTCTCCTATAAAAACATATCTTGTGCTACTTTACAGGCAGAAGTCTTGTGGATTGTGTTTAAGTACCCTTATGTATTGCTAAATAGAATTGGGTAATCAAGTGTTTATTCAGGTAAACTCTGGTGTAGTGGATCTGGGTTGTGGACCCCTTGGAGTTGCTAGCGTCTATTCGGGGTAGAACCCGAAGTGTTGGAGAATAGGATAGTGGATGCCGTGGCGTCTGTAATAGAGGACACAAAATTATTACAGTATAATCCAAATCACACTAAATACTAGCACTAAATACTAGCACTGAATACTAGCACTGAATACTAGAACTTAATACTAGCACTAAATACTAGCACTAAATACTAGCACTGAATACTAGCACTAAATACTAGCACTGAATACTATAGCACTTAATACTAGCACTAAATACTAGCAATAAATACCAGCACTAAATACTAGCACTGAATACTAGCACTGAATACTAGCACTGAATACTAGCAATGAATACTAGCACTAAATACTAGTACTAAATACTAGCACTAAATACTAGCACTAAATACTAGCACTAAATACTAGCACTAAATACTAGCACTAAATACTAGCACTAAATACTAGCACTAAATACTAGCACTAAATACTAGCACTAAATACTAGCACTGAATACTAGCACTAAATACTAGCACTAAATACTAGCACTAAATACTAGCACTAAATACTAGCACTAAATAACATTTTAATGGTAACCTTTGCAGTTTCATTTATTACCACAAATAACGCCATTTAGAGTGTGAAATAGTCAAATTTTTTAGTGGAAAAATGGATTACTGTAGTTAATCAGATTAATAAAAATTCCCAAATTAAGTTATTTTGTTTAAGTTTTCGTTACGTCTTTTAAATAATCTTTTTTACTGTTTTCTCTGCAAATCTTTTGAGCACAAGCAATCCTACGAGACAATAAACCAATCTATAGGATTGGCACACTAACCTTTACCGAACACTAGTAGAAAATCACTATATAAGCAGAGTGTATACCGCTGTCAATGATAGCCCCTGAAAGACAATACTATTGTAGTGGATTTTGGGAGCTGAAATCCACTAACTAATGTCGGTAGCAATCTGACAGGTAAGCTGCCACTAGTTGTCATTTAACCTGTGACAACAGCAGGTCGGTATGGTACCGAAAGATGTGTGAAAGAGTATTTCCAACTGTACAACTAGTAAGGAGCCCTCGGCTCAGACGCATAACTCAGTGCTGTTGAGTAACTATGCAATTATTCATTCAGAATAAAATGAGTAACAAAAGGCCCTTTACAACTAATCTGTCAAGGCACAAGTTCTGCCTTTTATAGGCAAATTACAATCACCCAAGAAGAATGTACAATGAGCAAATGAATAATCACATATAAATAGATAACGAATCAAGTGGCTAGTATATGGTTAAATAAATATGGCGCTAAGTGTGGGTAGGTGAAGTTATAAGCTACAGAGCCATTCAAAGTTCTAGCCACTTCCTGTCTCTGGTCACTTGTCTTTACCAGCCTTTGATCTTGCCTTTTTGTCTAGTTTACGGGTGGTTATCTCCCAGATATGTCCATCTGCTTCTCCCAGGCTACCTTGCAATTCTCAGTCTAGGCTGAGCCACTTCCTGCTGGTCCTCCAAGGTCGGTGATGACTCATACCGGGTCGGTATAGCTTCCTACAGGGTCGGCACTGCCCTATACAGGGTCAGTATTGATTCATATGCAGGGTTGGTCAATCCAGTTGGATTGATTTCGACCATTCTGGCCATCTGGCGGCTAATACAAGGCTGCCAGAGTGTAAGTACAGTGTACGCAGAAGTAGATAACACTAAATTCCACGACACTATAATGAAATCCAAATCAGATTGCAGCTTTTGTTATTGCGCAGTCAGACAAACAAGATAGTTTGTAGATATCACAATAAGTGTATGTGCCTATACACACTAGGGTTTACACTAATGTACAAAACACAGCCACCAGTCTACTGCTCTGTGCAAGTGCCTAGCCAGTTCAGCAGGCAATAATAATAACAGCTATACTTGTAAAAGATAACATTATAACGAGCAGTTGAAAACACAAGAATATAATTGATCATAGTGGATATGTGGATATGTAATAAGGAAGTGAATTATTGTCCACCAATCTTCAGTAAGCCAGCTTGATAATCTTTGTTTCCTATTGGCTGTTAGATTAAAAAATTAGCACACTCCCTGCATGGTCTGGCACAACTTCTACCAAATTAATTAAGCTTCCTTTCACCTTACTGAGTACTAGTGGGTGACCTTTGTAATTCCATAACAAAATATTCTTCCAGTATGTAAGCAATCTGCAATGATAACCTTTGTAAAGTAAGCTCAAGTTCCCTAGTTGACTGACCATGGCTCACTTGCTTTTGTTTTATAACACGGTCCCTAAAGCACACTAAACATCTGGTAGCAAAACCACGAGAAGATGCAAACTCTGTACCAAACTACTTGTGCTGTAATTTATAAAAACTGAATCATTAAATTTTATAACAAAACTACTTGAGATGCCAGTGTAATGATTATTTTGACAAAAAATCTTAATGCAGATATTTATCTTGAATATAGTTTAACCTCTGAATAAATCAAGATTTAACAAACTTAACTTTCAAGCATAACAAAATATTGTAATGGAATTTAGCATAGGTGGCCTCTATCATTGATGCTATGCTAGCCAGTATGCAGTGTATAAACACTAGTTAGTCATACTAGACTCAGCTCCTCCTGATTGCCTCAGTATAGAAGTGGATGCGTGCCTGCCGCAGAGACGGATGAGTCAAGAATTCAAGCAAGGGATTTCCCGCCTTACTAAAGAAGTTGGCTGGCGCATTATTGTTATGTTTATTGACTGTATATATGTTTTCATAGCGCCTGCTTGTTTATGCTATTTTGTTGACCTATATTAATGTTATTGCCCAATCATTTAGTGTTATATTTCAACTGTTCATTAGCATATTGAACTGCATAAATTTGTCAACATGTGGCCCAGTGGGCAGATTAGATTGTGCGCTTACAAAGAGAGGTACTCTGAGTAAGCTTTTGTCTCTTGAAGCAATAAAGTGTTAGCTATTGTAACCCGGTGTGTTCACTTGGCAGTTGGCCAAAAAGTATTAGGATACTTGCACACGGCACAACACAACACGGAGCTTATTGACTCATAGCTCATCTACAAATAGAGCCACTACTAGTAAACAAGTAGCTCTCATCAGTGGCGGATCTGGGGGGTGAGCCCTAGGAGCCCAGGCTCCCCCCCCTACCCATGAATATGAGGCAAAAACTGTCTGAAAAAATTAGCTGAAAATTTCCATCTATATCAGCTTCTAGATATCTCTTGTAATAAGAAGCCCCTTATTAATCAATAAAGATGATTGTGAGAAACAGCTACATAACCCAAGATCCAATAATTTTGACTCTAGTTCAGGGTTGTTTAAATGGGCAAACATTTTGTCTGCTTTTTGGTGCAAACATGCTCAGCCAAAAGGTCAAGGTCTTTCAGTTTACGTCGGTCGTCAAAATTGCAGAAGCTACTACTACCAATATAATATTATTATTATTAATAAAGAAAAAGTCCCATTATTTTTTTCCATTGCAAGAGTGGTTGACCTCTGCAAAAGTTTCAGCTCTCAAGTAAGCATTGCTACTTGCCGTTTATTCAATGCAACCAACAACTCAAATTTTACTATTAGTTGTCAATTATAAATAACAATTATTGTTGTAATTATTATTATTATTATTATTATTATTATTATTATTATTATAATAATTATTATTATTTATTTATTATTATTAATTATTATTATCAGTTAAATATTATTTATTAATTATTATCATTTTTTATAATAATAATACTAATGATAATTATAACAATAATTATAAATGAGTATTTAATTATTATCATCCTCATTGAAGTAATTCTTTTTTGTTATCGTCGTGTGTATTATTATTGTTTATTATTATTATTATTATTATGATGATGATCTATGATGATGTAGTAGTTTAATTATAATAAATGATGGTAGTTAATTATTATTATAATGTAATAATAATAATAATAATAATTTATTATTGATAAATTGTGTATAATAATATTTAGTAATTAAACTGTTACGTCATCATAATGAAGAACTTGTTGTTATTACTATAACTGTTATATATTAATTTAAAATAATAATAAGCATCATTATAAATAAATAAACTTTTTTAAGTATTGTTATTTTCTAAATTATTATTATTGTTTCCTAGGTTTGATTCAAATGCATTTTAGGTGCTATACGATGGCAGTTGTATTATAATATCTGTGAAACTTGCAAAATACTGGTTCTAGAATCCAGTGTCATAGCAGTTTCTTCAACAGTGTACATGGGGATCCAATTTTGAGTCAGTAGGAGAGCAAATTATTTTAAAAAAGGGCCAAAAAAATTTTCGGCGCTTCGCGCCGAAATATTTTTTTACAAATAGGCTCCCCCCTCTGTGACTGTCCAGATCCGCCACTGGCTCTCATTAGCAATTGTTGTTACATTGCTAAACCAGTACACTTCTCTAGTAGCTGTTTGGTAAAGGTGCGGCAAAATCCTTTACAATATTGCTAAGAAAAATCAGTTCTAGTGACTAAAAATGCTCATTCAGAACAATAAGGGTTGTTTTTAATAGAACGCAATATCATTTTCATATGTTTAAAACAGTTCAGAAGTTATGTTTTGTGTCAACAGTTCGTGGAGCGATCTTGCTCAGTTACCTTTTGACTTTCAAAGACATTGTAGATTTGAGCGCTTCAATGGCCAAGTAGACTAAAATTCACTTTATTATGTTGACGTGTAATAATTGGGTAACTCTGAGCTGCAAGAAACGCTGTGGCAAGGGTTGTAAAACGATGAGTTTGTTTTGAAAAATACTAGAGCTATCAATAAATAAAAAAGCCTCTGTAAATATAGAAAAAAATCATCCTGTAGAAAACCATTAATAAATAAATCACAACTCACCAGCCCAACCGCATGAGAAGGAAATCACTTTAATTAACTATGATAACATAAAGCGAATGTCTGCAACCATAAGTTGAGACAGAAACACAGTCCCCCCCCCCCCCCCCAAGTAAACCCAGCGTCACTTCATAAAAAATGATTTCTAAATTTAAGCACAGAATTTAGCGGCCATTTTATTCTTCATTTTGCCTTTCTGATATAATAAAGTAAAACAGAGTCTAGTCCACCAATGAAATTGTTGCAGGAAGTCAAGCAATGACGAAACCACCATTCCACCATCGCAGCAAGATGTAGAACCTACAGTTGTTATGAATAGCGGCAAGGAAAACATAAAAAAAGGCAAGAAAATACCAATATATTTGTTTACGTATTAACTCTTTTAATAAAAACAGCTAAATGTTACGACATTCCTGTAAGTAATAATATAGGAGCAGATCTCTGTCTTGGAGTCTAGTAATTTATATCAAGTTGGTTGTACAAAATCTTTTTTAAATGTTCACATAACAGTTTTCTGTACTTGAGGTATCAATAGAGTGTGCTATCATTCCAATAACAACATGAGATAAAATTTAATTTTTAATGAAATTGTTACCAGCAAGGAAAAATGTCATAATTAATTACAACACTTGGAACGTCCTACGAAACTGAAGTTCTCAGAGATTAGCTCGCTGCTCTTGCAATAAACAATTATCATCTTTGTAAACCTACAACACTATTGTTCTGCCTGCTTGTCCCTAGTTCATATTGTTTGAGTTTAATTGGAACAAAAGTTGTGCTAGCAGATCCACACAAAAGTTGTGCTAGCGGAGCCACACAATAGTTGTGCTAGCGGAGCCACACAAAAGGTGTGCTAGTGGAGCGACAAAGTATTTTTTAGTTCACATGACAAATAATAATGGAAAACTTCTGGAACTGCTCAGTCAAGCACGACAAATTCCAAATTGATATTACGCATTGTTTATCTTTTGTATTAATAGTTTTTTTACAATCACTTTAAAAGGAAGCAGTTTTGCAAGTGTTTTTTACAAAGCATCCAAACATTTTCCCATTTGGGAATTTGTTGGTTTATTACCCAAATAGTTGCATCACTGGTATAACATTGTGCGTTATTGCAAGTGTTAGGACTTCAAAACAATCCAAGTTGACAAAGTTTCGAGTTTTTTTCATGTCTTGCCTGAGCAGAACAAAACCACTGAGAAACAAATTGAGATGCTTTTCCGTAGCCATACAAGCATGAGCACATGAAAAAAAGACAATTCTCAATGTTTATGAAGAAAAAAATGGTTGTGAAAAAAATGTGTGTACTGCAAAAAGAGGAGACAATTGCTCAACTGGGTTGTTCCAATAGATTAGAGACCGGCCTTTTAATAGTGAATTATTGATTGACATCTTTGGAGACTGTCTGAATGAAAGTTGGTCATAACTTATGAGCCTTAAGTTTGGTTTAGGTAGTTTATTTTTGTCTGTAACTGCAATGATTTGACCTTTCAAAAAAATATCCATTTCTTCAACTCTGGAAAATTTTATTAAAAAATCAAAAGATCACACTTGAGGAAACTTCAGCCGAATATTTTTTTATCAGTTTTTCACAGGGATTTAGCTGTGTTAGTCTTTAAATTATGAGGGAAAGCGCTGTAGTGGTTTGATATCCACAATTAAAATCTTAGGTCAACACCCAATTTTCAACAACCATTTTTCCTTAAAATTGTATTGTTTTTAATGGAAAAACCATCTTACTCTAGTTTGTATTCTAGAAAACCTAAAACACTATCGCACTGGTTGCTTTTATCTTCCATTTCTTTTTTTTTCTTTTTTTTTATGGAGAATATATTATATATCTTCAGAAACGATTATAGACGGAGACACAAATGCTTTTGTGTTGCGAAATTCAGGTATTGGGCATGCATATTTTTTTTTAAAAAAAGTCCACTTTTAGAACATTCTAGAACACTGCAATTAAAGAGTGTTAGGAGGTCCGTGGTTATTCGAAAAATAAGAACCAACCGATAAAAAAAATTGACAGAATTCTGCGATATGAGGGATTGTATCTATCTATTTATGTCTATTGATGATAAACATTTGAAAACAATACAGAAGTTACCATTTCAGTTTCAAATGAAAAATCATGTTTCAGTAAAACTTGCACTACAGTCACGCACTAGTGTATTGATGCAAAAATTTTGGACTTCAAAGCAATAGAGCATTATACTGTTCCAAGTTTTTCCATTTCCATTTGTTGAAAAAATGATAAAATATCCCTTTTCAATGTTTTCCCTGAGCACAGTGAAACAAGTCTGAGATAAACTAAAACATAAATAATGTAGCCCCGACATTTTCTTTGGAAGATATGAATTGCCAAGTTTCTGTTAACATTGACAACACAGGCACTCTATTTCGAAAAGTGGGCTTCACAACCAAATAAGGCCGTAATTCAAGGACGGCGACTCCGAACTGGTGGTGGTGGTACTACTGATGACTTCAACAGAAGAAACTGGAAGCGACGTCCAAGGGTGTGATGAGGAAGTAAATTTCGACTCTCAAATCAAAACTCCATATGTCCCTCCACGTCGGGGACCACTGGAAACTGGGACTACCAGGCCAATCATATGGGGATCTATGGGAGGATAAACCCTGAAAAAAGCCAGAAAGGTGACATCCTGCGAGGGCAGTGTGTATGTAAACCTACAGCACTCCTGACCAACAGCTGCAGATCTATACTCATCTCGGTCTCACCTATCCAGTTTAGAAACCCCCCAGCTTGTTGAGAGGGCCGCTCTGACAACCTGCAAGACTCAAAGTAGCCTTACAAATCTATCGCAAGCTATTTTTCAATTCAAATCATGAAGTCTCGCAAAACAAGAAAATGCAGAACAAGAAAACCATACTGGCGGGACGTCGCCCAGGATAAAAAGGTCCAAACAACTTGTGATTTGACTTTTGCACCGTTGAACATACGAACGATGCTTGATTGAGAAAGAGCAGATATACCAGAAAGATATGCCATTGATGTCGGAACCCTAAGTGAAGTTCGCTTTGGTGATACTGGCAGCATAAGAGAGGAAGCAGGCTACTCAGTCTACTGGAGCGGAAAGACATCTGGAATGAAGAGTGAGCCAAGAGTAGCTCTAGCTGTGAGCGATGCTGTTGTTGCCAGAATGACAGAAGATCCCAAACCTGTAAATGATAGGATGGTCACTCTTAGACTCCCGTTATGTGGGAGTAGTGTTATATGAGCAGTTCAAGCCACCTGGGTCCCCCGGGGATTTAATTGGGTGTGTGAGTTGTGGGTGTGAGTTGTGGATGTGAGTTGTGGTTTTAATCATGAGATGTATTCATAGGTGTGAGCCAGTGTTTTTTTGTGGTGTTAATGTCTGTTTTTATGCAATGTGTTATGGTATTGATTAGAGCAGTGGTTTTATGGCATTTAATTTTTGATTTTTGTTTTACATAATTTTGTTCTGTTATGGCATCTTGAGTGTAAATAATTTTTTTTAGTTTGCTCATATTCATGTATATATGTTCAATTATGTATTTATTTATGCTTACATTTATATCCATTTTTATTCTATAAATATTACTTTTACTAATGAATATAATAATGAGCCAAAATATGTATACAGTAAAAATGTAAAAAGATTTGTTTAGGATATACAATTGGTTTCTATTTTACTAAGCACTAGTAGGTTCTGTTGACACTCCATCTGAACATACTCGTCTTTTAGCATAAAAATATGTGAGTCCTCGTTTGATTTGTCTGTAGGTTAACATTTTTCCATCTTTCATTATGAAACCTCGATTGGTTCCTTTGAAAGACTTTCTTGTCCTCAATACATTCAGATAACTGTGTTTGTTTAAATCATTACTTCGCTTGTTTAAACCTTTGGAACTAAACTTGTTTCCTTTTTCTCCCCAACAGTAGTAGGATTTAGAGTTGAGCGCAACAATTCCATCTCCAGTAAACTCCTCTTTGAACAACCCAGGTGTTCTTTTTCCATGTTTTAGCACTTTTTCACAACAGTCACGTATGTTCCATTCAGCACCCATTATTTTAACTTTCAAAAACTCATCCATATGTGTATCGCAGTACGGACGTGGAAACCAGTTGGCATAATCGACATAAAACTCTTTTTTCATGTCTGCTTTCACCAATGTTTCTAACGATCCGCTCAAAGCCATGTACGCGCTATCTGTATCCATTTCTACATACTGGAAATCATGTCTATCGATGTATCTATAATTAAAAAATAGGTGATTGTTTTATTTAGGGTTATGACTATTGTTTAATTTAACTATTAGGTTAATAGAGGAAAACTATGAGTGACTTACTTGTCCATAAAGTCATAGTAAAACTGCAACATTCTCAGCTTGGCATATTGTAGTATGGAGAAACCCAAGTGTACAGGAACATTCATATTCAGCTGAAATGCATATCATAATGATTAATGTGATGAACTTGAAGAATGCAACAGTTTTTTTTGTATTGGCTTTAATTAAAGTTTAAAACGTACCATTTTTTTAGCACTTATTATTTCGTAAAAATCCTCTGATATCTCCTCCATAGCAACAAATTTGTTTCCTCTGATATGGAATGAAGCTTTTCTGGAACCATCAATGTACTTGACCTTTGAATGTTTTTCCTTGTCCGTGATTGTTTTTCCATAGGCAGCATTTCCCACCAATTTACTGGTGTTGGCAAGCAACTCTTGACTAGGATCCCTATCTCCCATTCTCCTAGCATCCGAAACCGATGTTCCAAAAGCCTCAAAAGCATTTCTAGGGATGTATTCTATGAGCTGATAGACTTTGGTGATTTTTAATCCCTGTTTCAAGTACCACTTTAACAACGGACTCATTAACAATATCTTTTCTCCAAATAAGCTTCCAACTAGCGAACGTTGTGGGGTATTGAGGAATCCTTCGGTTTCTGCAAAGTTTCTCATCTCATTACTCAAGTGGTCTCTGCTCAACATTGTGTTTTTAAAAATTGGAGACATTTCGGAAAATTTATCTTTTAGATCCTCAGGGACTTCAATGTCGCATTCAACAAATCCAAAAAATTCCTCTGATTGAACTCTCTCCAACACTTCTTCTTGATTCAGCTTTCTTTCAAGTATTTTAGGATAGAAAGAGTCGTAAAAAGTGTCGACAAATTTTTGTAAATTTGTATGAGTTTTTACACGTTTCATCCACTCACACTCCCAAATCGAGATGACTGTATAACCAAGAGTTCGGAGATACTCTTCATTTTTCATTGTGTCTCTATACAATTGAGCCGTTGACTTTTGCCTAGTAGGATGCAGCTCCTGATGTCTAGCGTTGTTGAAAGTGCAGTTGTGACCGTGCCAAAAACAACCATGGAATTGAAAGACATCTCGAGTTTCAATGCAAAATCCATCGACGTGGAGACTCCGTTGTCCGAGAGCGACTTCTCCTCCGTTGAGCTGATGTCTGATATTGATTTTTTTTGAAAACATTTGGAACTGTAACCAGCTATGAGCTACCTTGCTAAATTTTACTGGTTCAGCAACAAAGGAATTTTCGATTTTTCTTCTTCGAGGATAACCAGTAGGCATTGATTGCATCATACACCATAAATAGAGCGCATTTGCATCAACTCCATAGATTCTATCACAAATTTTTGATTTTTTTCCAAGCCAATGTTCTCTAATTCTCGTCAGTCCCTTTTCGTGATATCTGTGCATCACCAGACTGGGACCTCCAACGATGTTTTTCTTTATCAAGTAATACAGATCCGTATTGCATTTGTCAATCAGGCAGATTGGGAGAGTCTGTCGAAATGAATTACCAAGTTCTCGAAAATCTAAATAAGAAGAAAGTTGCGGAGGAGATGGTTGGGGAGCTTTGTTAAACATCCACCGAAGTGCCAATCCTGGTAAAGATATACCGTCTTTCAACATGTCGATCCCGTGTTCTCTGTAGATAGCTCTTTGTCTTTCCAAAGCTTGAACGAATGGGGTTACATCCAAGTTGTTGTACCACTTTAAAAAATCTCTCATGGTGCTCATGTTATTATCTTTCCATGCTTTCTGACAAATAGCGTACTCTTCTTCACTGATGCTTTTCTGCTTCAACGAGCTGTAAAAAGCTTTTCTCGGAGGTAGATATTTTTGTTGCAGTTGACTCAAGTCTTTCATCCATTCGTAAGGAAAAAATCCTTTTGCAACTTCGCATTTGTATGCTTTGAGATACATTTCGTAACTGTATCCAGGAGCGATAAAGTTTGTGCAATCCAGAAACAAAAACGATCCTATGCTGATTACAGGCATCTTGGTTCCTTTTTTGACAACAAAATCAAAATCTTTACCTGAGATGTCTTTCAATTGTTCTAGCAAAATTCCTTTCATCACGTTGATGTCATAGCTCTGCGAATTGAATCCTAGAACAGGAAGCTTTTCCATGTACTTTTCCAGTTCAACCAGAACTCTGGAGACTCCTAGTTTTCGTCTAAACGGTTTTTGTTCAAGCAGTGATTGATCAAGGAATTTTTGTTCAGCTTTTTCCAATCGTTGTATCTCATCTGTTACTCGTTCTATAATTCGGGAAAAGTTTTTTCTCACTCGGATGTACGATTCTTCCGCGATATTTTCCAAATGTAGGATAAATTTTTCAACACACTTCCTCTTATCACCGTTGTTGATAATACATCGAGGCATCTCAAAACCAGGTACGTTTGAACAAATGGAAATGCTCAAGAGTTTATGTTCGCTAGTGTAGAAAGTGGTGTCCGTATCTTTATTCTCATCGCATTCAGGAAGCATACATTCAATATCATATGTGGCAAAATATGGATAATATCTCAAAGGATCATCCGTGCTGATGTTTATTCCAAATTGTTCTCTCAACTTGTTGAAAATTGTGGCGGGTGGTTTATATTCTCCCCCAGGAAAAACCATGTCTGTTGCATCTGAGGTTGAGCATCTGTGTCTTTTCAGATTACCAAATCTGTCAAAGCAAGTGGAACATGTTGGACACTTGTATGCTCTGGCATATCCTTCCAAGTTTGTGATGAGACTAAAATGTCTGTCTTGCAGATCGAGATACAATTTATTTTCATGTTTTGAGTTCGAACACCAAATAACCGTAGATGTTTTGTTTTCATGTAGTGTGAACACCGTTATCTTTACATCAAATTCGTCTTCCAAATCCAACAAATTCATTTCATCCACTCCTTCTTCCAAACCTGTTCTCACCGAATCCTCCATTAAAAATCCATCGCAGTCTTTACTCTGTAGATTTAAATAGCGCTTGTAAAGCTTCTGTACAACTTTTGCATCTGGTCGAGTTGATCGAGTATTGTTATCCTTTTCAAGCATCATTTGCATTGTTAAGCATCTGAAGAAACACAAATTATCATTATATGGCACACCATGACTATTACATACCATGGTACGAATATGTCGATTGAGGTAAACATAAGGAGGAACCGTGTTCGAAGTATCAGTCTTTTTACGTCCTCCAACTTTTCCCATTCCGAGTAGTTTGTAGAAATAAAACGAGATGTTTGTAATCAACATCAATCTCCAAGCCGTATTTGGCCTCTGTCTCAAGCTATTAGTACGATGATCAGTCTCCATAACATCAACAAAAAAGTCATCAAGCTGTTCTTCAGTTTCAATCAATTTAGCTTTCGGATATACAGTAGCATTGTTTGATGATGAGTGAAAGTATCGAAGTTCACCATCATTTTTATTTTCTAGTATACAACCTATGCTACAGTTGACTTTTGCTCTCGAGCTCAATTGTCTCCAAACCTTTTTCAGCAATTCCAACACTCCTGAATCATGATAGTTATTTTGGTAGGTATCAGCTTGATCTCTTGGAATCCCATCCCAAAGTCTTACATTTAAAAGTTCGATCACTTTTCCAACTCTGTGTTTGGTTTTCATAGCACCCCAATATCTGGCAATCAGTTTGTCCCATTCTTCATCATGAAAAGATGGAGATACACTATTGTCAATAATACCTAGAGTGGATGCTGTAGTAGATTTTTCAAAATCTGAATCATTCGTTTCTTGTTCTTCTTCTTGCACTACTTCTTCAGCATCATTACCTTCTCCTTCTTCATTTTCCACCATTGATTCATTTTCATTTTCTTCAACTACAACTTCCGCAATTGGTTCCATATCTTTGACTATCATGCTAGCATTGGGTGCGCGATCTTCTACACCGAAACCTAACTGATTAGTTGTTTCATCAGGTAAACGAAAACAAATGAGATTTTCTTCGAGCCATTTCCAATTAGGACAAATTCCTGGAGTTTCTTCTACATTTGTCTCCTGATAATTTGAATCTTGTCTACAATAGAGATGTTAATACATATTACTTCTGCTATAGCACATGTATTCTGTACAAAATGTATAAAAAAAACGACTCAAAGAATATTATTAATTAGTTTTTTTGAAAACTTACTGTGTGTTATGAGTTCGATTCCCCACTCTCTCTTTTACATTTATCTCCTGGCATTCTGACTCTTGACTACAATAGAGATGTATTCGTAATATTTCTACTTTGAATCATGGAATGTATATAGAAAATAAGCAAAAAAAATTACTCTACTACTATTATTAATTTATGATTCAAAAACTTACTGATTACTGAGAGTTATAGTATTTTCAGTAGATGATAAATCTTGAAAAGATGAGGAATTTTCTTGACAAGAATTTTCAAGTTCAATCTCCATTTCATCTTTGTATTTACCGATGTATTCATCATCTATGTATTCATCATCAGCATCTGGAAGTCTGATAACATGATGATTTTTCATGAGCCATTCCCAATCTTCCTGTATTTTTACATCACTTCCCTCCTCCAGCTCCATACTTCCTGCTAAAATAACAACATTATTTTTTGTAGAAGTAACAAATGACTATATATATATATATATATATATATATATATATTTATATATATATTTATATATATATATATATATATATATATATATATATATATATATAAAGGTACTTGAAACACAAATTATTTATTTTAAAAATAAAAATAATTAGAGTCTTTTACTAGTGTTAAATAATTATTTATTACCTTATCTCCACTTAGAATCCTCATAGTAGCTGTAGTAATACATTTTGTTTCTTTAGGATATCACTTAGAATCCTCTCTCCTAGTAGTTCAGTAGTAGTTGTTTTTTATCCTATTGCTGAGACTCCTAGTATTTGTAGTAGATGATGTTCGTTCAACCTCTCTTGTTGGAATGGATGCTTTTTGCTTGAAAACAGTGGGTCTTATATAGCTAAATCTGCAGTTGTTTTTTAGTCCTAATCGCGTGAAAAATTGGTTTATTTTTCATGTTTTATTCGCGTGAACAAATTTATTTTATTCCCGCGTAGAAAACCATTGCTTTCGCGGGAATAAAAATTTTATTTTCACGCGAATAAAAACCAATGCTTTCGCGGGAATAAATAACTTATTTTCACGCGAATGGAAACCGTTGCTTTCGCGGGAATAAATAACTTATTTTCACGCGAATGGAAACCGTTGCTTTCGCGGGAATAAAAATTTTATTTTCACGCGAATAAAAACCAATGCTTTCGCGGGAATAAATAACTTATTTTCACGCGAATGGAAACCGTTGCTTTCGCGGGAATAAATAACTTATTTTCACGCGAATGGAAACCGTTGCTTTCGCGGGAATAAAAATTTTATTTTCACGCGAATGGAAACCGTTGCTTTCGCGGGAATTGCTTTCGCGTGAAAATAAGTTATTTATTCCCGCGAAAGCAATGGTTTTTATTCGCGTGAAAATAAGTTATTTATTCCCGCGAAAGCATTGGTTTTTATTCGCGTGAAAATAAAATTTTTATTCCCGCGACAGCAACGGTTTCCATTCGCGTGAAAATAAGTTATTTATTCCCGCGAAAGCAACGGTTTCCATTCGCGTGAAAATAAGTTATTTATTCCCGCGAAAGCAACGGTTTCCATTCGCGTGAAAATAAGTTATTTATTCCCGCGAAAGCATTGGTTTTCATTCGCGTGAAAATAAAATTTTTATTCCCGCGAAAGCAATGGTTTTCTACGCGGGAATAAAATAAATTTGTTCACGCGAATAAAACATGAAAAATAAACCAATTTTTCACGCGAATAGGACTACAAAACCACTGCAGATTTAGCTATATAAGACCCACTGTTTTCAAGCAAAAAGCATCCATTCCAACAAGAGAGGTTGAACGAACATCATCTACTACAAATACTAGGAGTCTCAGCAATAGGATAAAAAACAACTACTACTGAACTACTAGGAGAGAGGATTCTAAGTGATATCCTAAAGAAACAAAAAGTATTACTACAACTACTATGAGGACTCTAAGTGGAGATAAGGTAATAAATAATTATTCAACACTAGTAAAAGACTCTAATTATTTATTTTTTTTAATTTTTATTAAAACTTACCCTTCACTGAAGATTCAGTAGCTCTGGTAGATGTTGGTCTTTAAAATGATGGTCTTTGAGAGGATGGTTTCAGTCTGAAAAAGTTGCTGCTTTTATAGTTCTCTGTTATCCGTGGAATGCTAATTATTTTTGTTGTGGTTAGCTGTTTTTCAGACATTAACTTTCTTAGGGATTCCAGTTTTGCTTGGGAAATCCATAACAACGCAATAGAGACAATGAGACACTATTGACTAATCTAGGGATTCCAAAATGCACTTGGGAAAATTCATAACAACGCAATAAGACGCGAGCGGTCAACCTAGGAATATCCAAATCTGTTGGAATTCCGTAACAACGCAATAAGACACTATCGACCAAAGTCCAAATTTTTCTGACAATGAAACAGTATGTAACGATCGCCAATCTAGGGATTCCAAAAAAATGTATTGGAATTCCGTAACAACGCAATAAGTCACGATCGGCCAAAGTCCAAATTTTTCTGACAATCAAACAGTATGTAGCGATCGCCAATCTAGGGATTCCAAAAAAATGTATTGGAATTCCGTAACAACGCAATAAGACACGATCGACCAAAGTCCAAATTTTTTCTGACAATCTAACAGTATGTGACGATCGCAAGATCCGTCGTCCTAAGATCCTTGGTCAAAAACTGATAATTTTCCTACTATTTTCCAACACTCTTTAATAAAATAAAAATATTATTCCAAGTCATAAAAGGTTACTTCAGCATTTTATAATCACAAGAGCTATGAATGACTGCTTTTATTCCAAGTTTTAATTATTTTTGATATCATTTTGTGAGGTAGGTGCAGAGCCGCCTACTTTTCGGCGATGCCCATGTTATTTTCCCATCTAACTAACAAAAATCATCTACCTTTTGTCCCCAAGAGTATTATCGCAATAAATCTCGCCTGTTCTGCACCTAAATGCATTTTGTTATAAGAAATAATATAATTTTTTCCAATTTTTTAGAAATAAATAATTAATACAGATTTTTTGTCCAATTTGAAAATAAATCAACAAGTTATTGTTATGAACTTCATGGACTTTATACAAATTTTAATGCAAGGATTTGGCGATCGTTACTTACAGATTGTCAGAAAAAATTTGGACTTTGGTCGATCGTGTCTTATTGCGTTGTTACGGAATTCCAATACATTTTTTTGGAATCCCTAGATTGGCGATCGCTACATACTGTTTGATTGTCAGAAAAATTTGGACTTTGGCCGATCGTGACTTATTGCGTTGTTACGGTATTCCAATACATTTTTTTGGAATCCCTAGATTGGCGATCGTTACATACTGTTTCATTGTCAGAAAAATTTGGACTTTGGTCGATAGTGTCTTATTGCGTTGTTACGGAATTCTAACAGATTTGGATATTCCTAGGTTGACCGCTCGCGTCTTATTGCGTTGTTATGAATTTTCCCAAGTGCATTTTGGAATCCCTAGATTGGTCAATAGTGTCTCATTGTCTCTATTGCGTTGTTATGGATTTCCCAAGCAAAACGGAATCCCTAAGAAAGTTAATGTCTGAAAAACAACTAACCACAACAAAAATAATTAGCATTCCACGGATAACAGAGAACTATAAAAGCAGCAACTTTTTCAGACTGAAACCATCCTCTCAAAGACCATCATTTTAAAGACCAACATCTACCAGAGCTACTGATCTGAATCTTCAGTGAAGGGTAAGTTTTAATAAAAATTATGATCACAAAACAATAGTGATGAGCTCAACTGCTAGCACTGGAGATGGGAAATTTCCTAGAATCTATGGTGAAGCGCTTTCAAGACTTTACAGTTGACACTGATAAATATGGATTTTGTCAGATGCAACTAGATTCTATTATTATTATTATTATTATTTAAGATATATATGGCTCTCAAGACTTTACAGTCTGCGCTGACAAATGTTATTATTACTTACCATATATAAGTTAGGTTATATTTGTGCTTGAGTAATTAGGTAAATAACATCATATCATACCTATCTATTGATTTTATAAATAGATGAACTTATCTGTGGTTAAATAATATAGGAATGAGAGTAAACCACTATTATTAAGGTGCTATTTCTTCTTTTTAGCGCAACTAGTTGAGTATTTCAAATGGAATTAAATAATTCTTTTACTTTTAGGAGGTGAGATGGAAATGGAACAGGATAGTGTTATGGGAATACAGGCGAACTGGGATTGACTCGTGAGAAATTGCATTGGATAAAAAAAATTCCAGACTGTGAATACAATGATGAAACAGCTTGAACTTGAAAAGACTTGTAAAGAGAAATTAGTTACTCAAGCTTCACCATCCAGTAAGGTAAACATTAATAAATAATTATTTTACTCTCTTTAATTTACAACAACTAGATTTTAGTTATTTATATTTGAAATGAATGACACAGAAATCTCCTTCTGAAGTAACAATAGATTTTTGTATTTTGTAGTCATGATGTCTCCTCTGATCTCACATTTGGATCAAAACCCAATGGTGGTAAAGATTTTAAAGATTCTAGACAAGATCATATTGAAGTAATTGCTGATGATTAAAGGAACAACAACTATAACAGCAGCAACTAGCAGTCTTGGAAATCATAAGTTAGACCTTGATAAATAATTATTTTTACTCTCTTTCATTTACAACAAGTGAATCATTTTTATTCAATGTAGACACAAATATAACCATAAATAAATACATAGTTGTACATATATACATGAATATGAGCAAACTAAAAAAAATTATTTACACTCAAGATGCCATAACAGAACAAAATTATGTAAAACAAAAATCAAAAATTAAATGCCATAAAACCACTGCTCTAATCAATACCATAACACATTGCATAAAAACAGACATTAACACCACAAAAAAACACTGGCTCACACCTATGAATACATCTCATGATTAAAACCACAACTCACATCCACAACTCACACCCACAACTCACACACCCAATTAAATCCCCGGGGGACCCAGGTGGCTTGAACTGCTCATATAACACTACTTGTGGGTATCGATACTGTACCATCATCGCAGTCTATGCCCCTACTATGACAAACAACCCAGACACCATCGCATATTTTATCACCAGCTGGACTCCACCTTGAAGAAAGTACCTAAAGAAGATAAAATTGTACTACTAGGTGACTTCAATGCCAGAGTTGGTCAAGATGATAACACCTGGAACAAAGTATTCAGAAAGTTTGGGACTGGACGACCAAACTCTAATGGTGAGCTGCTGTTGTCAATCTGCACTGAGCATCAGCTCGTGATAACAAATACAGGTTTTAACCACAAAGCCACCCACAAGCACTCTTGGATGCACCCGAGGTCAAAACACTGGCATCTCATTGACTTCATTATCACCCGCCAACGTGATCTGTGTGACATCCGTGACACCAGAGCTATGAGGGGTGCAAGCTGCAACACAGACCACATCATGATCCGGTCTAAAAACAATCTCAGTGTATGGAGGCTCATGCGAAAAACTAACTAGCATTCAAAGAAACTAAATGTTAACAAGATGAAGTGTGTCACTACCAGGAAAGATTTGGAAACCACTATCACGGAAAAGCTCCCCATCCTCTCAGGCTCAGTGGAAGAAAAGTGTTCAACCTTCAAGTCAGCTGTATACGAGGTGTCCAGAGACACACTGGGCTTTGTAGAAAAAAAGAATGCAGACTGGTTTGATGAAAACGATGATGAACTGACTGATCTAATTCGTGCTCGAAACCAGGTCCAGACTGCGATGTTAAATCGTAACACCAGGTCTATGAAATCAAAGTTTAGGCATCACTCGCGTCTTTTCCAAAAGAAATGTCGTAAGTTGAAAAATGAATGGTGGCAGAGAAAAGCGGCTAAACCTCAGGAACTAGCAGATATGAATGACACAAAAGGCTTCAACCAAGGACCAGAGATCATAGTTGACTCATGGAAGAGCGGGGAATCTCCCCAAGATTGGAACGATGCCCAACTTATAACTCTGTTTAAGAAAGGTGACCGGCGTCTCTGTGAGAACTACCGTGGCATTTCCCTCCGATTGATACACGGAAAAGTATTTGCCCGTGTACTCCTAAACAGATTGAGCGCCCATGCAGAAAATTTTCTCCCAGAGGCACAGTGATGTTTTCATGCAGGGAGAGGCACTGTAGACATGATCTCCTCACGGAAGCAGATTCAAGAAACGTGTGTTGAGCAGAGGATGCCTTTATACATGGTAATTGTGGATTTCACAAAGGTTTTCGACACGGTAAACATAGATGCTTGTGGACTGTTCTCAGGAAACTCAGCTGTCCCGTCCACTTCACCAACGTTGTGTCATCCCTACACTGTGGTATGAAGGGATCAGTGAGCATGAAATATGAACTGTCTGAGCCATTCAGGGTTGAAAACAGAGTTAAAGAGGGCTTTGTGCTAGTACCCACACTTTTTTCCATCTACCTGTCTCTGGTGCTAAATCACCCCTTCAACAATTTTCAGAAAGGAGTGTGGATCCGGTCTAGACCTGGTGCAGATCTAATAAGTGCCAGTCAGCTCAAGTCTGTTAAGAGTACCACGAGGACATTGATACATGAACTAATGTTTGCATATGATACAGCCTTTGTTGCTCACAACCTCCCGGATGCAAAAGACATCGTATCTCGTTTTTCACAGTCTGCCCAGCTGTTCGGGTTCAAGATCAACATTCAAAATACCGAAGTGTTGTACCAACCTCCAACCGGCTCTTCAACAGAAGCTGAGGGTAACATACAGATCAACAGAGAAAACCTAGGAATGGTTAACGAATTCAAAATCTAGGCTCTACAGTCACTAACAACAACAAACTAGACGCTGAGCTTGAAATACGCAAGACCAATGCCTCAAGGGCCTTTGGCAGACTACGTGATTGTGTGTGGTACAATAAACCCCTAACCAACAAGACCAAAAGTGCTGTATACAGAGCGATAGTGCTTTCATCTCCACTCTATGGTGTTGAATCATGGGTGGTTTACAGGGTCACTGCCCACAAGCTGCGCATACATGTCAGGGTCACTGCGCATACATGATGCGACACCTAAGACAGATACTCAACATCAAATGGTGGCAGCTTGTACCAAATGACAATATACTCAGGATGACATCTCTACCAAGCATGTATAACATTCTCATATTTAGATGTCTCATATGGGCAGGTCACATCAACAGGATAGATAACAACGGGCTACTGAAGCTTACCCTATACTCTCAACTTACTGAGGGTACACGGGGAGTAGGATGCCCAAAGAGAGATAGTTGGAGACAACTTATAAGAGGCCAAAACCCGTCATCATCGGTTAAGATGGACAGCTAACTACTACTACTCTGAACTGAGTTATTTATGCACGGGTGCGGTTGCATTGTAAACTGTCCTTCCTACCACCATTGTTTTTTTTCAGTTCTTTGATGGAAAAGACAAAAACTCACACTTGAAAAATTGTGTTAGCCAAACACCCGCTATCGACAAGTTTCTAAGCAAAAAAGCTTGTTTTACTCTGAATAACATAAGAAATAGTGTTACCATGATTAGAAGTATGTGACTGACCAACTTGAAATGTTTTTACACAGATTGTTTGAAAAATAACAGACTCAATTTCTGTGTGTAGGCTAAGTAAATTGATTTTAATTTAACTGTTATTAATCATAACCTGTCGTCATAACCCTAGAATAGTCGCTGACATGTGGCTGGAAATTTTCGGGTTTGATAACTGCGTGAGCAAAGTTTTTTGTTTAGTAACATTTTTTTCATATGTATTTTATGATTCAGTAAAGGGTAAAACAATGCCAAAGTGTTTTTATTTCACTTTACTATAAAAATCTTCTGGTGTAGACAGTGGAGCGTTAAATATGTCAAGTCAGAGTCCTGAGTTAATACTTATTTTTTGTTGTTATTTAAAATACTCTTATTTTAGCTTGTAAACACAAGTCAATAGGTAGTTGTTATTCTTTTTTGTTTATAGCCGATGTCAAAAAATCATTGACCCAAGCTACAGTTACAACCACTCCACAACCACAACAGCATATCCCTGCATCACTACCAAAGATCCAACAATCTACTTCAAAGAAACTGAAGAAAACTGCATCCCGCAAAAGATCAAAACAAACTCGTTCTAAGGCATCATAAACAACATTGATTGTTGGAAACATTTCTGCTGAGTCTGCAATACAGAAATTTATCAGAGATTTATAATAACTTGGTTACTGAGTATAGTATTAAACGATCTTCCGTTATTTGCAAGGTGCGTCTTAAACTTGGACTTTCCCTATAGGTTCATGTATTAGAATACAATTGTGTAAGTTAATCATACCATGTTTGCAAATATGTGTGCATAGTTGACTAATGTATTTCACCAATACAACGAATCAATTGAATTTGCACTCTTAGGAATCTCACACCACAATCATTCGATAGTCAGAAAAGTTTATTTACAACTGTTTTAGAAAACCATTGACCCAGAAGTTCCACGTTCCAACAAAAGTATCTAAGAATAAATTAATATACATATATCTTTTCTTGCATATATTGAGTAAAACTACATCTTTGGTAATACCTGAAACTGTGTAAAAAGTGTCCAGAGGCTGAGCCACCTCAATAATAATGTGAAAGTAGATGTATGGCATGGAGTCTAAGGACAAGGTTCTCCTGGTTTCAAGTGCCGTTTTGTTGGCACCAGTTACCATGAAAACCTGCGAGATAACTTTTTGTGTGCACCAGGTGTTTTAGTTTAATTTTTAATATTGTGAAGGGTTTTGTCAAATGCCTTCACCAACGGCTACTAGAGGATGAACCAAACCAGCAGAGTGAACTAACTTCACTGTATTTTTCTACTGTATGAGTAGAGATGGCTGTTTTGTAATGATCTGTATAGCGAAACAGATCTGGATGATACAGTATGAGTAGAAATAGCTATTATGTGATGATCTGTGTGGTGAGACAAATCCGGATGCTACTGTATGTAAACAAACTAAACGTAATCAGGCAACCAGCCTCATTAATCACACAGGTTTCAGGTTGAATAACCCTTTATTATTTGCAAGAGACAAAAGCTTGACTATGGCACTTTTTAGTCAAGCGCACAACAAACTCGAAAATATATGTAAATGTACAGTTGAAAAAGCTATAATATTGTGAGGGACGCCAGTACTCTCCCTATTTTTATTGTTAACATTTACTCAAGTAAGACATTATCTCGCAATTACCGACTGAGCCTATATCTCATTGTCCGTATTCTTTTGTATAAGAATTAAGCTGGTAACTCACTGTCTACAACATGTCTACGTGTGCATCTCAATATCTACTCACTACGCATTGTATATGTCTGTGCATGGTTCTATTGTTTGTATGTATCCACGATGCTAGAGTCTATTTCAGTGCATTCTATCTTATACACCAAATAATTATTTATCACATGTTATATTTTTGCACGTTTTTAATTATTGCAATTGGGTGCTGTTGTAAGGGCAAGGCGTGGCTTGTACCAATATTTTTACTTAGGTGTGGTTTGTAAATTGTACCCGCCTACCCTGTATTTAAACTCATGTCAGTACAATAAAGTTCAGAGTTAGCCTGACTCTCAGAAGATTCTTACTCTCAAGAAGCAGCATTGAGCACAGCTAGAAGCAACATAACTACAAGCGCTGGTCGACTATTAGCAAGCACGAGGCTTGGCGGAAAGTAAGATAGTTCGCTTTCTTACTGCGTAATAACTCGACTTAAGGTGTACGACGCAAAGCACCTGGTGCCTTAGTAGTTCAACCCATACTGAAATCCGAACCGTGGAGTTCGCAGCAAAACTAGCACAACAATAATCAGAGTGTAATTATTGTCGATCTCGACTGAGTCGAACTAGACAAATAACAATTACCGCACCATTATTGTCAGTGGCCAAAAGTTCGCAATAAACTCTAAACTAAACAGTAATTCCTGCGGAATTATTGTGTGCAGCAAAGTTTGAAACAAACTTTAAACTAGATAATAATCACGGCATTGATTATTGTCGAACCTTGGGAAGGTTCAGAGGCAGCCAATAATTAGAGCATAATTATTGTCCACTGCCAGCAAGCATACACGCCAGATTCGGCCGCACCCATAAATGCACAAACCAATAAATGCTCTCCAGACAAGACGAACAATAATAGCAGATTATTGTGAGTAAACTTGGGCAGAAGCAGAGCACGTCGGGAGTGTGTACAGGTGGCTACCACCCAGACACAAATTCCTGTACAATATAGTTGGATACAAAAATACTAGGTCAAGCTACTATGGCTAGTCTAAAATACACAAAAAAGCAAACACTACACAATTTATCAACACATATAAAAATAGCCACAATACGCTAGGTTATTGTTATTAGAATCAGGAAACTACACAAGAAAGACAGAAGGTCCCAGCTGCGATCTTGCTCCAGTAGGCCATGCTGTAGTAGTATACTTTCACTTTCTCAGCTGAAAGCAGTCGAGCGTAGCAGACTTTATCTTCTGCTGTATGCACAGCTAGTAGTAACTAGGAAAGTCGATGCGGCTGATCTACTCACTAGTCACCCTATGTAAATTTTGTTACAATATTTTGGTTTGAAATGATTATTTATTGTGCAAGGGGGGGTGTTTATATTGTGATTCTTATAGTGGCTTAAATCATGGGTTTGAGTCTTTTAGAAACATGGTATGGGAAGCTGAGAAGGGACTTTTTGTGCACCGGTTTTTATTGCTATTAATCTAGTTTGTGACTGTATGATTAACTAAGTATTTATTGTGCGGGGGTTGTTTTTATTACGGTTTGTATGATGATTTAAATTGGGTGGTTTGAGTATTGTATAAAAATGAAGTGTTGTATTATTGCATAGCTTTATTATATGGGAAGAAAAGATGTAGATAAGCGTTGCAAAGTTCTACATTTAACTAAAAAGAATGTACAGAAGTATTTACCTAACTGTTTATTTGTAGGTATATGTTTACCTGAGAATGGACTTTACACGGAAAATTCCTAATCCACCTCCATTGAACTTGTTTTTGAAAAAGCTTGTTATCCCAAGCACTCTTTTTAATTCTTTTTTTAAATACGTATTAATATCTAAAACATTTGTCATTAGACTTGAAACTGTTATTGTTCATCTCTATAAGCAATTCTACAGCATTGTCTTGTAGACACATACTACTATCGTACTATTTCATAAAGATTTCTTCAAGTAATTCTCCCACACTCAGCATATGTTGTGTAGAGCAAAATAGCATTCCTAGTAGTTGTGTATTAGATACTGTAGTTGATGTTGTTTCTTCAGATGTCGTTGCTGGGGTGAATGATTTCTCTGTAAAAACAATGCTTATTAAATAGTCAAAGTTGCACCGATTGATCTTACGACAAATGAGAATGCTAGCACGAAAATCACTTTATAATATGGAACGATTGGTTTTGTGCAGAAATCCCTTTATAATACATAAGGAGTTTTGCAGAAATACTAAGTTTTTATCGCGCAAAACTCCCTTTATAATGTAATGGATTCCGGTCTGTTACCACGGACATCCACTAGTCTCGAGTATTATACCTCTCTCCAGAGGGGACACTGTGCTGACCGACAGTGACAACTGTGCAGGGTAATCAAATTACCCGGTAAGGCAAAAGCCCATGGCTCAAACAAACAGTACCGTGTAGTGTTTGTAATAATGGCTTTATTCTCTAAGACAGTCCTGAGGGTAATTATTCCTCTAGAGTTAGCAATATACGAGCATATGCCATGGCAACATAGGAATGAATGCAAAGAGTAAGACAGTGTGCTCTCCTTTTATAGGAGAGCTGATAAGTACAAAACATATAACAATCATAGCACAGGAAACAGATTAGCCAATAAAATTGATTATATAAATTAGCAGCCAATCGACAATGCAGTATGGTTAATTAAGGGAGGTGCCAAGTGGCTAAGGGCGGAGTGCTTTCTCCTTATTGTCCAATCAGTAGTCCTGCAAGGCTCCCAGGCTGTATATAGAGTTGGGTCCATGAAGTTGGCAATCTAAGGGTAGGCACTTCCTGTTCTCGACCTTGACTGAGCTCCTACATACTTTTGAGATCCTCATCTATGTCGGCCATCTTGTGCCGGCCCAGTACAGCTATACCGGGTCGGTAGGGGTCACTACCGGCCCTGCAGGGGTCACTACCGGCCCTGTTCACTATGCCACCGGCACAGTAGGACTTTCCACCCAAGCAGCTGTGAACCAAACACTGTGGGTTAAAGTCTAGCGCATTGTCTCACAAGGTTCTAGAGTAAACGACCTATTCACTACTAGTGTGCATCAAAATCTACCACATACCTCTCTCCATTAAAGTCATAGCCTGGCTTTAATAAAAGAATATCAAGAGCAGATATGTGTGGGGGTAACACCTGTACCCAGATTATATATATGTAGTTAAGTGTGATGTCGAACCGACATCTTGACGAAGCTGTTGACTGGATCAAGACAGGTGGGTCGAGGGAAAGCCAACCGTTTTACTGGGTTTGGCGGGGGAAGGGCAGGAAAGTGTTCCTGGTATTGCTGGTCGGAATCTTCGCCGGCACGTATTAAGTGGCAATAGGCTTCTCCGTATCTGGTCGGAGGTCCCACATTCCGTTGTGGCCGGCTCCTGGGGTTCGTCATGGGCGCTTCCGTAGTAAGATGAGGTGTCGAATCCGGGGTCCGTGGTGGAGGTTGTGTGGCGGCTGGAGGCGGCTCGGGTAAGTCTATTGGATCCTCATCCATGGGTACCGGCCTGGTGACTTGGGGGAATTCCGGCAAGGTAGGGAGCGGAAAATACTTAGGCTCCACGGGTTCTCGTGGCCTCCTTTTCTTCTGGGTGGCACCCCTCATGTTGGGTCGACGGTTGGGTTCAAGCGCTGCTGGGGCTTGATCCCGGGGGTTGGCGCAGGGGTAGTAAGGCTTCAGGTTACAACCATTCTGCACGTATCTCTGGTCGTGCCTCATAGTAAGGTACGTATGATTGTGGTAGGCCTCCTCAATCTCAAATGGCCCGACAAACTTTGGCTGGAGCTTGGGATTCTCCCCTTTTCGTGGTCTGTGATTTAACAGCCATACTTGATCTCCTGGTGCAAAGGTGGTGGGTTCCTCCCCTTCGTCTGTTCTGATTTGGGTCTGCTCCTCCCGTAAGGTGTGGTGTACTTCCTCTAGTGTTTCTTTAAGCACTTGAGCGTAGGCGTGCACAGGGAGCTGGTCTGGTAACGGAGGGTGACAGGTGATTTGGTCGGGTAGGCGGAGTTCTCGGCCCATCATGAGGAAGTTCGCAGTTTCTCCGGTCACTGTATGGGGTGTGGCTCCAAAAGCACGCATGAGTTGTGGCAACAGCAGATCCCATTCGTTGGGCTGTCTTTTCAGCAGTAGGGACCGCAAGGAATCACCTAATACTCGGTTATTCCTCTCTACCACCCCGTTAGCTTGTGGGTGGTATGGGGTAGGCCTAGTTTTGTCTACGTTCCATAGGGAGCATAGTTCTTCATCAGGCTACTCTCAAATCGGGCCCCCTGATCCGTATGGATTTGCTCAGGGATTCCGAAATATGAGAACACTCTTTCGTCAAGGGCAGTGGCAACTACAGGCGCAGTTGCATCAGGCAAGGCTATTGTGTCTTGCCAGCGGGTAAAATGATCCATCAGAACTAAGATCCAATGATTTCCTCTTGCCGTCTCAGGCAGTGGTCCAACCAGGTCAACTGCTAGCTTTTGCCAGGGGCAGCCAGCGTACATGCGTTGCCTGTGGGGGTTAGGGCGGACTCCTCCCGTCTTTGCGCGCTGACAGACCTTGCAACTCCGTACGAGGCGCCTGACATCAGCATATACTCCTGGCCAGTACCAGGTTATTAGTAGTCTCCGTTGGGTATGGGTGACCCCCTGGTGTGCCAGTTCATGAATTTGCCACATGGTGGCTCCTCACAGTCCCGGAGGGCAGAGGGTGCACCACCGAGACTTTTTTTTTACCGCTACTTGGACCTCTAGTACACCGTTAGGCCTGATTCTCATGGCCGATTGTCAGCGGGCTAGGGTTCGTAGCTCACCGCTTCCCAGTTCTAGTTGTTCTTGCGTCAGGGCGTGATTCCCTAAGACTGCTGCATACATGATGGCCACTTCGTGTTGGCCTTCCTGCTGTGCTTTAGCCAAGGTTGAGTCTGGGGTGGCTGCACTTGGGTGACCTATAGCCGAGACGACGTTGCTGGGAGAGAGGGTTGTTCTCTCTTGGGGGGAGTCAGTTTTTCTGCTACTTCATCCTTAGTGGGACCACCATCCCTTTCCTGGATGTGTTGGCACTGACGGCAGGTGTCCGGGCAGCGTATGCTCAGCCCGTCGGCATTGCCATGGTGCGAACCCTTCCGATGTTCAATTGAATACTGGAATTCGGAGAGAATTTCCAGCCATCTGGCCACCTGACTCGTCGGTTCTCTCTTCCGGCAAAGCCATAGCAGTGAAGCATGGTCCGTCCTTAGCTTAAACTTCTGTCCGTACAGGTATGGCCGAAAATGCCGTACAGCCTTCACTACTGCCAGGAGTTCCTTCCTGGTGACGCAGTAGTTGCGTTCTGCTGAGCCCAGCGTTTTGCTGTAGTACGAGATCACCCTTTCACGACCATTTTGGATCTGAGACAGGACAGCCCCCAGGCCATCATTGCTAGCGTCGATGTCCAATATGTACGGCCCTTGGGGTTCAGGGTAGCCTAAGATGGGAGCCGTAACGAGGCTCTTCTTTAAGTGGGCAAATGCCTGTTCCTTCTCTGGGCCCCACTCCCATGAAGCGTTCTTCCCTGTGAGTCTGGTGAGGGGTTTGGCTACTGTTCCAAAGTCCAATAGGTACTGACGGTAGTACCCTACCGTCCCTAAGAAGGCTTGGAGATCTTTCAGGTCTCGATGGGAGCTCCAGTTAGCAACGGCAGCGACCTTATCAGGGTCTGTAGCTACCCCTTGCTCACTGACAAGGTATCCTAAGTAGCGGACTTGCTTCTGTAGTAAGTCGCATTTGTCTGGCTTCAGTTTGAGTCCCGCCTGTCGTAACCTGTGAAGGACTTCAGCCAACTGCTCTAGGTGAGTGGCAAAGTCTGGGGAGATGACTATGATGTCATCTAAATAGAGGAGCAAAGTTTTTCAGTGCAACCCCCAAAGGACCTTCTCCATTAACCTCTGGAAGGTGGCTGGTGCGGAGGTGAGGCCGAACGGCAACACCTTCTATTTGTAGAGCCCTGCTCGAGTAGAGAATGCCGATTTCTCGCTGGCGTCCTCATCTAGGGGTACCTGCCAGTAACCACTGGCGAGATCTAATGTGCTGAGGTATTTACTCCCAGCGAGGGCATCCAGGCTTTCGTCTATCCGGGGCAAGGGGCGAGCATCTAGCTGGGTTACCGAGTTGAGCCGGCAGTAGTCGATGCAAAACCGCCATGACCCACCATTCTTTTTGACAAGGACCACGGGAGAACTCCATGCTCCGGTGGCGGGCTCTATCAGGCCCTTGCTCAGTAGGTGGGTGACTTGTCTTTCCGCCTCTTCTTCCTTTTGGGGTCCCAGCCAGTGAGGGGGTTGACGGATGGGTTTGGCGCCTGGTAGAAGGGGAATGCTGTGTTCAGCCAAATTGGTGCACCCTATGTCATGATCTGCAGCACTAAAGGTGGTCCCATACTGTCCCAACAGCTGGGCGAGGTGCCTGGCCTGTTCACTACTAGTGTGCATCAAAATCTACCACAATAATATATTGCAGCGGTTTTTCCCATGTTAAGAGAGGAATACAGTCACTGATATTACAAGATGCTATTTATCAATGGCTGACTCTGTGTTTCAGTGGTAGCTGTGGCTACAGAGTGCTAAGGCTGGGATGTCTCTCTGAGGCAGAGAAGACAGGATGCTGCTGGTTAGCAGACACAACGGTATTTGGCAACCGGACAAACAGATTCTAGTAGATTGAAAGTGCTAGCAATGACTTTATTACTGCACTTTACTAAACACGCACAAAATTGCTACTAGGTATAAATATAAAGTGGTTGTATTGTCTGTGAATACTGGTACCTGAATACTGAATACGGGCGTCTTTTGGTATAGTCTCTTAGCTGGACGTTCCTACAAGAGTTCTAAGCGTCTTTCTCTGGGAACCTCTTCTAGTCCTGAACGAATCCTCAGCTGTCTTGGCTATAGCTGGCTAGGATCCCACTAGCTAAGCACGCACTACTCACTAGACAGTATCTCGCAAACACTCAACAATGTCTGAGCAAAACTAAACACTAACTGCCCTGCTGGGCTAAGAGCAAGTCTATATAAATAAGGTATAAAATCAAGGAGGCGTATAA
The DNA here is from genome assembly GCA_945261195.1 of Cryptosula pallasiana. Classification (NCBI taxonomy): domain Eukaryota; kingdom Metazoa; phylum Bryozoa; class Gymnolaemata; order Cheilostomatida; family Cryptosulidae; genus Cryptosula; species Cryptosula pallasiana. The sequence continues at coordinate 46,008,244 of OX183133.1, read as the reverse complement.
TAATATGATTGGTTAAAAGCATATAAGCAAAACAGCATGTGACACATGCCATGATTATAATAGTTACTGGAGGCGGGCAAAGTCCTTCCTGCTGGCTGAAGCTAAGCGGTAGTGCAGCTGCACTGTTGAATGCGTTCAAGATTACTCCAGTAGTAGTGGATATATAGGTGGTCCTGAGTAAGCATAGGTTGATTAACATATGAGTAGTGCCGGCTGTAGATGATGGCAACACTGTGCAATTACATTACAATATAACAATTTTCGCGCAAGTAATAAGTTTTCTTCGCGCAAAAATCCCTTTATATTATACCAGGATTTTCACGCAAATAATTTTTTTTTTTCCGCTAAAAGCTTCATATATATTATATAGGAATTTTCGTGCAAAACATTTTGTTTCTTTGCACCAAGAATGGTGTTTTATTTCACGCAAAGAATGTTGTTTTTTTCTTCGTGCGAAGAATGTAGTTTTTTGCCCAAAAATCCTGTCATAATATATAAGAATTTTCGCGCAAGTAATTATTTTTTCCATGCAAAAATCTTAATATATATTATAAAGGGATTTTTGCACAAAGAATGTTGTTTTTTTTTGTGTGAAAGATGTAGCCAATACAAATATATTTTTCAAATCAGCCTTGGGACGTTAAAAAACATATCATGGCGTAGAATCATATCTTGCAGTCACAATAGTAGTAAACATTTTTGTCTCTCATTGATAGTTACTGAGAAAATGAGTTTTAAAAATTACCCTCTCAGCACCAAAATTACTTTGTTTCATGTTCGCACTGTGGTTAGTTTTACGCCTCATTATTGATACATTAGAGTGAAATCCGTGACGCAAGACCAAGCGAGCGTAATTAATTTGCGGTTAGTTACTAATTGCTTCATGATAATATATATTAAAAAAATTACGTTTTTATTTGGCAAGGGAATTATTAAATCTATTTTCCTACCTCCAGATGTAAATGATCTATAACAAATAGTATATCAACAGGTCGGTAATCTAATAGGCTAGTGATATATCATTAACTAAAATCATAAGATGCTGTGGCGCACTCGGAAAAGTCACGTTTACAACGTCATTTCCAGACAATTTTTCTCAAAACTACAGATATGTAAGAAGTGCAGTGATTAGTTGATCTCGTTTGGCAAAGTGTATCCTATTAAACCCTTTTAAAATTTTGTTTCTAGCAGCCACCAACAGGGGGGCCTCTGCGCAGTAGTGGTCACTGTATGTAGTCAGTAAAATCCACCACATACCTCTCACCATTAAAGGCATTCGGTCTTTAATAATAAAGATATCAAGAGCAATCAAGGGGGAGTGTCTCCGCACTCATGAGTATATATTTGGATATATATATAGATTAACAAAAGAGCATATATATAGGTAATACAACTAATAAAGAGTCAATCTTCTGATTCTAGAAGAGCTCTCCTCGGAGGCTATCGGCCTGTGCCGTCAACCGACTTATTTCAGTCGTGACCAGCCTTGCTTCAGCCTTGACTATCCGGATCTCGCCTTCGGGTAGATGTCCTCTGATAAGGAGCCATCTTAGCTGCTGCAGGCTGTCTTTTAGCTTGCCTATTTCTACCTCGATCCCTTCTGCCAAACGGTTGCTCGTTTGCAGGAACTGTAGCGATGGTCGAGGGATGGAGGTTTGGGCTGAATCCTCAGCGGGCAGTTTGTCATTACTTGACACTTCGCCGACCTCCAGAGGGGCTGTCACTGTGGAGTGAGCAGCTGACTTGTTCCGTTTCGGAATCTTATAGGGTTGGAGGGTCCTCGTAGCAGTAGAAGGGGTTTCCCGCGCCTTCTTTGTCTCCTTGCTGGTTGGGGAGAGCCTCCTCTTTTTAGGAGCAGCTTCTTTGCCGTCCTTCTCACCGGTTTGCATTGGCCTACATTTTCTAAACTTAGGGCAGTCAGTCCATTGTACAAACTGACAGAACCTAGTGAAATTAGGTCTGTCCACCGCATACACTATCCCGGTCTTTTGGTAGTGTGTAGAATTGCCAGGGGCGTCAAACTTTGCCTGGTGGCTATAGACGGTATCCCTGCTTTCACTGGCGTACTGGCATCGGCAGTAATGCCTGATGTAGTGCTGCGCTACGTGGATGCGCAGTTGCCTCTTGTTAGGTGCCTGGTACTGGCATTTGACGCAGATACTATCTCTGGCGTCCGCCACCAGGGTATTAATCCGGTCTTCGGTGACTTTGGCTACCCACCGTAGCATCCGCCATCGGGTAGGGTTCCTTTTACCGTCTGGTCCATACGAGGTGGTTGGCTCATCCTCTATGGTAAGGTCGTGCTCAGGAGCGTCACCCATCTCCGGCAGTTCCTCTTTCTCCTCCTTGAGAGACACTTGTATGAGACGTACTGTCAGCTTGGGGGTTACCCTCACTGCAGACGTGGATTCGGCTCCTACAACAATATCATCTCGGTTACGAGGGCTGCGGACATGCGCAGAGGTTGTTGCTACAGAACTATTATTACAAGTCTGAGTGGAGGGACTGGGTAACTGAGTATCAGTCAGCTTAGCCAGTTCGGCTGGAACAGCGTCCAACGGGGTGGTTGCAGTGACATTTGTCCCCTGCAAGGTAGGCCGGCGCTTTCGGCTTTCCTTTTTATCAATTTGGCTCTTTCCCAGAGCTTTCTCCTGACCCCGGGTCGGGGTAGCAGGTAAGGGTGGCTTTAGTATCTCTACTATAGCCCTGGAGGGTGTACCACCTCCTTTGCTATCATTCGTCCCAGAGTTCTCACTCCTGAGAGCCTGCGAAGCCTTCTTAAACAGGTTAACCGAAGGATGCGAAGTGACTGGGGTTGCCAGATGACCCCAGGGTTGGGTAAGTGTACCCCGGGTTGGGATAGGTGTACCCCGGGTCGGCATAGAGTTATCTCTATGAGTGGGGGGTTTTTTCCCGCCTAAACTGGGTTCTGCCTTCCTGCAGACGGTCTGTGCCGAAAGTATTTTTGGCTGAGACCTGTCCTTGCCATCATACTGTGGCAAGGGCCCTTTGGTTTGGGGCAGCGCTCTATTCACTCTCGTGGGACTGCCTTTAGTCAAAGCTAACGGGTCGTGTATAGATCTATGCTTGAAAACCCAAGCAGCTATTTCAGAAGGTTTGAGCTCACCATCTTTTGTAGGCTTCTCCTCTGCTTCCATCGACTTCTTCTGGGTATCCCTGTTAGTAGTGAGAGGGGCTGTTGCTGCTGGGGATGGCTTGAACAGGTCCACTGTGGGCATGGCTAAAAGCTCGTCTTCGTTGGCTGTTCCTGTGTAGGCTGCTAAGTTTTCTTCCAACAAGGCGTCATCTTCTCCGTCGCTCAGGTTTAGTACATCCATTGCAGTTAGTGGTAAGTCCAGTGGTGTTACTGCACTGCTTTCACTATGTTGAATGAGCTGGCTGGCTGTGCTGCATGTCTGCTTGAAGTGATGACTCATCGAACTTCCTGTGGGCATGGATGGCTGGTATTGACTGAGGATATTGGGGGTAACTTTGGAGGGTTTTGGTGGGTGGTCGGGCGCAGTAAACCGTTGAGGCTGTAGACGAATCGGTTCAGAATCTTTTACTGATTCCTTTAAAACTAAGCACGACTGTGCCGCTACCGTTTGTCTGTCCATTGCAGCCAATTTACTGTTTCTCCCGAGGTTTCCCACTATTGCCTCATAGTGTCTCCTGGCTCCACTCCTCTTCACACAGCTTGCACTGTCCTTGGTCACACAAGGCAGTGGCTCTGGTTGGCTGGTGGATGCTCTCTTGTTCTTCAGTGTGCAGGGCACTTCTCTAAGGGGCGTAGCAAACAGGGGCGCGGGGGTGTATGCGCATTACTTGCTCTGTAGGTCGCAGTTTTTGTCTGATCTGACTCAAACTTGCTGTGAGGGTGCTCCCCACCTCTCACCAGCGTTGGCTTTCTCTTCCCTGCAGATAACTCTGCCAGGGGGGTAGTCGTAGGGGTTTTTACTTCCCTACAGGGGGGTTTCAGCATAATTTCATCCCAGAAATTTGCCTTTGGCTGCAACAATCTTATGTTGTCCAGCGGTCTACCATGCTTGTCCGTACATGGCTGCCTGTGTCCGTCAATGGTGACGGTAGAGTCACTAAACTTCATAGTGCACTCGTGGGTAGTCAAGAACGGCATGCCAATTATGGCATCTTCGTTAATGTCGCTTATAACGAAGTTGGTTTCCGTGTAGAAGTCTCGGAGCTGTAGTGGCACTCTGATGGTTCCGTAGAACGTTATTCTTGAGCCATCGGCCATCAATCCGTGGGGTTCACTTGTTTGCAGGGTGTCCTTTACGTCCTGTGATAGTCAACGGTATGTGTGCTGTGACAACAGGTTTGTTGTGCACCCAGTGTCAATTAATATTGACACTGGCCGTCCGTCCAGCCTTCCTGACAGGAAGTGGCTGGCTTGGTAGGGGCGCTCTAACACAGGTTGGTCTGTGTTGGCTAGTCTGAGAGGAGGCGCACTTCGTCGGTTGACCTCTCTCTTGTCTTTCTTGGTAGGTACATGGCTTGCCCTCTCGCAGCTAGAGGCCATTGGCTCTACTGCGGGCGCTGACCGTTTCCCTGTCGTTTGACTGGGTTGTTGGGTCTGGTCGTCCTTTGTTTGCTGTGGCAGGTTCCCGACATGTGTCCGATCTCTCCACATGTCCAACACCCCGGTGCGGGCGTAGTCTCCATCAGAGGTGTAGGGGTTGACATCCTCTGTTGTTTTAACAGCTTTATTTCGGTGGCTAGCGCTTGCAGTGACTCTGCCATCCTTAGCAAGGGTCCCGTTGTAGCCGCTCCTGGGACTTGTTGTACCTTCTGTGCTGGGGAGTTAGGGGGTGCTGGAGGTGGCGACTGATGAGTGGCTGGGTCTTGTTCGTCCTCTGCTTCTTCCACCATCCGTACATGAGCGGGCCGCTCATCATGGGGTGTCTTCACTTGCAGGTACTCGTTTCCTGCGCGTACTGCGTCGGCTAAGTCTGCTGGCTGCATGGCCAGGAGGTGTCGCTGCAGATACGCATTTCCAATGGTGGTGCTGAAAACATCCAGCGTCATGCGTTGCATGGATCGGGCTGGTAGGTCGCCATAGGCGATGTGCACCAACCTCTCTACCTCATTGGCATGTTCCTGCAGAGTTGTTTTGTACAATCTGCGGAGACTGGCCAGTCTAGACATGGCCTCTCTGGAGGTTAAACCAAACCTCGCTCTTAGGGCAGCAAATATGCCTTGAAGGTGTGGGGGTTTCCCACAGTCGAGTGCGTTACCCCGTAACGACTCTCTCATGCGTAGCATAGCTGTTTGTTCTGGCCAGTCATTGGCTTCAGCTATCTCTACAAAACGAGCTATAAAGTACTCCACATCGCCAGTCCCTTCAAACCGTGGTGGATTGAATGGCGTGTGAGTATTGGCAGGGGGCCGCATAGCAGCCTGTAGCGCCTCGGTGAGACGGTCCATTGCCGTCAGCTCTGGATTTATGACAGGTATTCTGCCTGCACTGCGAGCACGTTGGTTTGCCATTATTACGATTAGAGGATAAAGTCAACTCGATAATCTATAATAGTTAGCCAACTCTGGGGCTGCAGCGTCCAGTTGCGTCCGTGCAATATCTAGGTCAGCACACAAGGGTACTGAGGGGTGGCAAGTGGCCTGTACTAGCTAGTACAGCACCAGTAATAGTGCATACAAGACTGGCGTTCTAGACGCAGAGTCGGTATCACTAGGTAGCAGAGTAGGTCACAGAATGACAGACTCGGTATCAGAAATGACAGATCCGGTATCAGGAAATGACAGATTCGGTATGGGAAAATGACAGATTCGGTATATGAAAATGACAGATTCGGTATCAGTTTGGCAGTGCCTGTAAAGCTGTTACAGGGCTTAGGCGTCTCTACAACGGAGTGAACTCAACGTTATTTGTAGGAGCGATTTCACAAAGACCACTGCTGCTGTTGGAGTTAACTCGACGACAGTACAGGAGTGTCTTGTTTCTCTGGTTTGTACAACCCAGTACAAACCAGTGGTAGCTGGATCTGCTTGAAGCAGACTCCAAGGTAGCAAGTTTTCACAGCGTGAGAATTGTATCCCACTGCTGCCACCAATGTAGCGGATTTTTATGTCCACTACATTCCGCTAGGGGGTTGTGCTGGCAGACGCGCCGTCTGTACAGCCACAACAAGGCAGTCAGACTCTTCAGGCCTGACAAGTGGTGGTCGACCTCAACCCAGAGGTGACCCTGTACCGAATCGGTACAACGCAGTGTTGCAAAGCGAGTGGCTAACTTTAACAACAGTAGCAAGGAGCCCTCGGCTCAGACATACACAGCATAGTTTTGTGTGTAAAGACCATTTATTCATTACAGAATAACAGGTAAGACTGGCAATACAAAGCAAGAGAACACACTCTTGCCATATCAGTAAGTGCAATGATTATGAGAAAACTTCTCCCTTTTATAGGCAGAGTTGTGGAAAATAACTGCCATGCGCAGGAAGCATGGCAGGAAGTTATATGATACAAAGGCACAATATAATATATATAACAATGACATTGTCCAATGAGATAGCTAGGTAAGTAAAACATCACTGATGCCCATAAGTAAGAGGCGGAGTTCACAAGCAACTTGGCCAGTGATTGGTTAATATTGTTCCTGGGCGTTACACAGCCTTGGGTCCACTGTCTCCTTTATCCAAGGGTAGTTATCTTTGGGAGGTGGCGTCTGAAGGCTCTTAGGCTAGGTTACGTCATCCTGGCCATGGCGGCCATCTTGTTGCCGACCCGGGATAGCAACCCAGGGTCGGTATAGTAAATACTGAGTGCCGAAGTAATAATAAATACTTATGAGAGCAATATAATTGCCATAACAGATGCTGGCCTCCGTCTGTCATAATCAGGGGAGGCATGCCTGTGGTAACCACCAACAGGGGGGCCTCTGCGCAGTAGTGGTCACTGTATGTAGTCAGTAAAATCCACCACACCTCTAACCACACTACAAATCAGTGCTCAAAGTGTAAAATTGCTCTTACAGGAACGCCAGGGTGGGAGGGGAGGGGGTGCAGGGGAGGGGTGGGGTGCAGGGCACCCCTCCCCCGCATTAGCCCCGCGCTAGCGGGAAAAATTGTAAAAGGGACATTTTAGAAGCTCAGAAATGACTTTTCAGGTGCAAATACATGATCTGTACATGAAACCAAAAACTAGCAATAACTTACATGGCCCTATGAATACCAAAAATTAAATGAACAAATAACAGTGACATAATTCAAAAAACTTACCTAGTATTTTCACCCAATCATCCACCGGAACTCATTGCATAAGTTAATAATAATCAGAACTGGCCATAATAACATACGGCTTACGATTCATTTAGAGGGAAGAATGAGCTTATGATTAACAACTTTATTTATATATGAATGACTAGTTTAAATTGCACTATAGAAAAAGATAAACTGACTTTGATAGCTACTTATATTGAGATTAAAATAATCACATTACTGCGAATCACTCTACAAATGTTTCCACATTTCGCAAAAATCATGTTCAATGAACGATTTTGGCTTCTTTGCCATAGCATTAGTGTCATCTGCCAGATGCCTTCCTTGCTTAAGCCAAGTTTTCACATAGTGCTCAGGATGAAATAGAGATAACGGTGGGCCAGTTGTATATATAAACAAGCAATCAGCCAGTCGTGGCACAGACATAGAAGACCTCGTTGGTGTCAAAATTCGGTTCATGGCGCTAAAGCCACATTCGCATTCAGCTGTTTGGATGGGAATCAAATTAATTGCTTGATGCAGTTTGTTCAAACAGCCAAGCTCTTTCCCACCCCTAAAAAGAAACTCTCTGAAGGCTTGAACATTGTTTTCAACTGGCTCACGGAATACTTTGCATAGCCGATCTATCACATCATCACAAAATGCTGGATTCTCCATTTCTTCTGCTGTCCAATCAGTTATATTCAAGACTTTCAAATCATTTATAAGAGTATCATAAAATTTTTTTGTCATCACTATTGTCTGAACTACAACTGGAAGCTGATGTGAACATTCGTTCATTCATATTCTCTATGATTGCCTGTAAAAATTGCCCCCTGTTTATTTCGCAGGAACCACGAGAGCTTGACATTAATTTCACACCTTTAAAAGTTTCAGTAGATTCATTTAGTTGCTGCTCAAATTTTCCGAAGTGAGATTTCATACTAACAAAAAGCTGCCGAGTGAGTATAAATTTCTGGTGTGAAGTTTGCATATTGATAGTGTTTTGCTGCAGTTGTTGAGAAAGGCTAGACAGCTCACGTAAAACATCGTACATTAGTGCCAAGTTTTTAACAAATGTTGTACTCTGTAACTGCGAGGCCAAGCCAGCAAAAGTGGCTCGCTCAGAACTAGATCTGGTTGTATCTTCTGCTGCTTTGCAAAAGTGGTGGAACAGAGCGGGGTAATTCTGCCACACAGCTTTCACAGAACGAACACTAGATGCTACCCATCTAATACTAAAGATCCTACCAATTTTCAAAAGCTGGCAATTGACGGCTATAATGCTCTATGGAGTCTGAAGCAAATTAGTCCTGTTCTGAAAGTTTTGTCACAAAATAGGCAATTGTGGCACCTACCTCAAATGATTACTAAAATACTTTTAATAATCCTTGATCGATTGGTATTTACTCAATCATCTCTATATTTTATAACAAAGCTAATAATAATTTATATCAGAGTACAATTGATTGCCTATTGCTGAAAATCAAAAGACATTCAGCAATAGACAAGTGGATTTACTTATCACATCAAACTAATAATTAAAAATAGTGTTGGCTAAACACTAATACTGACAATAATTACAAAAATTAGTGAGCAGCAAACTAAAACACAATAATTATTATCATAATTAATATAAGACTAATAATAATTAAATAATTTTGTTATTTATTAATAATAATAATATTAGCTATAACAATAATAATGATGATAATAATAATTATACAGAATCATTTTGGTATTGTTTATTATTATCTCCAAATCACAATACATCTACTCATTACAACAGCACCAATCATCATCATCATTATCTTGCGTTATATTTAATCTGATCCATATTATTAAAAAAAAATTGTCATCGATTCATCATTGTTTCTATTTAATAATCATCATCATCATTATCAAATAATAACTGTAACAATAATAATAATATTAATAATAATAATCTCAAAATACAACAATAGTGATTATTATTTATCATTAATAATTAGTATTAATAACAAATAATAAATTTTATTTTTTATATATATATTATAAATAATTAACACAATACATATCAAAAAAATAACAACAACAACAACAACAAAAAGAGCACCAAGAAGATCCACCATTATTTATTATAATTAATTAAGAGACAGATACAAAGAAACCCCACAATAATATGGTTAAGTAACACTAGCATACACACAAAAATTGAGCCTACAAAAAACAACTAACAGCTATCTTTTTATTATCTTACTACCACCTTTTTTTGTTGTTTTTTGGCAAAGAAGTCTGTTAACAGTTTCGGCATGTCTGAAAAATTTCATGGAAATGATAAAAGTGGAAACGCTGTAGTTAGACTGTGATGTAAGCAAAACAATGATGTGGGATTATAAATACTTGTTCACTATATGCTAATATAGAATAGTTGTTGTGCTCAAACTAATTTTTGGATTTTCAACTTTTACATTTTATTCGTGATTTAGGGAAAATCCACTCAACTACCAGAAAAGGCCGTGATATGACAAGATTTTGCTATGTAACAAACTAATTTTTTTTCCGGAACGTGCGTTCCCAAAAGATGTTGTTTAATTTTCATACAGGAACGTCGTTCCGGTGCGTTCCGGTACACTTTGAGCACTGCTACAAATGGCTATAAATGAAGACATCACTGACTACATTATACGGGCAGAACGTGCTGCTACTGGATTACGTACAGCAGGTGAGAACATTACAGATAACTTGGTGATAGCAATGATCCTAAAGGGGTTACCAGAAGCATACAAGTCTTTTGTGTTAATGCATACACAACTAGACCAAGTCAAAACTCTTAGTGAATTCAAAGCTGCTCTCAAAAACTTTGTGAATTATGAAGCGCTATGCGCTCTACTAATGTTCAAACAACAGCACTCACTGCTACTTCTACAAGAGAACAACACAGATCAACAAACAATCACTGTGGGCATCCATCACAGCAGCAACAATGTCTATCCTGTGGAAAGAGCAATCATAAATCGCAACAATGTAAGTCAAAACACAAACTAACATGTGCTTATTGTAAGAAAGTTGGGCATGTAGAGGCAGTTTGTTTTACAAAGAAGAAAAATTTAAAACAATCTCACGAAACAGCTAACATGACTGCAACTACATCTACAAACTTTTCATTCACTGTCAGCACTATCAGCAACAGAGATACAGCTTTAATTGCTAACAACAACCAAAACATGCAAGACAAGCTGCTGATAGACTGCGGTGCTACATGCCACATTATCAAGAACGCCGATCATTTTGTATCATACGATGACAGCTTTGATCCGACACAACATTTTGTCGAACTTGCTGATGGAAGGCGCAGCAATGAGCTAGCTACCACTCGAGGCAGTGCAAAATACACTGTCACAAACTCGGAAGGCAAACAGTGTCATATGACGCTCAAGAATGCACTACTTGCACCAAACTTTCTGACAAGCTTGTTTTCTGTGCGTGCAGCCACTGAAGCCGGAGCTGAATCTTACTCATGGTTCTACACAATTTCCCTTTCTCAAGCATGGACAGCTCTACTTCATGCCTACAGCAGACAGCAATTCTTTTGCTTACAGTACAAAGATGTTAAGTGATTGGCATATAACGCTAGGCCATATGAACAACGACGACATTCTCAATCTACAAACTGTGACACGTGGAATGAAAATTAAAAAAATCAAAGCACATCAATCATGCGACACATGCATACAGAACAAAATGGCCAGATAGCCCAAGGTATGTGATGATCCTCCAATGCATGCTATAAAACCTCTCGAGCGAGTACATACAGATGTTTGTGGCCCTATCGAACCTACTTCACGTGAAGGGCATCGCTATCTCATCAACTTCATTGATGAGTTCTCTTCCATGATATTCGTGTACCCTATGCGCTCTAAAGACGAGTCAACACAAGCCGTCAAACAGTTCTTAGCTGATGTTGCACCAATTGGTCAACCAAAGGAGATACACAGTGACAATGGAGGAGAGTATATCAGCAAAAGCTTTGAAAACATACTACTTGACTGAGGCATCAAACATACAACAACTGCCTCATACTCACCTTACCAGAATGGTAAATCTGAGCGTTCATGGCGCAGCATTATGGAAATGGCTCAATGTTTGATCACTGACAGCTCTTTACCAAAATCCTTCGGTCCTATGCAGTACGGCATGCACAGTATCTTAGAAACAGGAGCTACCAAATATGAACCAAGGCTACAGCTTATGAATTGTTCACAGGAACAAAACCTGACATGAGCCACCTACATGCATTTGGCTCTCCGTGCACTTTCTATATTGAAGGCTCAAAACAAAAACTCGATAGCCGTGGTCAAAGTGGAATTTACCTGGGAGTCAACACAGCCAATCAAGCTTCTCACGTACTCAACACTAACAGCAACAACGTGCTCACAACCCGCAACATAATTGTGCACTCTTCCTATGGAGAAGCAGATGACACAATTGATTATGAGAGCGGATCGCCTCTGGCAGCAAGGAAACAAGATACCAATGAACAGCCCACACCAGCTGTCAGTCATCCTGAGGAAATGGAGTTACCCCGTAAATCACAGCGTGTAACAAGACCTCCCAAACATCTCTAGGACTACCATTTACTGACATGTGTAGACTACGCCTATGTTACTATGGAGATCCCCAAGACTTATGAAGAGGCTATCAATTCAGATAATGCTAATCAATGGAAAACAGCAATGGATATTGAAGTCTCAACTCTTGAGTCAAACAACACATGGACTCTTACATCATTTCCTAGTGAACGTTCTGAAAGAAAGGGACGCTGGATTTACGCTATCAAGCAGAGTAACACCCCTGGTAAGATGCAATACAAAGCCCGATACGTTGCATGTGGCTATTCTCAAGTACAAGGCATCGACTACGGTGAAACTTACTCGCCGACTACACGGCTCACATCAATTCGTACATTACTCCAGAAAGCTACGAACGATGGCATGCATATACATCAAATGGACGTAAAAGGTGCCTACTTAGATGCTCCAATTGACAAGGACATATTTGTCCAGCAACCGCCAGGTTACGAGCAAGTTGTAGAGCAAGGAACCTATTTGACATGCCACCTAAACAAGTCACTTTATGGACTCAAACAAAGTGGCCTAAACTGGAACTACACCTTGACCGATTACTTGACATCTCAAGGCTATCAAGTAAGTGATAGTGACTCATGTGTCTACACCAAGCAAGCCAACAACTGTCAGATTATCATTCTCTTCTGGGTTGATGACATTCTAATAGCTAGCAATAACCTTGACACGATTTCTTCTGTTAAACACAGTCTGAGCACACAGTTCAAAATGGATGACCGCGGAGAGATTAAGTGGTTTCTAGGCATAGATTTCACTAGGTTGCAAGATGGATTTTTCAAATGAGTCAGAGACGCTATGCTGAAGCACTTTTGGCACGATTCAAGATGTCCAATTGCAAACATGCTGCCACACCCGCTGAAAAGGGACTTCAACTCAAGCAAACTTCAGATGGTGCGCCACACGCAAGCCAGGAGCCCACTTCTGATGCACATCATGAGTCGCAGCAAACTATGGCATTTCCATATCGCCAGGTTATTGGAAGCCTTATATACTTAATGATGGGAACTAGGCCAGACATCAGATGAATAGTCTCGGAACTTTCTCAACATCTGGAAAATCCAGATTCAACACATGTTGCTGCTCTGAAACGAGTCTTACGTTGCGTCAAAGGAACATTAGAGTAAACTCTGACATACTCTAAGACAGATGGTTGCCTTGTAGGCTTCGCTGATTCAGATTGGGCCGGTGATCACAGCGACCGTCGTTCCACCACTGGCTACATCTTCACCATGGGCTCTGCTCGGATAAGTTGGAAAACTAAGGACAGTTGCATTATCATTATGTGAAACAGATCACATGGCTCTCAGTGATGCTACAAAGGAAATGCTGTACTTAGGGAAGTTCTGTACTTCTATTGGCATTGACAAACCCTCACAAACGACACTGCATACTGACAACCAAGGTGCAATTGCACTCACTAAACCTAATTCAGGACAATACAATCGTACAAAACACATAGACGTCCGCTATCATTTCGTACGAGAGCAAACTGCTGTAGTTTATCAATTCGTAAATACAAACGAAAACCCTGCTGACGTGCTTACAAAACCTCTCGCTACGATCGCACATAAGCATGCTGTTGAACTCCTCAAGATTGAGGCGGCGTGTTGATAGACAATCTTGATGACAATCCAATTCAGCCCTATACAATCATTACATCATATACACGCATGTGCTATTGTTTACCTTATACTATGCTGACCTATCACTAACAATATTTCTATTTACTGCAGGTCAGCAAACCATGTGTTTCCTCTTCTCTTTTCTGTTAGTAGCATTATTATTATATACGTGTATTTTAATCATACAAATATATGTCGGCATATTTCATCCATGTACTTTAACCATCCATCTACTCTATGGCATCCACTACTGGTAAAAACAATTCAACAAACTTATGGCCGATTTAAGCATGACACTTGCCCTGTGATCAGTCTTACATGCATGTGCCTAGAGGTGTCTATGACTGATGGTTTTAGCCAGAATTGCCTCCCAAAGTGCTGACACAGAGTGTCACCACCATAGTAGAAGATGCAAGTGATTTACTGACCTTGTGGGCACTTTACCAGCCTTTTAACCACTTAACCGGCGCCGCAGCAAATTATATCGTCCCTACAGTGACCTATGCCGGCCGTGCAATGCCCTTTACCAACTCTGCAACCTCCTTTCCCAACCACTCCAGATAGGGAAATTATGGCTAACATAGCTAGAGGTACCAAGATAGCCCAAGTCAATGGGATATGTTTTCAGGACCTAACCACCATCAGGTGTAACCAATTAAGGACAAAAGGCTAAGTAAGATGGAGAACTATAACCATATCCTTTGCCACTAAGTACCTTATGCATTTACCCTTCTGTACCGTCATGTGAATGGTTATATATGTATTGTTTAATTGATTTAATTTACTTGTGGTACTGCTTTTTGGTTATCGTATGATGATGATGCAATCAACCTCTGTACACCAACCTATAAAAAGACTGGCTATTTGTATGTTCAGTGTCTTTTATCTACTACCACTCCTGCCGTATACACCTCTAGGCAATTGTCTAACTCGAGAGTGGATGTTTGGACAATGTATGTGTTTGCACTTGAATACTGTGTAGTTTTTCTGAGTCATGGGCCCATCCTGTTGTGAAGTTGTGATCAACATCCCCATTGTATCCGGCAGAGCTGACCCACCCTGCATTATCTGTTGGAGAGAGGCATTGTTTCGCTATGCCACAATTGTATCCTGTGGAAAATGGTTAGTTAGTAGCGGATAATGGGAGCCTACTGGCACTATCAACTACAAACTTTAGTAATTTTGAAAAAATTTCTGAATTGATGTCTGGATGGCATACAGGACACACAAATGCAAAGAAACTAAGCGCTTGCATGATGAGACAGCTGATGGGCATGGTGGGCAAAAGGGGGTATGACAAAATCACAAATTTAGAAATACTATGCTGCCCAAACGAACCCTACATGGCTGATATACTGATAGGAAAAATCCTGAGCCAGTTAAGCCATGTGTACAGGACAGAAAAAGTCCGATTTCCTAGACAACTGCTGTACTCGCAACTCTGTGAAAGAAAATGAAATCAAGGAAGGCCTAGACTTAGATTCAAAGATTAGTCAAAGAGGAACATGAAATGCCAGGAGCTTAACCTTAAAACATGGCAGACTACTACAAACTACAAAATTGCTTGAAGAGTTGCTATTAGAACAAGACCTAAGCCATGAAACAGTCCTAGTCACAATTACTGACTGTGAGAGAGAAAAATACATTTATTATATTGGAATAAGTATTGAAATAGTAAGCGGCTAATTGTATTTACGGAAAGTTATCATTTTTTTTCTAGATCACTCTCATACATAGAAAACTCCACTGGTGCAAAATTTTATATAGACAACTACATTGACTAAATATGTTTTTAAGTGTTTCGTCAAAGGTTATTGCACCCAATAAAAAGAAAATGTAATACAGTCTGTGGTAATATCTATGATTTCATTCTGGTAGAGTTTTTGGGTAAAGTGACTTTATTTTGGGAAAACATCGGTTCAGACTGTTAAAAGAAAGATGGTAATCACTTGAACCTAAAACTAAAAATATTGATGGCAGTAACTAGCACTTCATATGTTTCCCACAATGTATTGACGATAAAGTACCCGTGAAGATAACCAGTGCTCTGGGCTCTCCTCCCACTCTTTTGGTGAGGTTGGAAATCTTCCACTCCTTATTAGGCATCTGTACTTGCCAGTCTCCAGAGCAACTAATGGTATCTCCAGCAAAGCTAAGAAAACTCTGACTGGTGGGCGATCTGCCTCTCTATTTATGCAAAAACATAACAGTTGAAAATGTACCAAAAACATGAAAGCAGTTGCGTTAGAAATATAAGCACAACAGTGGTGGATTAAAATATATAATAGTTGTTGTAAGCAAACGTCTTGGGGAAGTAGCACGCCGCTAAGTAATCCAAGCGTAATAATAATAATGACAAACACAAAATGGCGTCACTCAGTCCTTGGCTGGCACTCCTAGCGTTGGATCTTTACAGCTACAAGTCCTGTGCTCATCCGGTAAGGATTCTTTACTATACTTGCCATCGCTTGATATTGACTGTTCATCAACGCAAGCCACTGCTTATCAATCGCTAACTACTAGGTTAGTAGTTACTAGGCACACTGTCAATAGCATGGTCGCTCTGTGCATTTCCATTACAGTATCAATCATTAAAAGAAGCGTATAAGGTTGATTTTTATACATGTAGCGGAAACTCATATGACACTCTTTCAGCACCAATATTGTTTGGAGTTGCCACCTCTAGGCGATCGTGATTGTAAAGATTGTGGTAAATTTTAAAACTATTTTTATGCAAATATAAATAACTGTTAATTATGAAATAGTAATTTCTGACAGGTTTCTCACAAAAGGCATACATGTAACGTTATTTCGAGAAGTAACAAATGTGTCGTCATTCTTACTGGTTTTTTCAGTAAGTTGCGATGTTGCTTAAAATGATAGTTGCGAAGATTTCAGAAAATTTCAATAGATTTAACTCATACCTGTCATGTTGGCTTGTATAAAAAGTGTGATACTTTAGACCCATTGGTTCCAGAGGCTGCAACTGGGTTTGAGAGAATAAATGGAGTAATTTTGAAAATGTGAAGTGAGATAAAAAGGCATGTATTAGCTCAGAAAGCCAATGGCTGTGATGAATGCAACATAAATATGGGATAAAGTATAAAAAATTACCATGTCGAATATAATGTAAGGATAGTATGATAGCAAGCCACTTCAAAGACTAGTTTTTTCTCTATGTAGGAGGAAAAGTCAAGTCAGCAGGTTTTTAGGTGGATATTCAAATTTCAGAAGCTTTCAGAGATTCAGCAGTTTTCAGGAGTAAGGAAAATTTTTACTTAATAATCAGGTGGGTGCCTGACAAATCAGGAGACATGATAGGTGTGGTTTAACTTCTGCACGATGTCTCGCAGCACCAACAATTTTCACGATATCTATGACTTACGATGTCGACCATATAAGGTTAATAGATCTGCTCATAATACACTACTGACCATATCTATAAATATTCAACTGCATATAACATCGTATGACATTTCACAATACTGTGGTAGATTTTGGTGCATGTCAGTAACTGTGGGTTTGCTAGCAAACGCCAACAATCAGTGCACTTGAGTTCCACCCCCAGTTCTTGTAAACAACCCGGTATGGTGATACTGGGCCGGTACAAGATAAGCGCCTTAGCCGAGGATCCTCAAAACCACCTAGGGGCCTACTCTAACCCTGGAGCCGGACGTACCCTTCCTAGGATTACCAGATGCAACAACCACAAGTTAGGAATTTTCTTGGACTCTGCAAAGTCTAGGATTGGACAATGGAGATAGAACTCTGCCCTCTAGCCACTCGGCACCATTCACATTTAATCGCGTTCTATCACATAATCTGCAGGTCATTTAAATATTTATTATTATTGGTCTAATCACTTCCTGTGCATGTATTGTGGTATCTAATATGCAAATCGCTTCCTGCCAGTCTGCTTATATACAATGGCTGGAACTTCTGTACCTCGTTGCATTCATTCATGTCTTGCCAATCACCCTAGTGGATAGCCACCCTAGGACTTTGGTATTGATAAATAAAGCCACTATTTAAACAGAATTTTGTGGAGTTTGTCTGATCCGTGGGCTCTGTACTTCCCAACTGATCCGGCAGTAACTGATCATAGTTGTCACTGTCATACCGGCACAGTGTCCCCTCTGAAAAGAAGTAGAATATTCGAGATTAGTGGAATTTTGTGGTAACCAGGCAGAAATGCATTGTAATACCCACGAGCCTTTCGACATGTGTGTATATTAAAATTTAGATTGTGCGGTAGAATGCATTAGCATGCGTACTCAAATTTGAACTATATCATCAGATGTCAATTGTCAGAGTGTTTGTGTTTGAGTCATTATTTCTTATTAAAACTACAAAGTCTATTTTTTTTGCATCTTTAATAGTCGCAAACAAAATTAGCTCATAGCTATTTAAACAAACTTGCTTAGAAATGTGGTTATCATATACATCTGTTACTAAAAGCTTCATTTGGTAAACATTTATATCATATCTATATGAAAACAAATGCTGCAGTATTTAGATAAAACATGTTACTGACAAAAATGAGAGCTGAATTTGACAAAAACAGGCAATCCTATTAATAGCATCATGAGTGTTGAAGCACGTCATTCTATCAAAGATGCTGTACCAATTTAAGAAACACTTATTATGCTCGTTTTTATCTTCCCATGCTTTTTGATAAATGGCATACTTTTTTTCGCTGATACTTTTCTGTTTAAACATGCTGTACAAAGCTTGCCTTGGAGGTAAATGTTTTTGTTGAAGTCGGCTCAAGTCTTTCATCCATTAGTAAGGAAAAAATCTTTTTGCGGTTTGCATTTGTATGCTTTGAGATACATTTTGTAACTTTATCCGGGAGTAATAAAGTTTGTAGAATTCAAAAGCAAAAAAGAACCTATACCAATCCAGGCATCTTGGTTCTTTTTTTGACGAAAAAATCAAAATCTTTGTCGAATAATCTTTTAATTGTTGTAGCAGAATTCCTTTTATCACATTGACGGCGTAGCTCAGCGAATTGAATCCTAAAATAGGAAGCCTTTCCATGAACTTTATAAAATCATCCAGAACTCTGGAGGCTCCTAGTGTCTGCTTAGATTTTCTTTGTTCGATAGGCGATTCAGTGCGGAACTTTTGTTTGGCTTTTTACAATCGATCTATCTCGTCTTCTACTCATTTTATGATTTTTGAAGTGTTTTCTCACTCGGATATAAGTTTCTTCGATGATGTTTTCCAAGTGTTGAATAAATCTTTTCAATGCATTGTTTACCATCACCACTATTGATAATACATCGAGGCAGCTCAAAACCTGGTACATTTGAACAAATGGAAGTGCTCAAGAGTTTATGAGCGCTGGTGTAGAAGGCGGTGTTCGTATCTTTATTGCCCTCGCATTTGGCCGGCAAACACTCGATATCATACATAGCAAAATACGGGTAGTATCTCAAAAGATCATCCGCGCTGATGTTTATTCGGAATTCTTTCTTAAGCTCATCGAAAGCTGTAGCGCTAGGTTTGTATTCATCTCCAAAAAACCGCCTGGTCGATGTGTCTGAGGTTGAGAATCTGTGTCTTTTCGGATTACCAAATCTGTCAAAACAAGTAAAACATGCTGGACATTTGTAGGCTCTGGCGTATCCTTCCAAGTTTGTAATTGATATGACCAGAATCAAATCAAAGAATAGAATCTCAGACTACCATATTGGAGTTGTCTGCTCACAAAACTATCTTGAGAACATAACTCCAACAATCCTTCCCAGTTTGAAGAATAGTAATAGATTTTTATTTTTATACAGTCAGTCTACGTATAGCTATTGAACAGACAACATCTCACTCAAAACACTCTTTTCTATTTATTTTAGGACAATCAAATCCGCTAGCATGTAATTCATATAGATATTCTACAGCAGTTCCTGCCCCGACAACCATCGAGGAGGGCCGGTGTGCATACAAGAGTGGGAGGGAGATAGATAGAGACAACGGTGTCTACAGACACACGAACTCAAGTATAGAATAACCTACCTTTGGTATTGTAGTTTGTACCTACAGGAGCTAATACCTGCCTGCAGATGATACCTACTGCATAGACACTTAACCAGAGACTAACATTATTCATGGTTAAACCGGAACCTAATTTTATACGACATACAGTAGACGTTGATCTGATTGAATACCGCTCACAAGGCGAGGCAATAATTTCCCACATTTTTGTTCAGATCATGATGATCTGCTCCTATCTTACTACTATTGCGCTGCAAGATAAAGATTGGAGAGAAATTATTAGCTGTGCTCTTATAGGGGCTCAAGCACCTTAGTTCTTTGTAACGCTTATGTCCGCTTATATATGATAAACTTTAGGGGGGGTTGTTTGTTTTAAATAGTTATTTTATTTGTTTGGTAATTGGTTTTAGTCAATGTGACATACATCTGTTTACCTTTGATATTAGATATATGCATACTGTAGGGGCATAATGGGGGTGGTTTCAATTAGCGTAGTAGTAGCTGTAGTAGGGGGCATAATACGGGCTTTGAGCACAAGTGAAATAGTTGGGCTTACAACTCGTCGCAGAGTTTCTTTGGAGTTATCGGTTGTTGTTGGGCTAGGTTACGGCGGGTCAGTTGTGGAAGGCAAACTATCTTTAATGTTGGCTCCGATGACCAGAGCGAAACATATAACAACACTCGCCTAAGATTCTAGGCAGGCGACCGCTACTACATGTACTACTACTACTCCAAGTCACACAGTGACAGTGGTAATGAAAAGTAGTAGTACTGGAGGTAACAACAACAATAATAATAATCATCGTCAACACCACTTTGCCATGCTTGTTTAGATCATCAAGTTTAATCACTTTTACCATGGCTACTGCTGCGCAGTGAGGCGTGAATTTTTGGCTATAAATAATAACTAATTAATAATAATATTTTTATATCATCGTAATCATCATCGATCATCGACTACTCTACTACTGACTGTAAACTATGTTAAAATGTTAGTACTCACACAGCTCTCTATCATCAACAGCAATCATCATCCATTCATCATTAATTCACACACGTGCGCACACACACGTCATTATTATTAGTATTAATAATACAACAACATCATCATTCATACGATTGATGATAACGACGGTACGTACATCATGCATACATACAACAACATACATACACTCAGAGACTTTCTATTATTATTATTATTCTACATCTACTATTATATCTATCTAGTACTATCTGCAACGCTACTATTACTTACTGCATACATACTAATTATAATAATAATAATATTATAATAATAATGATAAAAAATACAATTATTATTTATATTATTTATTTATTACTATAATTATTATTATTATTATTCAAGATTAGTAGTGTATGGTTTGTAAGTTTAAAAAGTAATTAATAATAATAATCATCATTATTATTGTTTTTTTATTTATTATTATTATTATTATTAAAAATTCTACTGTAACTATGGTTACAAACTGTTGTTGTTGCTAACAATAATTAACAACAATGCACTGTACCCTACTCATTATTATCATTGTAACAAAATAAAAGCAAATAATACTATAGTTTTGTAGTAGTGATAATTTTTTTCATTAATTACTATTATCTTGCACGGACTAATGCAATACATAAAAATACTTCTGCTGGCAACTACTGTGTGAGTTAGCAGTATCATCAAAGGTCAAATTGTACAACATGAAGGCCTTTGATTTTTTCTATTAATTATATCTATATTATTTATTATTATTGAAATCTGGAATGAACGTAGACAGAAATGAATGCAGACACAGCTGGAATAAACATAGACACCTCCTGGAATGAACCATGACAGACCTGGAATGAATGTGGGCTATGCTATAAAGGAGGGAATTTTGATGTTCATTCCCGGAAGTGTCTACATTCATTCCTGGTGGTATATTTTGGCATTTGTTCCAAAACTATAAAGAATTCACCGTTTTTGACAAAGTAGGCTATTCCTGTAATGAATGTCGAAATTATATTTTATACATCGCCAGGAATGAATGTATGTAGACACTTCCAGTAATAAACGTCAGTTTTTCTTTCTTTTTTATAGGATGCCGGACATTCATTCCAGGTCTGTCGATGTTCATTCTTGAAAGTATCTACGTTCATTACAGCTATGTCTGCATCCATGTTGGCGTTCATTCCTGCCTACGTTTGTTCCAATCCCTTTATTGTACCACGTTAATGCCTCCTTATTATGAACTTGTTACTATTATGTCCTGCTACCAGCAGAAACTTCAAATAATAAGAGAGAAGATGCTTACTCTGATTGCTGCTGCTTAACTGATACTGAAAAAGCAGCGAGTATTATCTTAATTTATTGCCATCAATAGAACCGCAGGAACAGCTCACAACTTCTGCTCTGCTGATATGTAATAATACCTAATTGAATATTAATATGACTCGTCTGCAGCAAGTTTATAAAAAAGCAGTAGTTAGTTAGCAATGGGTAGCAATAGTACTAGTATAAGAAAGCAGATGTATGTTGTTACACCAGTTAGAAAGCTCTATTGTTATTAGAAGAAGGTAATATTAGTATTATCATAAAAGTTTGATTTAATTTGTGATGTTTTGGAAAATAGTTCATTATAACAATAAAACAAATGAACCATGCGCAATAACATTCTCAGTACTGAGCATGACTTTACTAGAGTCATCACACATATATTGTTGATGGAATAAAGTTGCTAATAATAGTTCATTACAGTTTCATGACTTTTGTTGTTCTGTTATAGTTTAATTGTTGTAATTATTACCTTACAACAACAGTTATGTAACTCTATGCAGCTAACTACGATTGCACTAACAACTGATTTCTTACTACAAGTGCTTAAGTAATCGGAATTTATAAATAATAAATTGGGCTGACAATTCTATTACAGGTCGTAAGTTATTACCAAGGCACAGATGTTTACACTCGTTACTTGTCGTTTCCAATGTTTGCAGTTGAAATTTCTGTAATACCTACAACTATTGTATTTTGATAAATACTGGCCAATTCCTTTACCAAATTTGGTTTTCAGCCATTAGAATTTGGTAGTGTCTGTTGTATTTACGCGGCTGTGGACAATCTTGATAAAAACTGCCCTGATTTATATGTACCACAAGCTCAAGTTATATAAAAATACCAATATTGTGATTTGCATGGCTACAAGCAAGTTACGCTTGTGATCCAGTATCATATGTGTGATGCTGTGTGAACACCTCCCAAAAAGCATATTGAAATGAATGTAGGAGAAAAAGAATGTTCACAAAACAAAATGTTTACAAAAATAAATCAAGACAAACCCGGGTTGAGCGTAGACCCCTAGAATAAATGTCAACGGACCTGTAATGACATTCAACTAAACAAACAGGTAAAATAATTTTGCATTCGTTTCAGGAAGTTTTGCCGTCCGTTTCCAGTGATATGCAAAACACTATTTAGTCATTTGCTCCCCTGTTTTCATGAAAGTAGACAGTTTTTAAAACAAATGCTGGAATAAGGTTTTATATGTACCATGTAATGATTGTCGCCACCTCCGAGAACAAACGCCAAACTATTCTTTTTTGTCGCGAAAAAGGAATTTATTCCTGGCTTGTCAATATTCACTCTAGGGCAAGAATACGCTCCTTCCAGTTGACGCTCTTGCCTGTTCATTTTCGTTTCATTCTCCTTGAGTTGCTGCTTCAGTAGTTTTGGCTTCACCTTGATAAATAAATGAGAAAAAAAAAACATTTGGATTTGCTTTTTAGATTTGGGTGGTTTTTTAAAAAGTAGAATTTTATTATGATTATTCCAGTTGATTTGTTTTATTACACGATAGTTTATTATTTTTGCTTGCAGGTTTTATAACCAATCTCTAGCTGGAGGAGGTGGTGATGAGAGATCCCTAGAATTAAAAGACCATTGGAGACTGACCATTTAATAAAATTTCAAGATAAAAATATCAAGTAAACCAATTAGTAACTCATTGTGATGTCTGGAACACCATTTTTTATGTCAGGCTCCATAAAATATACCTTCGTAGTTAAACGTCTTCTGTTGCAAGCCCAAATATCAGCATTAGCACTATTTGTCCTCTGTTCTCATTTTGAATCTAGCAATACTTTACATCACTCTATAAACAATATTAAATTGCACAACTCATCATCGGAACTTGATGACTGGGGGATAAATGGAAGTGTCAACATTTCAATAAGGACTTTAGCCTCTTCTCACAGTTTAATACAGTACTCTTTACACACTCTGCAAGACATTGATCAACTTCAACGATTTATCGCCACATTTCCAGATGATTTGGAAGTAGTCATTGAAAGAAGCTCTAAACATTCCATGGTCCTTTATTTGTCTCGTAATTCTTTTATAATTTCTAAAACCCTAGTTCGTAAGTACTATACAGCTACTGGTAAACCTGTCGTGGAACGTGCAGACGATGATGATGAGCCACTCTCTCGTTGCTTTTTTACTGGAAGGGTTCTGGGAAATACAAACTCTGTTGCCTCTTTCAACTTGTGCAATGGAGTTAGTGGTGTGATTGAAATCTCTGAAAGAGTATTTTTTCTCAATACAATCATCGATGGTGCAAATATCCAGCATCACTGGAGCGAGGACCTTCTAAACGATCGAATGGAAAGGAAGACCTGTGGTAATAAGGATGATGAAAGTATAAATATGCCTTCAAATTCTTTTCGGCACCGTAGTAGATTTGGGAGGGAATTGAGACTTCCTGCAGGGCACACATCAACCACCAAATACATAGAATTGTACGTTATAATGGACAACGCACTCTATCGCCGAACTGGATCTGTGGATGCCACAATGATGAGAGCTATTAACATGGTAAACTATGCTAGCGCTTTATATGGACAACTAGATATATACTTGGCTCTGGTTGGTGTGGAAATTTGGAATGATCGAAATAAAATTTCATATCAATTAGCCAATGGCTCTCGAGACGAATATAACCCAGATTGGATGCTTGCCGAGTTCAACAAATACCGGTATTATAAAATAAACCGAGAGACTCCTAATGATAGCGGTCAGTTATTCTCAGGGGTTGATTTTGAAGGAGGAACAATTGGCAAAGGCTCAACTGGGACAATCTGCACACAAACGAATAGTGGTGGTGTGACATATGATGAATTTGATCACAATTATGTTAGAGCGGCTACTACAATGGCTCACGAGCTTGGGCATAATTTACGCATGAGTCACAGCAATGCTGAAGAGACATATCTTGGAAAAAGTTGTGAGTGTGATTATCCTGGGGATCCTGACTTCAAGTCCTGCATCATGTACTCCTCCTCTAGCGGTATGTTGATGTTTGCAAACCATCTCCAATCAGATATGCCTAGCAAAAAAACATTTGTTCAACCATTGTGCATATAATTATCTTCATTATCTCTCCATGTTTTTTCTGGCTCATGGAGTTGCATTGTTGTTTTTCATTGTAGTCAGATTAATTACGCTCTCACATCTCAACTTTCATAAATTACCAGTGTCTGCATGAGACTTCATATATTTTAGCGGATAACAATCCCAGTAAAGTAAAATGAGCAATACTAAATAGTGGCATTGTATAATGTGCAGGTTACTAATTGATAGACAATAACTGCTTGTCTGTTGATGGCTCTTAGCTAATTGCCTCTTCATTATATGCTTTCCTACAACTTATGCCAGGACTAACTAACCTTTGGTGTATATGTAGCTTACAAATCAGCAACCAAATGGTCTCAATGTACTAAGGATAGACTAGATGCTGACTTTAAAGGAAATCTTGGTGCCTGTCTGATCAACAAGCCTGAAGAAGTAAAGAAAGTCGGAAACAGTGCAGTATGCGGAAACTTCTTTGTTGAGAAAGGTATGAAGCAGTTGTTTTTATTTGTAACTTGACAAGTTTTCAAAAAAAGTTCAGTTTTGTCATAATAGTCTTGTTTTTTGCCATGATTCATGGTTGATTAATTTCTGCAAATCAGAGAATGATTAAACAGGCCATTAGTTAAATAAGTTTAAAGTGATTCATAACTTCTAGAGTAAACACAACTCTGTAATCCTAACAGATCTACATATTTGTTGGTTTTTATTGCCTCATTCATTACATGAACCATTAATCTTGCTCCACTCTAGGCCAACCAACTGTGATGGGTTCAAATTTTATGCAAATGACCTCTCAATGACTCAACCAATTATGTATCCCCTCTCATATTATGATACTCTACATGAGGTTACCCCTGCTAGTAGTGATTACTAGTTGTATGTACTTGTAGGAGAAGAGTGTGATTGTGGACATCCAGCAGACTGTCTAAGTAAATGTTGTAATGCCACTACATGTAGATTACTGAGCAATGCTACCTGTGCAACTGGTAAGTACTACTAATAAGGTGATAAGTGGAATTGTTTGAATTCATTCAGTTTATGTTTACTTTGCAGTCTATGCAACCTCCCCCCACAGCCCTTATCAGTGGTCTGGAATCATTTAATGCTGCTACTAGAGGTTTATGACATTCCATTCACCTATTCACACATCTCTGCAGTGTCTCTGCAGTGTGCGAGTGACATCCATTGTCACAGATGATTGATTTATTGAGTCAATTATATATACAATTGCATGAGCAAGCGCTTGGCATTTGATGTTGACTACATATTCTAATATATGCATAGCACTGTTCTTCCTAGAATAGTCTGTTTTATAAAGCGTTGACAGTTGTGAATTCTACTGAAAATAACCGATGAGAAAGAAGTTATCTCTGAATACTGATGCAATTGCTAAATGGTTTTACAATCAGAAATATTACTTTTTAGTCATTGTAGGATGCCTGAATATTGCTCCTGCTTTACATATATCCTGTATACATATTCCGTTTTTGTAATTTTTCATTCCAAGCACCAAAATATAGAGATTTGGCAGTGAGCCAAAATCCTTTTAGGTATTACTTGTGCAGTGCAGTTATTAAACCCTTTTGTGTTTTACTCTACTTATGTCAGTGACATTTGCATGTCATTGACACTAGTTTAATGTTGTTTTCTTTCATCTCCTTAGGTGCTTGCTGTGACCTTGACACTTGCTCTGTCCTACCGCGCTCTACTCCTTGTCGTCCATTACAAGACAGTGAATGTGACTTAGAAGAGTTTTGTGATGGCAGCACAGAATGGTGTCCTGCAGATACATACAAATATGATGGAACTCCATGTTATAATAGAGGAGATGCATATTGTTATGGCGGTAAATGTAACAGCCACAACTCTCAGTGCCACTTCGTCTGGGGCTCAGACAGTTCAATGAGCTCAGATGACATCTGCTATACACAGTTGAATGGCAATGGTGAGTTCTCTCATCTACAACTAGTCGTTGAAATGGTCTGAGTGCAAAATTAACTTGAGAAATTAACTTGTCGTCTTCATTCTAATGTCTTCACTCTAATGTCTTCACTCTAATGTCTTCACTCTAACAATTTGTTATTCTTATTAGCGTTTATTCCGTGTTACATTCTCTGACTTATAATACAAAACTATCCATATTTTTAGGAAAGATCGTAAAAATTTGGTTCTGAAACATATTTGTAGCTGGTTCAAGTTTCAGTATCTGTTTTTTTAAGCGTTGTATTATTTTCTCTCTGTTCAAATTATTTATGACATGGAAGTGGGTGAGGGCTAACACGACAGAGGGGGGGGGGGGGAGTGGGTCCAGTTGGCCACATCTGCTACTGTCACAACTAGACGAAACTAATTTCACCATGTGAACTCTAATTTTTCAAAATAACTAGTTTAGCGTATCACACAGAAGTTTGTACAAAATTCTTCTAACGATACTTTGCATTACTAACTACAATAGCAACAGTTGACAGATTAATTCAATAAAAGCTTGATAATAAACTTGTATGCTGCAACTTGAGTTGGTTAAATGTCAATGCTGATAGCCATCTCCTATGTACATGTATACTATTCGTGTATTGAATATAATATTGCTTGCTTCAGTGCAGTTTTTTACCTCTTGCCAGAATTGAACGACAATGAGATCAAACATTGATTGATGTACCAAGTGCTATATATTATGTCTGGCCGCGAGAGCTAAAATACGTGCTGTCACGTATATGTGGTAATAACAGGACATTGACAGCACACTAAAGTATTTGCCAGTCCTACAGCAATAGTTGCTCCCTTGTATCACCCGATGCAGCCTCTTATTGCATTCTAACTTGATTATTATACCATTAGTGGGCTGTTGCTGCATAACCGTACTGGATACTTGGCTAGATCTAATTACTTGTCCTTAATTGCCTTCTATTACCTCCCTTTGCTTCTATTATATCGTAAATAAGCAGTGATTTCATCCCGCATCCTTCATTTCATTCTTCGAGACTTATCTCATTGATTTTTCTTCTAAATTTACGCTCTTTCAACTTCAAGTCATTTTTGCGTACACCCCGGCAAGTGTACATAGACTAGTCGAATAAAGTAGCCCACGCAGCTTAGCGTGTAAATACGAGTACAAATCTTTAGTGCCCACGCAGCTTGGCGTGTGAATCAAGTACCAACCATTAGTTTATTTATTGTTGTAGCTCGTTACTATGGCAACTGCGGATGGAAAACAACCGAAGCAGAAGATGGAGACAGTTACCTGCAGAGAGACTTCATTTCTTGTGCAGCCGAACAGGATAAGTTCTGTGGTTTGCTGCACTGTAACCAGGAACGCAACGGTGATAACTTGGACACTCGCATCATCAACTTTCCAATAACAAAGTTTTCTCAGACTCTACGAGGAAGTCGATGTACCAGCGCAGCCTTTGATGTTGGTTAGTAGTTCTTTCGCACGATATCTGGTCGTATCATATGCGAGTGGGTTTGACTCTTCCTGAAGAGCTTTTACATCCTAATTATTTAGCTGGCCTGAAAATTGGTTTCTTCATTTGAGTCTCAGACAGCTGTGATTGTTTCATGTTTGGCACTAGAATAGATTTAATCTATACGAGAATAGATGGCGTTATGTCTTTTCAATGTTATATAAACTATGAACCTGGCTGGCAGATAGCGGATGAACTATTTGGTTTAGTTTATAAGTCAGTGTTAGTGTCCGGTTACAAGGCATCCAGTCTTATCCACTTATTTTTGTTAGGGAACCAATCTTTTCTCTTTCCTTCTCCGGGGCTATGTTGGTTTCCTGTTAGGTGAATCACTTGGTCATATAGCTTGCCATCATTGATTATTTAAAAATAAAATTAGCCAATGCTATTCATAGCTCACTGCTCCTCTATTGTAACCTACAATATTAACTGAAGAGACACATTTCCTCAAAGCTCACCTATATAACCAGGCTGTGAGTCAAATGACAGAATATACTTCAGTTGCTTAAACAATCTGATTTGTTGGTTTTGTATTTGATTGATAGCTGCGTCATATGGTTTAGTCTACTTATATACAAATGAATGCTGTAGCTCGTGAGCAATCTTTGTGGACTGCTTGATGTGTTGTATGTCTACCCCTGCCCAAACATTGATTCTCTGGTTGGTCGGTTGTTGTAGGATACCAGAGCTATGACCCAGGCCAGGTACCAAATGGAGCTAAATGTGGTAATGGTAGTATGTGTATCAACTCTAAATGTGTATCTACACCTCCAACTCAAGAGTCTTGTGACTGTAGTGGACATGGAGTTTGTAATCAAAACTATGAGTGTCATTGTGATATTGGCTGGGCTCCACCTTCCTGCAAATCGTGGGGTTTAGGGGGCTCTAGCAGTAGCAACCCACCCGTCATTCGAGGACAGAACCTCCAGCTAGTTGGTGGTGAGTTTTGATACCTGACAGCATGTCTTCCCAAGAGACAGTGCTGCCGATCTGTCAGCTAATATGTTTTGACACATTGATTTGTTTCTGCCATTGTATAGACTGACTGTTTATTCTCTAGAGGTTACTACTACATGACATCGATCTACTCTAGTTATGTCTATTAGCATGGCTAGAATGTCAGCGCTGCACAATGCAATGAGGCATACCATTCCCTCTGTCTCACCCAGTCTCCCGTTTTGTGTTCTAGCCATGTCGGTGTTGTGTTGATCAAGTTTGTTGTATATTACAAGGCTATAACATGATGAACTCCATCTGATTTTTGTGTGTCACACACAACTGCACTCTGTTTGTTGTACATGTAGATATACATAAGTAGCTCTCTTGCATTTGTTTACTGGCTGGTGAGACTAACAGACATTTCTAACTACTTTTAGGTCTTCTTGCTTTCTTCTGCGGAATAGTCCCTCTCGTTGTGGTGATACTTCTTGTCAGTTACCGCAGGCGTCAGTTCTTGAAGAAAAAGTACCATCAAATGGTTGACAGGTATGGAGTTATCTTCACATTTATCTATTTCCTTCATTCATCTGGTATTTGCACTGCCTGGCTTTATGTTGCTTGCTCTCACTTTGCATTTGACACTGTAAGTAAATCGGTGATTGCCTTCGCTATACTGTGTTGTGGTTTCACTTTAAAAGTAGGAGTTGTCAAACCCTGCTAAAATGTACAGTTTGGCAAGACAACTCTTAAGTTGAGATTGCATGTTTCAACGCATTTGAGCCATTAGTTGATTTACGTTGTTTTCTCTGCACTACTGGCACATTATTTGTCGCTGACAGAGCTTATTTTATTTTAGATTTACATGTCATTGATGTTGTAAGTTCATTTGGTTATTTAACACCCACTGTTCACATGTCTAGTGCACTAGGCTTGCTTCATATATAATTGTGTGCTCACAGCTGATTGCATTGCTTGTAGATGATACTCAACATAATTCTCTATTTGTTTATATATTTACCCATCCGTAGCACATTGCTTGCCACTCTGTGCACATATCATGCTGATAGTTTCTCTTGCTGTCATTTTCATCTCTCAACCCACCTGCTATCTTGCGAATTAGCTATCTAGTTAATAATTATTGTTTTCTTCAGACGGTACATATTAGATTTGCCAGAAATTGTTTCAATGCATGCACATGTATGTATGTATGTACTTACAAGGAAAATGTTAGGTTACATGTTTATATTTCAAATTTTGTTTATAATTATGCATTGCATTGTCTATTTGCAGTGCTAGCAACATTTAGTAGTTAATTGTAATGGTAGTAGCGGTGGAACTAGTAGCATTATTAGTGATGGCTGCAGCAGTAGTGGTGGTAGCAGTAGTATTAGTGGCAGTAGTACTAGTAGCATAGTAGCAGTAGTAATAGTAGCAGTAGTGCTAGTAGTATCAGTACTATTAGTAGTAGCAGTAGTAACAATAGTGGTGATAGCTGCAGCAGTAGTGGTAGAAGCAGTAGTGCGAGTATTAGTGCTATTGGTAGCAGCTGTAGCAAGCGAGTAACAACAACATTAGTGGTACTCAAG
This sequence comes from Cryptosula pallasiana, assembly GCA_945261195.1. Lineage (NCBI taxonomy): Eukaryota > Metazoa > Bryozoa > Gymnolaemata > Cheilostomatida > Cryptosulidae > Cryptosula > Cryptosula pallasiana. The sequence goes on along the minus strand of OX183133.1, from coordinate 45,977,387 downwards.
CTATGTACAAATTTATGGATTAAAGCCAATCGTTTTTTGTCAGATTTAAGGAGACAACTCCCAAAACACTTCGTCAATCTAGACCCGAGGCACAAGTATCTTCTATAGGAGAAAGAAAGGTCGCCCAACCTCTAGCCTTAGTATCTGATGGAACACCAACTTCTACTAATAGTGTCTCATCCCCAACCTCTGCGGGTATAAGAGATCGGATGCAGTTGTTCAACAACTCTTCGGCTGCTAAACTCGGTAGGTTTCTAACAATATCTACAGGAAGAGAAATAGGAAACAGTGTAATGTGTGAAGTGATGCAATGATGTATTTTAATGGCATGTATAAGTGTTTGGTATGTTCAGTGTCAATGCGTGCTATGTGACTTTTATGTAAAGATCGTTTTGGCAAATTTACTCAACTTGTCATTCTCTCAGTCCGTATATCACAGTCCAACAAAGTTGTATTTTTGCTCTGAATATTTCAGGTATTTCTGCCCCAGCACTACAAAGTACAACCAATCACAGCACAAACAGTCAGCGTATTCACTCAGGCGCCACCCAACACGTCACACAAGTTCATAGCCCAAACTCTAGAGCAGCACCAACACGGGCTGCTCCTCCTCCTCCTCCTCCTCCTCCTCCCAACATTCCTGGCAGATCCACTACAACCCAGCCCACCTACGAGAACGTCAAACCAAGCACTGCACCCAAACCTAGAGTGGCGGGTAGTAAACCTGCAGTCTTGCCTAAACCTGCAGTCTTGCCTAAACCTAAAATAGCTAAACAGTAGACTGGCAGAAGTGCTTGTTTGTTACTCACTCTTTGCCAAGCTTTTTAACATCTCTTTATCATTTTAGATTCCAAAATTGGTAACAAAATTTGTAAATTGTGATTTTATTATTACATATGAACCTAGCATGATATTGTATATCACATAGACAATTGTTTTGTGTATCAAATTACATAGAAATTGTCAGTTAATTTGTGCCCAAGAGACTTGCCATAGTGCTCAATCAAAACTAATATTTCGCAGAGTTATAACTTTTATTTAACGGTGATATATTTATCTACAAGCCTTACTGTTGGTGATAGAAATACATTTCATATGATACTTTTTTGAGAACATCTTTATTTATAGAATACTCAATTATAATTAAATAAAGGAAGATCTACAGCTTATTGTATGACTTATCTTAATATCCTTGTCACGTGTGTATGTACCACTCTTGCTCTTTATTATCAGTGTGATGTCAACCAAGTACTCTTGAACGAAATCAAACTAAGTTTGGAGTTGTCCTACCATGAAAAGGGGCGATGACTACTATTTTTTTGTCAGCTGCTAAGCCATTTTTGCAAGCAATGTGTAATCTATATGCAGGTTTTTTGTTTTCCAATGGTAATTTATGTGATATAACGAAGTGTCTCCTGTTGTATCAGTTCGAAAGACAACTTTTACCAGGTTCCTGTTTTGATTAATTTTCGGCAAGGCGTTCATGTTACAATTTTGAGGAATTAATTATCTTCTGAGCTGTTAGGTGCCATTGCATGAGAGAGTCTTCGCATACAGCACAAGCTGCATGTTTGTTTGCAGCTTGAAGCTAAACCAATTGTCTGTTTCGCTATGACTAAGCGAAAGCTGAAACCTTGTTTTTTAAATACCAGCTGAGGGTCCCAAACGGATGGAAATTCAAACAGACTGAAAATGAAGGCTTTGCTACCAGTCGTAAACACCACTGACAGGCACTGGCAATTCTACAAACATTGGAATGAAGCTCATATCTTTATCTCGTGTGAGAGTTTGCTGTAATAATTTAGGTAGAGAAGGGAGGTTGCTAGAGTAAAAGCACATAATCATATAAAGCTGAACTTGTAGAAATGAATGAAGCTGCCGATTGTTAATTGTCGGCAGCCATGACTCTGAACTAATATTTCAAAACTGCATTTTTGTCTATCACTTGTATCGGATTGAATGCACCAGAAATTAGAAAATCTCTGTTGTATTTTCATGATTTGTTGTTAAATGAGCCGGTGAAAACAGATTGCTGGTAGCGTATGAGCTATATAATAGCATTACAACATTTCCTTATTTGCTTTTAACTTCCTTATCACAGCTGTACGATGTACTGTTGTGACACACTAGTTTGTGGACAACTAGGACCTGTAGCTTCATCTTGTGAGATACATTCCTAGTGGTATAAGTGAAATAGCTCCCCGTTGCCAATGAAAATAAATCTTGTCTGGTAGACATGTTAGTGGATGATGCTTTGAAATGTCTCAAACAAATTTATTAACTATCAAAGTTGTGTGGAGAAAGAATAAAACTCATGCACTAAGCATGAGTAAAAGTTCTGCTTCCGATCATTCGCAGAAACAACAAGTATTGTAGAAATGATGATGAAAGAACTAATGGAACAAAAAAATTTTTCAAAGACAGTAGCTTTTTTAAAAGTTTGAAGGCTATATCTTTTAAAAAAAATTGTGCTTTGAAAATTATTTTTATGGAAATTAGTGAAGTTTTTTCCTACAGTATTTGTACTTATAAGAGGTGATGCGGTGACAATAAGCTGCCAAACGCTCAGCAAAAACAAAAAAAAATGTTATACCATGATGAATGCCCCTATGCTCAAAGACTATTTTGCAAAATTGCACATCAACACAGATGACTGATGAAGGCAATGTTATCACTATTGGCTATAGTGCACTGAGATGTGATGCGGAGTGGTGACCACCATGTCGAAAATTGGTATACGTGAGTCAAATTATTCATATTGTTTGTATCAGCCAAAGGAAGAAGAACACTAGGTATTACTTACCACAAAACGTATCATCATTGTCAAACGTAGCTTAATGATAATAGTAGAAATGATGGTGATTGTTAGTAACAGAGATGTAATTTATTATATTAGTTATAGTTATTAACAATTTAATTGCCTATGTTAGAAAAATGTGCGAATCATTCATTACCAAAAGCAAATCATTTGCCAATCTAAAATTTTCAAGACAAAATCTGAGTGAAATTTTTAGAAGCTAAATATTATAAAACAAAAATCGATAATCTTGTAAATCTTTTACTCATATATCTTTCCACAAGCCTATGAATATGTTGTACTATTTTGAATTATATAACAAGTCTGCGGAACATATTTTAGTTCGTGTTGTATTTGCTGCAAATTAATTTATATGATCTTTTGAATGCAATGCATGCATAGTATGTACAATCGGGTTGCCTTAGATAATCATCTACGATGTATATGTGATGTTCGACTATCAACCTTTTTGTTACTATATTCACTAGTAGTTCATCTGTTTGTTTGCAGATTTATAAACCAATGTTTGACAGTGCTAGCTAAAAGAATTTTCCATCCTCTACCAAAAGAAAGAAGACTTTTTCACTATATAGAGCTTCCACCACCGCGTTAAGTTTCATGCTTTGTGTTCAGAGATAGTAAGACAAACACACCAAACTCACCAATCGCTGAACCATTTTATGTTTCATGAATCGATATTTCATTTTTCCCTTTTGCTAAAATACGTGTCACCAGCACGGAATATTTTATTTAAAAACCAAATATCCACTCTAGCACTGATAGTTCTCTGTATTTACTTCGGATATGGTGAAACGTCCCATCAATTTGTGAATGGTTTTGATTTGCATAATTCTTCATCAAACTTTGATGATTGGGGGATAAATGGAAGTGTCAACATTTCAATAAGGACTTTAGCCTCTTCTCACAGTTTAATACAGTACTCTTTACACACTCTGCAAGACATTGATCAACTTCAACGATTTATCGCCACATTTCCAGATGATTTGGAAGTAGTCATTGAAAGAAGCTGTAAACATTCCATGGTCCTTTATTTCTCTCGTAATTCTTTTATAATTTCTAAAACCCTAGTTCGTAAGTACTATACAGCTACTGGTAAACCTGTTGTGGAACGTGCAGACAATGATGATGAGCCATTCTCTCGTTGCTTTTTTACTGGAAGGGTTCTGGGAAATACAAACTCTGTTGCCTCTTTCAACTTATGCAATGGAGTTAATGGTGTGATTGAAATCTCTGAAAGAGTATTTTTTCTCAATACAATCATCGATGGTGCAAATATCCAGCATCACTGGAGCGAGGACCTTCTAAACGATCGAATGGAAAGGAAGACCTGTGGTAATAAGGATGATGAAAGTATAAATATGCCTTCAAATTCTTTTCGGCACCGTAATAGATTTGGGAGGGAGTTGAGACTTCCTGCAGGGCACACATCAACCATCAAATACATAGAATTGTACGTTATAATGGACAACGCACTCTATCGGCGAACTGGATCTGTGGATGCTACAATGATGAGAGCTATTAACATGATCAACTATGCTAGCGCTTTATATGGACAACTAGATATATACTTGGCTCTGGTTGGTGTGGAAATTTGGAATGATCGAAATAAAATTTCATATAAATTAGCCAATGGCTCACGAGACGAATATAACCCAGATTGGATGCTTGCCGAGTTCAACAAATACCGATATTATAAAATAAACCGAGAGACTGCTAATGATAATGGCCAATTGTTTTCAGGAGTTGCTTTTGAAGGGGGAACAATTGGCAAAGGATCAACTGGAATGATTTGTACACAAACAGAAAGTGGTGGGGTAACATATGATAAGTTGGATCGCAATTATGCTAGAGCTGCTACTACAATGGCACACGAGCTCGGGCATAATTTACTCATGAGACACAGCGACAATGAAGAGACCTATCTTGGGAAAAGTTGTGAGTGTGATTATCCTGGGGATCCTGACTTCAAGTCCTGCATCATGCACTCCTCCTTTAATGGTACGTCTAAACTTAGAAATTACTTCCCATTCCTATGTGCCTATATAATAAATTTGTTCAATTATTGTAAATGTAACTCCCTTCATCATCTCTCCATTTTTCTCTGCTGCATTGAGTTGCATTGTTGTTTTCCATTTTAGCCAGATTACTTACGCTCTCTTATCTTAACTTTCATAAATTACCAGTGTCTGCATGAGACTTTATATATTTTAGCGATAACAATCCAAGTAAAGTAAAATGAGCAATACTAAATAGTGGCATTGTATAACGCGCAGGTTACTAATTGATAGACAATAACTGCTTGTCTGTGGATAGCTCTTAGCTAATTGCTTCTTCATTATATGCTTTCCTACAACTTATGCCAGGACTAACTAACCTTTGGTGTGTATGTAGCCTACAAATCAGCAACCAAATGGTCTCAATGTACTAAGGATAGACTAGATGCTGACTTTAATGGAAATCTTGGTGCCTGTCTGATCAACAAGCCTGAAGAAGTAAAGAACGTCGGAAACAGTGCAGTATGCGGAAACTTCTTTGTTGAAAAAGGTATGAACCAAGCAGGTTGATTGGCAGATTTGTGAATTCTTGGCTTGAAAATTTTTTGGCGAGTGATGTAATATACTTGGACATAATTGCTTATTATTCACGAATCAGAGATTTTGGCCTTCAAATTGCTGGATTAAACTGATTCACAATTCTACAGTAAAAACAACTTTCGCAATCCTAACAGATCTACATATTTGTTTTTTTAATTGTTTCCTTTACTTGAATTAATTTAATTCTGGTTTATATTTAATGAAATTAATTAGTTTATTAATTAGCCAAGGAATTATCACTCATTTCATATTACAACGCTGTAATTTGGAGTTACCCCTGCTAGTACTGATTACTAGTTGTATGTACTTGTAGGAGAAGAGTGTGATTGTGGACATCCAGCAGACTGTCTAAGTAAATGTTGTAATGCCACTACATGTAGATTACTGAGCAATGCTACCTGTGCAACTGGTAAGTACTACTGATATAAGGTGATAAGTGGAATTGTTTGGATTCATTCAGTTTATGTTTAATGTCGAGTGGCTCAAGTTCAACATCTGCTCCCTTCCAATCAAGTACCATATACCTTATAAAGAGTTTCAACTTCCAGTCCAACATCCAGTATGCCATGATCAATGAAGTAATCTGTCAAACGTTTTCACTTTATGACTAAAAGTTTGAATTAATGCATATATTTATCTAATTACGTGATATTTTCATAGCTCTACACGATTGACCGATAAAGTTTATCATTTACTGTAGAGCCTCTGAAGCATTTTTGGATTGTAAGCTCAGTGGAACAAACAGCCAACATATTATGCCAGGCTATAGAGCTAATTGTGGTCAGGTAGAAATGCAATAAAAATAAAGTATATTGAAAATTACTCGTTTATAATCAATGATGTTAGATAAGAAAACTTACACCTTGCGCTTGAGAAACACTTGGTTTTATTTATCACCTTGCTTAGTCTAGTCTTACAACAAAAGTAAAAGAGCTAAACAGCTGCATGTGTTGGAGGTCTGCTTATAGACAGAAAGTTGAGTACAGAAATAATATTCCTTTCTAGAGAAACAACTTAATTCAAGGATTAAATAATTATTTCATAGACTCACTCAACATAACTGAGGTTTGATGGTTAATTCCCTCCTGAATCCTCCTAAATGACCTAGGGTTATGAGCTACTTGCATTTTGTTGATAAAAAGTGTAAGAATTTGATTAGCAGCTATTTTAAAGATCAGCCACCATTTGACCTGCTCACCTTCTAGCGCGGCCACTAACCTACCTGGACAGCGATTTTAATGCTCGTGCACTTATAAGACTATAAGAGTAGTAATATATGAGCAGATCTCCCTACCAAGTGTTTTTTTGTGGATTAGACCTTGGGGTTGAGGCAATGGGTCACGACGTTGGATGAATTCGCCGAGTTTATATTGTATTTTACTTGAGGGGTATTTGAGTGGCATTTGAATGGCATTTAAGTGGCATTTGAGTTTTGATTATTTTTTTACTTAATTTGAACTCATATGGCAGCTAGATTTTGAATGTATGGCATTCAAGTTTTGATAATTATTTTACATAACTCAAACTCATATGATATTTTGAGAGAGAGAGAGAGAGAGAGAGAGAGAGGAGAAAAGAATGAGGAGATATAACTACATTGAATCAATATATGATTATATACATTTATTACATAATAAGTAGGAAAATATTCTTGTATAATATAGCTAGAGTTAGTAAATACTAAGTAGTACAGAGCACTACAACTTGTAATGACAATCATGAATCAATATGTGATTATATACATTTATTACATAATAAGTAGGAAAATATTCTTGTATAATATAGCTAGAGTTAGTAAATACTAAGTAGTACAGAGCACTACAACTTGTAATGACAATCAATATATAGTATTTTTCTTTACAATGTAGTCATACAGAGCACTACAACTTGTAATGACAATCAATGCATAGTCTTTGGAGAGAGGGGAGAGGAGAGATGAGAGAGAAGAGAGAGGAGAGAGAGGAGAGAGATTTTTTAGTTTTTTATACATTTATGTATATATGGATAATTATGTACATATTTATGGATATATTTACATTTACATTGAATAATATACATTTATTACATAATAAGTATATTAAATGCTATAAAATATGTTGGAAAATCACCAAATTAGATCTCTAGATGGTTAAAATCTACAGTATTTGGGAAATAACTGCAAGAGAGGAGAGAGGAGTATTTGGTAGAGGAGAGAGCATGTTGAGAGAGAGAGGAGAGATAAAAAGAGGAGAGAGGAGAGAGGAGATATATCTACATTGAATAAATACAGTGATTAAAAATGAAACAATATGTGAATATATACATTTATTGTGTAATAAGTAGGGAAAATCTCATACAATATAGCTAGAGTCAGTAAGTAGTGATAAAATAGATATCATAATAGAGTGTAATAAGTTGAATATATAGAGTTAAAGTCTATAAAAACTTTTTAATTTGTAAAGTATTTGATGACTTTACAAGAAATATCATCACATTCAGGTTCAATGATGATGAGAAGATTTTCTTCAAGCTTAAGTTTACTATTTCCCGATATCGACAGAGAAAGTTTTGAAAAACCCTCCAAATCATTATAAATAAAAACTCTATAAATCGACGGTGTTGAATTTGTAATTGATACTGAATTGTTTTCGCATATGATGTATCTATCACACACACAATCAGTAGTAGTTTCGATTTCTTCAGAATTGTATATAGTAGAGTTTGTAGGGCTTGGCTGTTCCAAAATTAAATCGACTAAACCCAGAGCTTGTGGAAGAGATGGAATTGATGGTGATAAAGCTGGAACTACTGGCTTGTTTGTAGTGGTTGTCGTCGGGGTTGTTGTCGTCGTTGTCTGTGGAGTTGTGGTGATTGTTGTCGTTGTATGTGGAGTTGCAGTGGTTGTTGTTGGAGTTGTTCTTCGAGTCGTAGTTAGTAATCCTTCATCGTATAAACGAATGTAATTTAAAGCTTCATCGGTTTTGCAAACAAAGTAGTGTTGAGGCCACATATCATAAGTGTCACAGCTTCTACGTCGGAGAGCAGGTTCCATGAAACATGTGAGTGTACGCATACGATATTTTAAGTTTTTTCTTAAAATATGAGTTACTGAATCAATCGCTTCCATATTAAGAATTCCCCGAAAACATCCAGACGCTCTATGAGATAAAGTGAATGGTTTAATCTCTGTTACAAGACAATAACCGCTTAGGATTGGGAATAATAGGAGATAGATGCGATATCTCATTTTTTTATTCAGAGAGAGAGACTTTTAACCTAGTTTATGCTTTCATCATCTAGAGTTAACTGTCTTGCATTTCGGTGGTCTTTGGTTAATATGCTTCAACTAAAGCTCTATATTTATAACCTTGGGATTGCATTTGTCTTTGGTATCTCCTTGACATGTGATACTGATGATAATCTTGTTTTGAACAGACTTCAAACTTTCAAAACTCGAAAATGACAAATTTACACCTTGAATACCATTGATGTTAGTGATGATAGTAGCTATTTTTGGCTCCTCGTTGGTCAAACGATTGCATTCCACACATGCAAAGTTGGTTGTCTCAAACTCTTCTGTTGGTGGACAAATCAAACGTGAGGTGTTGTATTCAAATACACATAATTCATCATTCCAAAATAGTTTTGTATTTTGAGTAAGACCTTCCGTATTATTTTTAACCCCTATTGCGCATTCCTCCTGATTCAGAGTGTATTTTGTTGGTGTATTGCAGGTCAGGGTATCTGTAGGTTCCTTGTTGATCGAATGATCGGAATGAGCGCATTGCATGCATGCAAATTTGAATGTCTCAAACTGTCTTCTTATTGGACAGATCACACGTCTGCTGTTGTATTGAAATGCACATAAAACCCCATTTCGATATACTTTTGTATTTTGAGTAAGCCCTTCCGTATTATTTGTAATACCCATTTCACATTCCGCTTGATTCAAAACGTATTTTGTTGTAGTATCACAAGGCACAGAATCTGTAGAAGTTGTGTCCTTGCAGATCCAAGAAGCGCTTCGAGGGATGAAAAAACCACAATATAATAAGTCAGGAGGGTAGAGTCGCACACAGTTTTTTCCATTTTCATCTTTATATCGTATAGTCCTTTCGAAAGGTGAAAAAACCAAGACATCATTTTTATCCATAGCTCCGGCTATACATTCATCAATTTCGTTGGTATAGAATACTCCACTAACATTGGGAAATGTTAGTGCCAGTAGCAAGATAAATACGCAGCTCATTTTTTAAAATGTTTTCGCTTTCAGTGTTGAAAGTTGAATACTTTCTTTCTTGATGTTTTTTCTATTTATACGTAAGTGGCTAGCGTGGCTAGCGGCTTGTTCAGCTCTCTCAACCGATTTTGAAGATGTGAAACAATCTCATCAAAGTGGTTACCAAAATGTAAGTATGGTTCCAATCGAGATTGAGACAAAAGAACATGTGTTTCTGTCCAGCGAAATGAAGTCAAACCTCTTAAAATCGAAATATCTATCAAATCACCCAGTTCAGCATCTTTCAAACATTGCTTTATATCAATCAGTTCGATCGCTCTTTTGAGATCTTCAAAATCTATCAACTTGGCTTGCGGACAGCATACTTTTGGATCAAAGTTCCTAGAACAGTTTAAGCATTCGAGAGGATTTGCTCTTGAAATACAATTACAGCTCAAAAGCATGCTTTGTATTGATTTACGAACTAGATTGAATCCTAACACAAAATAAAATACTTCTTCGGTGATGAGTTGAACAAAAAGAGGATTCGAACGCTCTAAAGGAATGTGTTCAAAATGAGTCCTTATGAACTTAGGAACAAAATCAGCCAATGTACCAATTGACTTGAATCCTTGAGTTTTTCCACTCATGTTTCTGCTGTAGTTTAGAGATAAATGAAGCAACTTTTTTTGTAGCAGTTCTTTTATGAGTCTTCAGATATATTTGTCGAATCAATAGTTGTTATCAGGTTGACTGAGTCTTCTTTTTCATCAAGAGTGTGAGCGTATGGATATCCTTCCGCTATCGCAAGTAATTTATCCTTTAGTCGTTGATAAGCCAGTTTGCTCTGACTAGTAGGTAATAGGTAGGGATTTAATCGTGCTCTCAAATTTGTTAACAAAAAGGGAGACTTCAAATCATCAGTGGAAAGATCCAAAAAAGCATTAATCCATTCATCATGCACCAAAAAACCCATTTTAGCATTTTTCAAAACTTGTCTTCTATCAATCCAGTCGATAGCATCACCCAATTCTTTTTTGGTAGGTGTAGCACCTTCAACCATTTCAGCATATCTTTTACAAGTGATACATTTGTCATCAACGTGTGAACAGTAACAGTTTAGTAGCGATAGATTGGTTGCTTGCTTGTAAAAACTTCCTCCTAGTACACAGTATACACATTCCTCCGTAAAATAAATCCTCAACATTTCATCAGAAACCTCAGCCAAAAAAGTCTTAGGTCCTATAGCATCGGAAGCTTCTTGGTGAGCAAAGTCTTCAACACGTAACATATTTGTTGTTATTCCGTTAAATTACAAAACGCGAATGATACAATTTCAAATTGAAACACCTATTTAATCATTCATTACTTTTTCTTTTTTTTGAGGTTAATTGTTATGCTAGCTCATGTAGATCTTCATAAATGCTTTAATTTCAACCTGACAACCATCGATTGGGCAAGGTTTTACTTCTGATGAGCATTCAGTAAGCGCTTTTTCCTTACACTCACTACAGTAAATAAGATTACCACATGGAAGAGAGATATGATTTGCAATTACTTTTTTTTCATGCGTCTCAGACACACATTGAGCGAGTTTGCTTTGCTTAGTCTGATCTTTATCTTTTTTTAACGAATCAATTGATTTAGCATCATTTTTTAACAGTGTTGACGAATTCTCAACAGTTGTAAAATCATTTTCAAAAATATGTAAGGCTTCAATCATAAAACCTATTCGCTCAAAAGGTTTTCCATTTAACACTAAAACTTGTTCGATATCGTTTTGACTGTATCCTAGTTTTTTGCAAATAAGTTTCATTTCTTCGGTGTCATTGTTGTGCGTTATTTGTTTTACTTTTTCTCGATATTTTTCAACCCGTCGCTTACACCTTTTGCCTTTTTCCGTTCGCATGTAAACATCCTCAACATACTCTTCACCTTTACTCCCGAGTAAAAAAGAACAGTCTGGGAACCATCGACAGTGTTCCTCCCACGGTAGATCACTCTCTTCCCATTCTTTAAGTTCATCTGAGCAAAAGAAGCATTTTACACTATCTCCGAACTTAGTATAGTAGAAACCTGCATTGGAAAGGAGTTTCATGGAGACTTTACCCTTCCATTGTTTGAAACTGTCTTCTCTAGATGTTTCAGTAGCAAAACGTGGTGTATCAGCACGATCAATTGATATACCTAGAGGTAATACTTCTGCAGTTAAATCTCTTCTGGTCTTTTGTTCTTCCATCGTATAACTTTTGACAATTGAGATGTTTTTCATTTCATCTGCAAGTAGTTTCCTAGGTCTATACAGACGATTGTGAGTGTTAAATCCTCTAACAAATCGACAAAACGGAAAACTTTTAGCGTGTTCTTTCATCGGATGTTCATCTTCATCCTTCCAGTTTAGTAATACCCCTTGGCAAAAAACACATCGAACAGCGTTGTCTTTTTCAAGGTTATAGAAACCAGCTGCAGCCATGTTTTCACCACAATGTTTACCTACTCGTCTCCAACTTGTAAGAAATGATTTTCTTCGATAACTTTCATCAAGCATTAAAGTCTCTCTTTCATAAAAAGAGAGTTCATTGCAAATGAACTTGAAAAAGTCCGCTGGGGAAAGTTGCGCAATAGTTTTTTGTAATTTTAATGACAAAAGACTACAGTGATTATCCGGATAAGTTGCGACGACATAAGTGATTGCAGTGGTATCAGGAAAATTTCGTTGTAAAAACAACGACGAAGTAACGAGTAAATTATCATCTATCCATTCAGTGCAGTCTTTAGTATTTTCGAAGCAATTCCGAGTTTTTCGCATTTCTTTTTTTTCATTATAAATAGTGTTTGCTACATATCTGTTGTTTGTTACTCGACACATTATTTATATATAATACAAGTAGTAGCTTCAGTTATTACTCAAGTTGAAGTTTTGTTGGAAAGTTCTTTCCTTTTGATCTAGTTCGTTGTTATTCTAAAAAAAAAATGATAATGCTTTATAGCAAAAAAATAAAAAAAAGACTAAGGTTTCAATTTTTTTTCAATATACTTGAATTGATTACTATTGTAATAGAATGTAAATACTTACATCAGAAATGAAGACTTGTCTTTCTTTTGAATTAAAATGAATGATATTCCTAGTAGTTTGAACTTGAGAGCTGCTTTCTATAAAATTCGGATGAAGAAGGAGTACTTTTTTCATTTTGAGGCCCTGAAATAATAAGAATAAACATAATTAAAACTTACATACAGCATTTTTTGATATCTTAAATAGTGAATAATCTTGTTTTTTGTTCAGAAAATGTCTTCACGCTTAAATTGATTACAATTAAAACGAAATATAAATACTTACATCACAAATGAAGACTTGCTTTTCTTTAAATTAGATGAATTATATACATAGTTGTTTGAACTTCAGCTGTTTCCTATGTAACTCAAATGATGAAGAAGGAGGGTTGTAGTAGATGATGATGTAGTAGATCTTCTTCCTTCAGTTAGTTTGAACTTGAGAGCTGCTTTCTATAAAATTCGGATGAAGAAGGAGTACTTTTTTTCATTTTGAAGCCCTGAAATAATAAGAATAAACATAATTAAAACTTACATACAGCATTTTTTGATATCTTAAATAGTGAATAATCTTGTTTTTTGTTCAGAAAATGTCTTCACGCTTAAATTGATTACAATTAAAACGAAATATAAATACTTACATCACAAATGAAGACTTGTTTTTCTTTGAATTAGATGAATTATATACATAGTTGTTTGAACTTCAGCTGTTTCCTATGTAACTCAAATGATGAAGAAGGAGGGTTGTAGTAGATGATGATGTAGTAGATCTTCTTCCTTCAGTTACTAACGATGAAGTGAATGCTTTCTGTATGAAAACAGTGCTTCTTATATAGCTTAAGTGGCACTGCTATGAATCAGCATTATTTTCGCATGAATGGAAACCGTTGCTTTCGCGGGAATAACAAAATTATTTTCACGCGAATACAAACCAATGTTTTCGCGGGAATAAATAATTTATTTTCACGCGAATGGAAACCGTTGCTTTCGCGGGAATGAATAATTTATTTTCACGCGAATACAAACCAATGCTTTCGCGTGAATAAACATTTTATTTTCACGCGAATACAAACCAATGCTTTCGCGGGAATAAATAATTTATTTTCACGCGAATGGAAACCATTGCTTTCGCGGGAATAACAAATTTATTTTCACGCGAATACAAACCAATGCTTTCGCGGGAATCAATATTTTATTTTCACGCGAATGGAAACCGTTGCTTTCGCGGGAATAAATATTTTATTTTCACGCGAATACAAACCAATGTTTTCGCGGGAATAGATAATTTATTTTCACGCGAATGGAAAGCGTTGCTTTCGCGGGAATAAAAATTTTATTTTCACGCGAATACAAAACAATGCTTTCGCGGGAATCAATATTTTATTTTCACGCGAATGGAAACCGTTGCTTTCGCGGGAATAAATATTTTATTTTCACGCAAATACAAACCAATGTTTTCGCGGGAATAAATAATTTATTTTCACACGGATGGAAACCCTTGCTTTTGCGGGAATAGAAATTTTATTTTCCCGCGAATACAAACCAAAGCTTTCGCGGGAATCAATACTTTATTTTCACGCGAATGGAAACCGTTGCTTTCGAGGGAATAAATATTTTATTTTCACGCGAATACAAACCAATGTTTTCGCGGGAATAAATAATTTATTTTCACACGGATGGAAACCGTTGCTTTCGCGGGAATAGAAATTTTATTTTCCCGCGAATACAAACCAAAGCTTTCGCGGGAATCAATACTTCATTTTCACGCGAATGGAAACCGTTGCTTTCGCGGGAATAAATATTTTATTTTCACGCGAATACAAACCAATGTTTTCGCGGGAATAAATAGTTTATTTTCACGCGAATAGAAACCGTTGCTTTCGCGGGAGTAAAAAAAATAATTTTCACGCGAATAAAAACCAAAGCTTTTGCGGGAATATCGCGTGAAAAAACTGCTGAGTCATAGATATATTATAAAGGTTTCATAGGGTTAATTAGTACAGCTTTAGCTATTTAAGAACCACTGTTTTCACACAGAAAGCATCCAGTTCTACAATAGCTAGCAAGGAAGCAACATCTACACACCAACTAATACATTTACTTGAAACTATAGAAAGACTTTCAGTCAATAAGGTGAGAATCACTAAATAATTCTTTAACATATATTGATAAAAAACTTCAACTAGATTTGCTATAATACTTCAGAAAGTTAATTTTATGTTTTAATATTTTGTTCTTATTAATAAAAGATCAAATAGTTTCACCATAACGCATCAGAAAAATTATTATGGTTTTGATTATGTGTTTATTTTATAAATATCTAGTTAGTTTATTCTTTTCAAAATATTTTTCAAATTCCACCCATTTGTTACATATTTTTTACTCTCTTTTCAGTTCCAACTTCCGACTGAACGCTCTGAATATGAATGAAGACCGTAATACCTCATTTCTCTCAACATTCGAACCATACTCTGATGATAAAGAAAATATCCCTCCTGATTCACATATAATAAGAAGGAAACTGAACACAATTCGACCAAAGCCATGGGATTCGGATAGAAATAAAACGATTGACTATACTTGGACTTTGAAAGCACCATCTCCTTCTCATCTTTCCTGCTTGTCAAAAAATGCTGCTAGTTTGCTCAATTCTTGCGATACCAATGACAGAGTAATGATTGGAAGGTTTCAACCACTTCACTTAAATCAAACGCCATCACTTCTCGAGATAGTCTCCATCGAACGACCAACTGAGGATGTATATAAAAACTTATGCATTATCCGCTACAATGTCGAAACATTTGGCAACAGACGACAAGTGAGGTCTATGGTGAGAAATGAGGATTACAACAAATTAGCTCCAACACAACCAGATGTTCCAAAACTGGTGGTTTTTATGGGATTCGATTCAGACAAGCATCCAATCTTTCACCCTATCAACTTCCCATCCAATATTTCCCTTGAGGAAGCTAAACAGCTAAGTAGATTAATAAAAAAAAAAACACCTACTCAGTTGATCAGTATGGTTCGTATCGCAACGCTCTCGCAATTTGCTGTTGGAAGTGTAATCAGTTTTGAATCTCCTCAAATATCAACTCAGTTAACATTACCTAATGGAGATGTGGTGATGAATGCGCTACTGGTAAACTACAGATGTTTGCAATATGATGGTTTGATGATGGGAGTTCTATATATACCTGAAAAACATGCTAGCAACGTCAAACAAATTGGAACAGGAGTCATACTTGTAAGAAATTGTGAAGTTAGTAGATTTGGTTATCATCGACATGATATAATCACATTCACAGCATTACAAGCGATAGAAACGGCTCAAAACCTATCCAACAAACTTGATGATTCCAACCAGATGAAGTACTTTACTACAGATGAGGTTGTTGAGAACAAGGTCTTAGTGCTTTCAATGGGAGTGGGAAACACATCTTCTACATCTTTGAGAGAACCAGCACCCCCTGGTGAAAACTATATTCAAAAAGAGCATGTCAGACAAGACAACATAGTGAGTATTTTTTATTTAATGTAAACTAACTGATATAAGTAATACTTCCAATTAGATAATATTTATTTATAAAGCAATTATTTTTTGTTTTGCTTTAGATAGAAGAGAGAGAATCAAAAACACTTGATGAAAATTATGCTCAAGAAAAAACAAACCGAACAATATAACTTGGTGAGTTACTTCCCTTTACTATATAATGTTAACTAACCAATGTAAAAAGAACTATAATTCAAATTCATGTAATTATTTTACATTTTTGTTTAATCATCCTATACTAATACATAACTTTTTATTTTAGTTCATTATGGAATCAAAAGTACATAGAACAGAAGTCTTCCTTCCTAAGTTATAACATCAGTACAACAATGACGACATTGTAAAGAAAAAGACTATCAACCATTGATTGTCATTACAAGTTGTAGTGCTTTGAATTACTTAGTATTTACTAACTCTAGCTATATTATACAAGAATGATTGCTACTTATTATGTAATAAATGTATATAATCATATATTGATTCAATGTAGTCTCCTCATTCTTCTCTCCTCTCTCTCAAAATATCATATGAGTTCGAGTTATGTAAAAAAATTATCAAAACTTGAATGTCATGCATTCAAAATGTATATGCTATAAGTTCAAATAAAGTAAAAAAATAATCAAAACTCAAATGCCACTTAAATGCCACTCAAATGCCACTCAAGTACCCCTCAAATAAAATACAATATAAACTCGGCGAATTCATCCAACGTCGTAACCCATTGCCTAAACTCCAAGATCAAATCCACAAAAAAACACTTGGTAGGGAGATCTGCTCATATATTACTACTTATAAGTACCTAAAAGTGCATCAACAAGAACTTGGTATTTAATACCAGATTTATTCCTTATACAACGCAGTTGTTTAAACTTATTGTGTTATACTGTCTTTATGTCAGTGACATTTGCATTTCCTTGATACCTATGTTGTTTTGTTTTATCTTCCTCAGGGGCTTGTTGTGACCTTGACACCTGTTCCATTCTACCTCGCTCTGCCCCTTGTCGTTCAATACAAGACAGTGAATGTGACTTACAAGAGTTTTGTGATGGCAGCACAGAATGGTGTCCTACAGATACATACAAATATGATGGAACTCCATGTTATAATAGAGGAGATGCATATTGTTATGGTGGTAAATGTAACAGCCACAACTCTCAGTGCCACTTCGTCTGGGGCTCAGACTGTTCAATGAGCTCAGATTACATCTGCTATACAGAGTTGAATGGCAATGGTGAGTTGTCTCATCATCTTTAATTCTCATAGAAAAAATTGTGCCTGCTATTCAAAGAAAATGTAGTCTCTATGAAGTTAAATTTAAATACGTAATAAGTTATACCTCTTCTGTCAATTCAGCTGTTATTTTTGGAATTTTCTCTCTTTGTGTATGTTACATTTTATTATTTAGTTTCGAATTTCTATTGTGATGTAATATAGAGACATCGAGTTTTTTCAAACAAAAGTCTAGTAACACTCTGAGCTGTTGCTCTAAAAAAAACAGCATCCTTCCCTTTCTCATCTTGCCCTCAAACCCACTGGTGGCATCCCAGAAACATGATCTTTACCCTTTCAGCAAGGGTCAAGTCTCTAAACAGATCATGAACTCCAATGGCTTCACGGATAGCTGAACTAAATTTCTGCAGCACTTCCCACACGTTACCCGACCTTGTATCTCTCTCCAGACCATCCCAACTCATCTATGTTGCCACTCTAACTGTGGAGCGTAACCCCCCCCCCCCCCCCCCCCCCCCAAACAACCAAATGGTGTCTAGAAGAACTGGGCAAAGTGCCAAGAGGCACTGAGAGTAGATTTAGATACTCAACTTTGGATGCTGCCGGTATTAAAATAGGAAATAAGTCAAGGGACTAAAACTGTGGTGATTTAATTGCTTCCTCCAATAAGAGTATACTGCAAGACAATTCATATCAGCAGCTGTCACTTACGGATTGACAATCAAATAATTTTACTTTAATTTTATTGATTTACTGTGCATGTATTTGCTTGCAAATTTACTACTCGTAAACTAATGAATAATCACTTCTTGTCCTGTGTATGTATTTTCCTAGCTGTTAATCAGAAAAGAATGCGCATCCCTAGTGCCAAGTAAAGTTAGCACAGTGAACGAGAAAAGTACCGTAGTGCCAGTCTTATTGCTCAAGCTGTGGTGCATACAGTTTTATCGAATTATCACATATGAGATGATATGGCATTGGCATGACAAAATATTAAGAATTGAACCCTCTCTTGCATCATATACCAGAGGCTGCGGACAAAGATTTATTTTTCGCTAGTCTGCAATTTGTTGGTAATGCTGAAATGAATGGAATCTCTAATCATACTCTGCTCTGAGTGATTTTTGCCAACGAAGAGCAAGGCATGCTAATAAAAACTCATCGACTGTGTTTTTAGGCATTCACTATTCTATTCCTAACAAAGTTATTTATCTGTGATCAATCTTTATAATCGGACTAATTATTTGTACTGCATTTGGTTTGGTAAAAATATTAGCTTTGAATAGTGCAGTGGCTTCGTGAATATTTTTTCCAATAAAATAAAGTGTTAGTGGTAGTAGTTAGGTGAGGTAATTGCCCCGATTTATCTGGCCTTTTACGATTTAATTTCCTTCATGGTATCCAAATCAATAACTGCTTTATTCCCACACTCTTGACATCTTTATTTGAAACTTATCTGGTTGATTTTTATTCTGATTTATTCAGCTGTACATACACATCTGCTTAAATAGTTAATGATTGAATGCAATACCGTCCATTTGGCTTGGTGTGTACTATACCCCCTTCTATTCAACTGTTGTAGCTCGTTACCTTGGCAACTGTGGATGGAATACAACTGAAGCAGAAGATGGAGACAGTTACCTGCAGAGAGACTTCATTTCTTGTGCAGCCGAACAGGATAAGTTATGTGGTTTGCTAGTAGTAATATATGAGCAGATCTCCCTACCAAGTGTTTTTTTGTGGATTAGACCTTGGGGTTGAGACAATGGGTTACGGCGTTGGATGAATTCGCCGAGTTTATATTGTATTTTACTTGAGGGGTACTTGAGCGACATTTGAATGGCATTTAAGTGGCATTCGAGTTTTGATTAGTTTTTTACTTAATTTGAACTTATATGGCATATAGATTTTGAATGTATGGCATTCAAGTTTTGATAACTTTTTTACATAACTCGAACTCATATGGTATCTTGAGAGAGAGGGGAGAGGAGAGAGGAGAGAGGAGAGATGGGAGATGAGAGAGGAGAGAGAGAGAGGAGAGAGATTTTTTAGTTTTCTATACATTCATGTATATATGGTTAGTTATGTACATATTTATGGTTATATTTATATCTACATAGAGAGAGGAGATATATCTACATTGAACAAATATATTGATCAAAAATGAAAATTATATGATTATATACCTGATTACATAATAAGTAGGGAAAATCTTCTGGAGAGAGGGGAGAGGAGAGATGAGAGAGGAGAGAAGAGAGAGGAGAGATTTTTTTTAGTTTTTATACATTTATGTATATATGGATAATTATGTACATATTTATGGATATATTTACATTTACATCATTGAATAATATACATTTATTACATAATAAGTATATTAAATGCTATAAAATATGTTGGAAAATTACCAAATTAGACCTCTAGATGGTTAAAATCTACAGTATTTGGGAAATAACTGCAAGAGAGGAGAGAGGAGTATTTGGTAGAGGAGAGAGTATGTTGAGAGAGAGGAGAGATAAAAAGAGGAGAGAGGAGAGAGGAGATATATCTACATTGAATAAATACAGTGATTAAAAATGAAACAATATGTGAATATATACATTTATTGTGTAATAAGTAGGGAAAATCTCATACAATATAGCTAGAGTCAGTAAATATTAAATAATACAAACTTAGGAAGGAAGACTTCTGTTCTATGTACTTTTGATTCCATAATGAACTAAAATAAAAAGTTATGTATTAGTATAGAATGGTTAAACAGAAAATTAAAACAACTACAAACTCTTACTAAATAGTACTTTTTTATTAATTATTACCTTATCATCAAAAATTGACTGTTAATCGGATGTTTTTGTAGCTTTTCGTGTCTTACGTTGTTGAGTCCTTACCCTTCTAGCTTGTCTTTGAGCGGACTGTCGCTGCATGTTTCTTCTTTTTAGAGCAAGTTCTTTACGAGCACACTCGATAGAAATTGGTGTGTTTACCTGTTGTAGTTGATATTGTCGTTGTTGTAATACATAATGTAATCTCTGAATGTCTGACGTAACATCATTCCCTAAGAGCTTTAATGTTAGAAAAGATTCAGTTCGAAAACTATTTAGCTGTTCTATCAAGTCTTTCTGTATGAATTTACAATTGTTTGAGATAATTCGCACTCTCTCTTCAATTTTCTTATTGCATATGTTTTGTAGAAGTATCAAGTCCTCTTGAGTCAAAGATTTAGGCTGAGTTTCTGATTCTGTGTTGTTAACTATTTCCATTTGTAGTCATTGAATCTGAAAAAAAACAAAAAAAAACAGATGATTAATTTTGTTCAGTTGTTTTAGTATAATAAATAATATATGAGTAAAAAACTGTAATTTATTAAGTTTTTACCTTGATGCTCTTCTAATAGCTGTAGTAGATGTTGCTTCTCTGATAGCTGTTGTAGAACTGGATGCTTTCTGTGTGAAAACTATGGCTCTTATATAGCTATAGTTGTACTGATTAAACCCTATGAACACCATCTCGTGTCAATCTCTATGAATCAACATTTGTTCACGCGAAGGAAAGTCAATGCTTTCACGGGAATAAATAAATAATTTTCACGCGAACACAAACCAATGCTTTCGCGGGAATAAATAAGCTATTTTCACGCAAATGGAAACCGTTGCTTTCGCGGGAATAAATAATTTATTTTCACGCGAATAGAAACCAATGCTTTCGCGGGAATAAATACTTTATTTTCACGCGAATAGAAACCAATTCTTTCGCGGGAATAAATAATTTATTTTCACACGAATAGAAACCAATGCTTTCGCGGGAATAAATACTTTATTTTCACGCGAATAGAAACCAATTCTTTCGCGGGAATAAATAATTTATTTTCACACGAATAGAAACCAATGCTTTCGCGGGAATAAATGATTTAATTTCACGCGAATGGAAACCGTTGCTTTCGCGGGAATAAATAATTTATTTTCACGCGAATAGAAACCAATGCTTTCGCGGGAATAAATGATTTTATTTCCCGCGGATGAAAGTCAATGTTGTCGCGGGAATAAATACTTTATTTTCACGCGAATGGAACGTTGCTTTCGCGTGAAAATAAAGTATTTATTCCCGCGAACTATTCGCGTGAAAATAAATTATTTATTCCCGCGAAAGCAACGGTTTGTATTCGCGTGAAAATAAAGTATTTATTCCCGCGAAAGCAACGGTTTCCATTCGCGTGAAAACAAAGTATTTATTCCCGCTACAACATTGACTTTCATCCGCGGGAAATAAAATCATTTATTCCCGCGAAAGCATTGGTTTCTATTCGCGTGAAAATAAAATATTTATTCCCGCGAAAGCAACGGTTTCCATTCGCGGGAAATTAAATCATTTATTCCCGCGAAAGCATTGGTTTCTATTCGCGTGAAAATAAAATATTTATTCCCGCGAAAGCAACGGTTTCCATTCGCGGGAAATTAAATCATTTATTCCCGCGAAGGCAACAGTTTGCATTCGTGTGAAAATAAAGTACTTATTCCCGCGAAAGAATTGGTTTCTATTCGCGTGAAAATAAATTATTTATTCCCGCGAAAGCATTGGTTTCTATTCATGTGAAAATAAATTATTTATTCCCGCGAAAGCATTGGTTTGTATTCGCGTGAAAATTATTTATTTATTCCCGCGAAACCATTGACTTTCCTTCGCGTGAACAAATGTTGATTCATAGAGATTGACACGTGATGGTGTTCATAGGGTTTAATCAGTACAACTTTAGCTATATAAGAGCCATCGTTTTCACACAGAAAGCATCCAGTTCTACAGCGACTAACAGAGGAGCAACATCTACTACAGCTATTAGGAGAGCAACAAGGTAAGAAGCACTAAAATAATTATTTGTTTTTAATTAATTGAAACATCTAGGTTTTTGAATCTTAGTTTTTAAAAACAATCTTTTAATAAAACAATAATTTCAGTATATTTACATCATTAAACTAAGTTCTTTTACTTTTTGCAGGTATGATGACATCACACTCCAAAGCACTTCCTAAGCTCCATATTGAACCAATCACAGCTACCAACAACACTAACGCTATTTCCACTACAACCATCATTTCCACCACCAACGGCATTCACATTGATGATAGAAGATCCAATCCTAACACCTTTAATGATACATCTTCTCGCTCAAACACCAATGCTCATGCTGATATAGCAATGAACCATCATGTAGTTTCAGCTGACTCTCCTTTGAGTCCCACACCGGACTACACATATCTGCATGAGAACAGTGAAGTCAAACGAACGGAGGATATCAAAAAACCGATAGTGACATTATCTCAAGCTTCAATTTCCTTTTTATTCAGCAACTGCAAGAATAATACCGCAAACAAACTTAGAGAGTTTGAATTGCTCGAGATGGGTGGAATAATGACAGGAGCTATGCAGAAAGGAATGTTGGAAATCGGAAATTTTGTGAGTTTGTTGGATTTACCAATTCCTACGATATTGGAGGTTTTCGATGTTAATTACGTTGAAGATTATGGTATATTGGACTATGAATATGTTTTAAAAAACAATCACCGAATTCGAGTCAAGTCACTGATTGACAAAGAACTTACGATGGAGCTACAGGAACTTGATCCCGGCTCTTCACAAATCGTAGTGTACATGGGAAAGCTAGACGAAAATCAACCCGATCTACGTATTGTAGGAGATAATCATCATCATCAAGGGCTAAAACAACGAGTTATAGCCAAAATCTTGAGAAAAAAATCATTGAAACAGTTGCAAGCATACTTTGATATCATCACTTTCGATAATATTCCTGTCAACACTCTTCTGACATTCACTAGACTTTCAGTTTGGAAAAATTTGAAGTCGAAGCAGCGAAAACGAAAACAAGATACATCGCCTTTACGTATCACTCACACTGTCACTTACAGATACATGATGAATGATGGATCTTTGATGACTGGGAAGATTGTTGTCCCTCCTGAGAACGTTTTGAAGATCAAAAATCATGAATGTGGTATGATCCACTATAAAAGTACGATGACAACTGAAAGCGGCACAAAGAAACACATTCTCACGATTCTGAGTGTTGAAGAAGCTTTGATGCTTCTATCTACTTCAAGTGAAAAAGAAGGAATAGCTTTCAGACTTTCTCTATTTGATGATGCTGAGCTGATGAAAAGTTATGATGATGATGTTGCCGCTGATGATGCTGCTGATGATGATGATGATGATGATGATGATGATGATGATGATGATGATGATGACGATGATAACATTGATGCTTATACTGATGAAGAAGATGATAATATGACGGATGATGACTCTGAGAACAAAAAATTTGAGGAAAAAGATGAAGTTGTCGACAATGATAGTGAGAAAAGCAATGAAGACGACAAACACATTTCAAGCGAAGCTAGCAGGATTTCAATATCGGAAATTTAATTAAGGTATGTTAATCTTCACTAGTAATAAGTAACTACTAATAGCCGTATTTTTCACCATAGTATAATGTAGTTGTTATAACGACATCTATGTATGCTTTTAGATAGAATACGTGTACAAGTGAATGACCGTCGGCTCGCCAAAATCTATCAGCAACAACTCATAAACATTAAATTACATATTATTTGTATTGTGCAATAATTTGTATATATTTAGTGTAATAAAGTATTTTATCCATATTTAACATTGGTAATTTAGCCAATTTGTAAAACTTTCGGGGTTACAACTCTAAAATGTTACAAAATTTCAATGTTCCGACACAAAAATAAATATTTCAAGTTATCGTCTCATTTTTCAAAAATGTTAAGACAACTCCCATTTATAATTTCTAAACTTCGTTTTTGAAAAAATATGTAAAAGTTGTCGGTACATTGTGTCAAAATGGTAAGACAACTCCGCTTTTGCACAAAAATTGTGAAAATGTTTTATAATTTGTTTGAGAAACCAAAACAGTAGAAGACTTTTTACAACCACAAGCATTATACTTTAGGTTTTACAGTTTTGTGAATTGGGTGTTGATAGTTTGTCACGATATGACATAATAATTAAGTAATTACAGTCTTTTTCATAACAATGCTATAGATTCAGTAATACAGATGTGAAATTTACTGTTTCATCACTTGGATGCAGTTTGAAGGTAGTTGATGTAATATTTATTTTGTAATATTATGCAAAGTAATACAGTAAGAATGAAGCGTATGGAGTTTTCAACCACAAAACAAATAAAAATAATGCATTAGGTAAACTAATGACAGAACAATTCTACATGAAGTGTATACATATGAATAAAGTATTCATAAAAAACACAGACTATTGTCTGTATATATAATATATATATAGAGAGTATTTATAAAAAAACATCCTATTAACTATATATTTTGTGGTAAGAAATTATAAAATAGGATAGTTGCATAAAACCTATTCCAGAGCCATGATAATAATAAAAAATATAGTGAAATAAAAATTTTAAAACTCACCTAAGAGTGCAGTTAATACAAGAATTTCTTCTTGAGAAAAATCTGAATTTTTTTGCATTTTCTGTCTAATAGACGCTAATTTCAATTTAACACAATCATTAAAACCCTTTTTTTTCAATCCATCTTTTATATTCAAAATTAATTTCAGTGAAGTTATATCAATCTTTTGGCTTTGTTTTAAATCTACTTGAGTTTGTGGGTTATCTGTTGTATTAGATTCTAAAACACTGGTTTTTGGACTGCACTGTGAACTAGCAACAGAAATTAAGTCATTATTACTTTCTTCAGTTTCTGAAAAATCAGAATCTGAAGATATAAGTGCTCTCATTTTTTTACGCTGGGTTTTAAGTAAAAGCTTTTGATCTCCAGCAACCGGTTTTTTAGCTATTGCCAACCATTTACACCCTAATCCCTCAAAATCTAAATCGATGTTTTCAGAAAAATAACCTTCTATTGGATAGAGATATACTAACATAAAATTTTTGGGAAAAGTAATGTTCATAACTAACTCAGAATATTTTTTATTAATAAATAAAACAAAATTATCATAACTAGCAATATCAACAACAAAAAACATTTTAGTTTTCAAAATACAAGTATGTTGCTGGAGTTCTCTCAAAGTTGTATGTGATTTTCCGCATAAACAATAAAAAATAAACAAGTGAGCAAAAAAATGTCTTGAAAGAACTCGGCCAGGCTCATGCATCTTCCCTAATTTAAACTTCTTACCACAAAATATACACGAAATACTGTCTTTTTTTTCTTTCAGTGCTTCGCTCAGAGTCTTTGTACAATACGATATCAATAGCAACGAAAGCACTGAAAGAAAATAGCTTGTGTTTTTGTTATCGATATCTACAAGCAAAATAAACAAATTCTCATTATATATATATATATATAGATAACTGTCTTGAGTATGGTATATGTATATAAAGATAACGCATATCACTTACACTTGAAGCACTCCTTATCATCTTTTATCTCTCCATCTATAACACTGCTCCTTCTGTACTGCTCTAGCTGCAGGTTCTCTGCTTGAACTAAAATAGAAAATATGAATGTAATTATGTTAGTTTTTGAAAAAATTTATTAAAATTGAATGAGTATGTAGTAAATAATATTTTTATCATACTTACATTCAAATGTGTGACGATCATAGGAGAGAAATGATTCATCTTTTCCTACATAACATGCGCTTGCAATGAATCGTGTAGATGTTTTCTCTACAAAAATAACGTAGTAAATGTAGAGTCGTTATTATTTTACCTACAGAAAAATTTACATTTTTCATAATACAGAAAAATACTTACTCATAGCAATGTGTGTGGTAGGCTTGGTCTTTTTTGGCTTCTCCGTTTCCTTAAAACATTCGTCCAACCATCTCATTGTTTCATCATCGGTAGAGCTTAATAAAGCAATAAAACAAGATTGTGATTAATTAAAAACTCTATATAATACAGTTGAATAATAAAGTTTCAATAATATACTTACATGGTACTGAAATCTATTTCGTCTATATTTATCTCTAATGCATCATTTGAGGATGTAGACCTACAAGTAATATATATATATATACATTTGTATAAATTTATAAATGTAACTGCAACAAAATTGTAAAAGATAGTATAAATAACTTACTCATTTGTTGTAGGGATATTGCTAGCCATTGTTGTTTTGCAGATGTGTAGATGTTGCAGATGATGAAGTATAAATGAAAACTGATACTGTTTAAAAAAATAGTTTCTCTTATATACAAAACATTGAAGTCATTTATCAAGATTAATTTGTAGACTGATTTTCTGATTATTACTATGATAAATGATATTGTTTTTTAAAAAAAGTGGAAGACGATTAGGAAGTTGGTTAAAAAAATAGGAAGATAGAGATTAAATAGTTTAATAAGCTTAACCACCACAAACACTCCTGTAAACTGTCTTTCCATCTAGCTAAAATTTTTGAATGTAGAGCGTTGGATAAACAAATTTTACAACCTCTTTTAAATATAACTAGCTAGGATGAAACTTACATTTCATTTGAATGACAACTCACATCCTTCAAACATATTTTTATAGCAACAATTTTCATATAGACACATCAACAGCAAAACAATGATGCGGTGTAGTTCCATCTTTATATCATCAGACAGTAAATTAATATGTGAGAGCTTCAATTATAGTTTACACCATTAAGCGTGAGTTCGGAATGTAATCAAATACTTTACAGGTACTGATAGCATTTAATAACTAGTTCAATTGCAGTTTATTGATATACTCTACTATAACACACACTACCACAAACAATCATATAGACACATCATCAGCAAAACAATGATGTAGTGTAGCTCCATCTTTATATCATCAGACAGTAAATTAAAATGTGAGAGCTCCAATTATAGTTTACAACATTAAGTATGAGTTAGGAATGTAATAAACACTTTAAAGATATCTGATAGCATTTAAATATGCATATGTAACATATAACTCTTGATTTATTAGACAAAACAGCTTCCTAAAAATAGAAAATATACTATGTATGTTGAAACATTATTTGTATTTCACACAAAAAACAATGAGATATTTTAAAAAAAGTAACAGTCTAACTAATAAAACAGGTGGATAAAGTCATGCTTCGCTCATGTTTTTTAGACGATAGCGGAGATACCTAGGATTAAAAGTAAAACCACAAATCCGTTTTGGTGGAAGGCTGTATCTATATTAACTAATATGTAATGAAACAATAAAAAACAGGAGATAGATGCAATCAAGTTCTCTTCCTTTTTAGGTTGAATTCGACCTATAATTCCATCATCTATGGATGTTTGTTGTTTTTGTTTTAAATAGAAATAGCATGATAATAAATAGCGCTTAGGTGTAACTAATGACTTTTCTCGAGCGACACACTTGATATTAAAAAGATCAAAACATATAGGATTAAGCGAGATGATGATTAATGTCTTTTCTGGAATGAGTTTATTAGTAAAATGACACTTGCGGGGCACTTGCGTTATATTATAATTAATTACTTTTTAAAAATGAACTGGTAACATTACGTCAACTGAAATAATACCTAAAACGTCTCGCATAAATTTTGATCTGACTGAAAATGGACTGAAAACCTTCAAGGTGCGTAAAAATTATCGTAACTCGCTATAGCGGATATTCTAAGAAATATTTATTTTCTCGTTGGGAACTTGACGTAAAATATTTTGTAACGGATGTCACACGATCTCAATCGATTTTTTTCAACTAAACACTTAGTTACTCGTAAACATTTGATACTCGCTTGATTTCTTTGATAACAGTAATATCCCAATTGTGTTTATCGTAAATATTTCAAAAACGGATATTGCGCGTTTCAGTTGGTTTTTCCTACTGAATCACTTAGTTACGCGTAAATATTTGAAATGCGTGTTTCAGTTGGTTTTTCCTACTAAATCACTTAGTACTCGTAAACATTTGAAAATTGTTTGATTTTTTCGCTGATAAAACATGTTGCAAGTATCTTTTACCAAATATTACCGTGATTTTCAATCAGTTTTCCTTACTAGATTACTTAATTACTCACCAACGTCCATAATTGTTTTTATTAATCATTGTTGCAAAGCAATGTTGTATTTAAATAATATTACTACGTTTCTAACCAATTTCCTTACTGAATTACTTAATTACTCGCCAGTATTTCATAATTTCTTTCACTAATAATTACAAATAATATTGTAAATAAATAATTTACCAGGAATATTTATGCTCAAGTCTCCTCTCTCTCTCTCTCTCTCTCTCTCTCTCTCCTCTAAACACTCTCTCTAGATATATACAAACACAGTTATTTTTATTGTACCTTGCTCATAATTTCTTTCACTAATAATTACAAATAATATTGTAAATAAATAATTTACCAGGAATATTTATGCTCAAGTCTCCTCTCTCTCTCTCCTCTAAACACTCTCTCTAGATATATACAAACACAGTTATTTTTATTGTATCTTGCACAAAAACACCCCCTAAAACTTGTTTTTAGGCTGAGCCTTATGGGTTATTTTAGGGGAGTATCAGTCCTGGGAGTAGATACTAAATTGACACAAATTTTTTTCATATGAATTTAAAACTTAACTAATGTAGTTTTTTTACCAAACATCAGTACATCAAAAACATTATTGTAAAGGTATATTATATAGGAAGATTTTCCATACTTATTATGTAATAAATGTATATAATCATATAATGATTCATTTTGATCAATATATTTATTCAATGTAGATATATCTCTTCTCTCCTCTCTCCTCTCTTTCTTCCTCTCTCCTCTCTCTCCCTCTCTCCTCTCTCTCTTTCTTTATCTCAAGATACCATATGTATGTATACATTGATTGTCATTACAAGTTGTAGTGCTTTGTATTACTTAGTATTTACTGACTCTAGCTATATTATATAGGAAGATTTTCCCTACTTATTATGTAATCAATGTATATAATCATAAAATGTTTCATTTTTGATCAATATAGTTATTCAATGTAGATAAAACTCCTCTCTCCTTTCTCTCTCCTCTCTCCTCTCTGTCTTCTCTCTCCTCTCTCTCTCAAGATGCCATATGAGTTCAAATTATGTGAAAAAGTATCAAAACTTAAATGCCATACATTCAAAATCTAGCTGCCATATGAGTTCAAATCAAGTAAAAAAATAATCAAAACTCAAATGCCGCTTAAATGCCACTCAAACGCCACTCAAGTACCCCTCAAATGAAATACAATATAAACTCGGCGAATTCATCCAACGCCGTAACCCATTGCATAACCCCCAAGACCAGAACCACAAAAAAACACTTGGTAGGGAGATCTGCTCATATATTACTACTTTTGCTGCACTGTAACCAGGAACGCAACGGTAATAACTTGGACACTCGCATCATCAACTTTCCAATAACAAAGTTTTCTCAGGTGATCCAAGTTAGTCGGTGTACCAGCGCAGCCTTTGATGTTGGTTAGTAGTTCTGTAGTACAATATCTAGTGTTCCCTTGGCTGGCCTAAACCTTCTGTATAGCAGTAGCATCTGAATTGGTCTGTTGGTCATAGAATAAGTTACAAACGTGAATAGCAAACAAAAAAGTTATCCCACTTGAAACTTGGGCTGAGATTAGTTCACTTGAGTTGAAAACAAAGTCTCCAAACATTCATTGCAAAAATTATTGTTTCACTCTATTCAAACTCGCTGTTAATTTTATGGAATTTAAATTCTTTCGCTAAAACTCTTTTAGTTTCATCTGAGTCCTTAGAGTGTGTTGGCGAATTTACAGTTGTACTAACTGGGCTGGCAGATAGCAGCTGAACTATTTGGTTTTAGTTTATAAGTCCATGCTGGTATCGGGTTACAAGACATTCAGTCTTACCCACTTAACTTTGCTAAGGAACTAATCTTTTCTCTCCTCTTCATTTGTTTAATGCCGTCAGGGCTAGTTTGCTTCTAGTTAAGTGCATCTCTATTTAGTGGACGCCTATTCGGCAGCATTATAAAAATCATGAAATGTCGTAAGAGATCTGGAACTCCTATGGAATTAGTTTCAAGAACTCACATTTGATTACAACATTGTTCTGCTAGCATCATTTTGTACTTGCTACGAATTAATAGTCTACCAAGTTATTCTGATTAAATACCCAAATGATGACCGAAATGAATGCACCTCATTTCATCCAAGCTACAATTGCCATCTAGCTTCTCACAGGAACCAACTTGATACTAGCTGCATCTTAATAATAGGTGAACAACTTGGAGCTGCTGCTTCTGCCTCGTTGTAACTGCTGGAATAAAATTTAGCCTAGTTACATACAAATGGATGCTATAACCTGTGCTCAACCCTTGTGAACTGCATGTTGTATCACATGTCTTTACCAGACAATGACACTCTAGTTGGTCAGTTGTTGTAGGATACCAGAGCTATGACCCAGGCCAGGTACCAAATGGAGCTAAATGTGGTAATAGTAGTATGTGTATCAACTCCAAGTGTGTATCTATACCTCCAACACCAGATCCTTCCTCTGACCAGGCACTCTAAAAACATCTTATTGCTCCTACTCAGTGTACAGGTAATACTTACAAACGGTATAAGTCCAAATCCCAGTGTAAGAACAAGTGTTACAGTAACAAAGCTCCTGTTTTATAGGTCTTACATAATCCATACACGGTAAAGCCAAATCGTACCTAGCTATAACCATTGGAGTACCGTCTTATCCAAAATTTAGCCATATACATCAAATAAATAATGTTTTAAGCTCCAAACACATGAGTTTTTGGGTATGGTCGTAAGTATAGCCAAATTCTGTGGCGTATTTTTCTGACTATATTCTCCTTTGCCTAAGACCCCACTTGTATCTAGCCTTAGGGTGCCTCTGGCTGATGGTACACAGCCAGAAAGACAGTCAGAGTGCTAGCGCAGAATGTGCAAGCAAAGTTAGTCATCTACTGCAAGCACTGTAGTGTGTATAAACCATCATTACTTCACCAAGAGAGTGCAGAGCTAGGAAACCGGCCTTGGATGCTATCTTGAGCCAGCATAGCAGTTTTAGTTTGCAGCATGGAAATAACCGAAGGATACTTAGAGCGCTTGTCCAGGATTTTACCATCTATAAAATTTGCCACCGACAGATCACAGGCTATCTATAGACCGCAAACCTTACAGATGAGCCAATAGCCAGCTTACTGGACAGTTGACTAGTGACTCCAACCTTTGTAACTTAATGCCTTACATATTTAACAGAGTGTATGTTGTACTGTGGTAGATTTTGATGCACACTCGTAGTGAACAGGTCGTTTACTCTAGAACCTTGCGAGACAACGTGCTAGACTTTGACCCACAGCGTTCGGTTAACAGCTATTTGGGTGGAAAGTCCTACTGTGCCGGTGGCATGGTGAACAGGGCCGGTAGTGACCCCTGCAGGGTCGGTAGTGACCCCTACCGACCCGGTATAGCTGTACCGGGTCGGCACAAGATGGCCGACATAGATGTAGGAGCTCAGTCAAGGTCGAGAACAGGAAGTACCTACCCTTAGATTGCCAACTTCATGGACCCTACTCTATATACAGCCTGGGAGCCTTGCAGGACTACTGATTAGACAATGAGGAGATAGGACTCTGCCCTTAGCCACTTGGCACCTCCCTTAATTAACCATACTGCATTGCTGATTGGCTACTTATTTATATAATTAATTGTATTGGCTAATCTGTTTCCTGTGCTATGTTTGTTATATGTTTTATACTGTTAGCTCTCCTATAAAAGGAGAGCACACTGTCTTACTCTTTGCATTCATTCTCATGTTGCCAACCCTAGAGGAATAATTACCCTCAGGACTATCATGGAGAATATAGCCACTTATACAAGCACTACGCTGTACTGTTTGTTTGAGCCATGGGCTCTTGCCTTACCGGGTAATTCGGTTACCCTGCACAGTTGTCACTGTCGGTCAGCACAGTGTCCCCTCTGGAGAGAGGTACAATACTTGAGACTAGTGGATGTCCTTGGTAACAGACCGGAATCCATTACAGTATGATTAGTCTTTATTTACAGCTATTGCCACCATTCATTTTATATTTATAAGTCCATGTGTAATTTTATGAGCACTAAACTAGGTCAGTAACTACCTGAAAACCAGCCTATAAAAATCTGGTCTTTACCTGGGACACTCTTGGCATGAGCTGGCAATCTAGGAGCTTGTGAAAAGTAGCTGCATTTAGTGGAAAAGTGGTTAGACAGCAAAGATCACTACAACTCCATCAAGCCTTTGGGGATCTGTTTAGCTTTGATTACACCACCTGTAATCTCTGCACCTAGGCTGGTTGTACTTTTTTTATAGATGAGTTGTGAATTATGCCCATGGGTCATGTAAGGCAATTTCTGTTTGGTTGGTACTATACTTGTATGCTGCTTCTGTTGATGATTAGCATCATAGAGTCTACTTAGGACCAGTATGTCTTACTGAGGTGCCTGTCTTAGCTTGGTGTGGCCCATTATGGATGCCCTCCCTGGACTGGTATAAAACCCTTTCATAATTTCGACTAGTGAACATTTGCATGATCTTATAATATAATTGAAAGGTGGTAAGGGACTACAAAAATCTACCACAATGACAATGTGTAATGTGTAACATGTAGTATGTAGTGGTCCCTTTGGAAATGCAATTTAATTTGTAAATTGTCCAGTTAGTATTGCATGAGCCAATATAATTGCTCTCTCTTAAATTTTCAGGTATTTCTGCTCTTGTACCACAAATCAGTGCACCCTATTCAATAACCATCCATGAGGTCACACGAAGCGATAGCTTGAACTCTAGACAAGCTCGTCATCCTAGCTTTCCTACCTATGAGAATGTCAAACCAACTACTGCACACAAACCTAGAGTGGCCGGTAGTAAGCCTGCAGTCTTGCCTAAACCTGCAGTCTTGCCTAAACCTAAAATACCTAAACAGTAGACTGGCAGAAGTGCTTGTTTGTTACTCACTCTTTGCCAAGCTTTTTAACATCTCTTTATCATTTTTAACTACAAATTTGATTATTACTTATAAGCCTGGTACGATAGAGAGAGATAGAGAGATATGATTTGTCAGCTAACTTTTGTGCCTGAGAGACTTGCCATAGCGCTCAATCAAAAATACTATTTCAAAGAGTTATAACTCTCTCTGACACATGATATATTTATCTATGGTCTTAATTGTAGGTCATGTAGATGTTTTTCCTCATATACTACTTTGTTTCATTTGTTACCACGAAACATTTAATTAAGAATAAACATAAATTCATGTCTAAACCAATCATATTTTACAATGTGCTCTCATATCCCTGTTATTCACGAGAACTCTTATTCTTGGCTATTAGCTCTGCTATCTCATGTACTCCTGGTCATCTACCAGCTTCAAACAAACTCTAGAGTTGTTTCCTCATTAAAAAGAGATGATAACTACAAAGTCTTCTTTGCAGTTACTGCTTATCTACTTTCACAGTTCTATTTAAGCTAACAATGTGCGGTCTAAAAACAGGTTGTATTTCCCATTTGCAACTGATACTATGAAGTAAAATGTTTCTAGCAGGCAGTGTCAATTTATTGACAAAACTTCTACCAGAACCGCATTTACCAATGGTTTTTGTAGCTGCTCGATAATTATATTAGCGTTTTAAAACTTTATACTTCAACTGACCAGAAGAGGAAATCAAAACAACTCTATAACATTTAAATTGCTCAGATGTTGCCTGCAGTGACATTGTGTAAGGAGATCTTGCTAAATAGACTCAAGCAGTAAGCACGCAGGGCATGCAGGTCTACCAGGCTATATCCAGCTTGTGGTCTTTGGGTCTGGTAATCTGAGGATGGGTACTTCCAATTCTATTCCTAGAGTGGGTTCCTGGGTAGCTTTGAGGATCCTCCACTATGGCGGCCATCTTGTGCCAGCCCGGTATAGCTATCCCAAGTCGGTAAAAGGTCCATACCGGCCCTACAGGGGTCAATACCGGCCTCGCATGCTGTGCCAGCGGCACAGTATAACTGCCCACCAGTACAGCAGTCTACCGAAGGCTGTGGGTGGAATTATGGCGCAAAAATCTCAAGGGGTGAGGCGAAAACAACCAGTTTACTTTGAACCTTCACGAAAGTCTACCACAGTTGTTTATTGTCATTGCACAAGTGGCACTGACCATACTGGTAGTGTCCCCTCTAGAGAGAGGCATGATACTTGAGCTTACTGGTATCCTGTGGCGGAATTCATT
Organism: Cryptosula pallasiana; assembly: GCA_945261195.1. NCBI lineage: Eukaryota > Metazoa > Bryozoa > Gymnolaemata > Cheilostomatida > Cryptosulidae > Cryptosula > Cryptosula pallasiana. Next base: position 45,942,729 of record OX183133.1, on the reverse strand, counting down.
ACAATAGTTTAAAGACCCTATGATGCTTTATTAAGGAGTTAAAGGTAATTGCGGCAAAGTTGGGCTTGAAAAAAATAGCAAGCACAAATAATTAATTGATTAGTAGTGAATAATTTATACCAATAAATTATTTTAACAAAATAAAATCACTCCCCAAACAAAATGGTAATCTTACCAGTATAAAAAGCTTGGCTAACACATATGATGCCATTCCAATTTGCAGTGAAAACGACAGAAATTTTTATCGTGAGAATGCTCGCCTTGGGATCTGTAGCATCTTCATCTAATTTACAATGCAAAAAGCCACAAAACTTATCAGCGCCTGCAGCACAAGCAATGGACTCTTTCTCTATATAATAATAACTGCCATTTGGCTCAACCATCTTCCAGCCACAGTTACCATGGTACCATTCTAAAACATGCATTGTCATTGGCATATCACATTATATGGGTTCTTGAATTCATCAGTAACGTCAAAGCTATTATTAGTATTCATACTGTTATCTCAAAGTTAGACTTAACTTCAACGTAAATTCCATTCTCAAACAGAAAGCACATAGTTATTAGGAGTTTGGCTGGTGACAGTGCATTTTAGCAGGATAAAAAAGGCCCTAAAATCCACTACAAGAAATGTTAGAAGAAATGAGGGGAGAGTAGACCACTGAAGAAAGAGGCAGGCTAAGGGGCCAGGGGTATAGCTAACAAACAAGGGGTAAAAGACTAGACAACACTAACATTTCCTACAATACTGTAAGAGTTATAGCGTGTGACTCACTGGCACCGGTAAACTGTGTATAACAGATGTCGTCTGCCTTCCTGGGACCATCTAATCCATAGATGAAGTAACGTTGAGAGTCGTGACTGTTACATTTACCGCTATACCAACATGCATCTCCTCTATTATAGCATGGAGTTCCATCATCTTTGTATGTATCTGTAGGACACCATTCTTTGCTACCATCACAAAACTCTTCCAAGTCACATTCACTGTCTTGTAATGGACGACAAAGAGTTGAACGTCGTAGAATGGAACAAGTGCCAAAGTCACAGCAAAAACCTCAAACGAGAGTCATCATTGTAGCAATTTTCAATGTTCAATATTAGTTACTTTGGGGCAGGAAATTGAGTTTGCGAGATATGACCAATAAAGTTATATAAATATATAATGAGAAAACACATTTGACTTTCAAGCTATATGCCGGTGATTTTTAATTCTCCAAAATTTTAGTTTTTATGCTCAAAATTCTAGCTACTGCCTTTAACTGCAAGGTCACTCCAAGGAACAACGGTGGCATTATTTGGTCTTTTCAGATGAAAGTAGCACTTTAAAGTTACATATATGACAAGCTTTCTGACGATGCAGCTTGCTTGAAGCATTTTCAAAACCTATAAGGTGATGATCTGATAATATTCACCAGTTGCACAGGTGGCATTGCTCAGTGATCTACATGTAGTGGCATTACAACATTTACTTGGGCAGTCTGATGGATGTCCACAATCACACTCTTCTCCTACAAGTACATACAACTAGTAATCATTACTAGCAGGAATAATGCTTACCCTTTTCAACAGAAAGATTTCCGCAAGCAGAAAAATTCTTGATTTGCATTAAACTGACAGGAAAACTTCCAAGGCAAAGAGCTTCATGTAGTAAAAGGTTTGCCTGTAGTTTATCCTTTGAACACTCAAACCATTTGGTAGCCGGCTTGGAAACTAAAAAAATTGAAATGCATATCACATCTTCATTTTTTACATTGATGGATAGTCAATAAAGCAAGAAAAATACTGACTTTGTCCAGATGAATCCATTATACAAGCTTTAAAGTTGTCATCTTCAGGATAATCAATCTTCGCACTTCTTCCAAGAATAAGCATCTTCAAAATCACTGTGAGGCAATCCAAGATTGTGTCCGAGTTCATGGGCTATGGTTTTGGCTGCTCTAGGATATAAATCCTTTATATCATCATATGTAACTCCACCGCTGTAGGCATGTGGCTGCAGATTTCACCTGGTGTACCTTTACCAATATATCTAAACTCAAAATCAACTGCCGAAAACAATTGAGCCTTGTCATTCGGTGTTTTTTTTGTTGATGTTGTAAAAGCGATATTTCTGAAACTCAAAGAGTAACCAGTTCGAATCATACTCAGTATCAGAGCGATTGTATAACTTATATTGCATCTTGTTCTTATCATTCCATTCGTCAACACCAACAAGTGCTATGTATATATTGCAATGGAATCGCACAGGGCTGCAATCATTCCAGCCGGTGCTATTAACCCTATACTAATCACCACCTATATATCCAAGAATACACTATCGCTAATACTAGAGAAGTTATGCCTGACTGACCGAGAGTGCAGCTCAGCTACCACTTCACAACAGCCAAGCGCAGGAAGGACTTTCCCGCTTCTTTATTTGTTCATAACTTGAGCTTGTGCCATGCTAGCTTGTTTTCATTACATTAGCCAATCACATATTTTCATGTTTGTATGATTTTGCATACCCTTTACATACGGTAGAGTAGCACGCAGCCCAGCAGGGCAGATACAATTAGATACTCTTAGTAGACAGAGCTCGTGTCTCAAACTAGTATTGCCTAGTTGTTGTTCGTGTGTCTCAGCTAGCGTTCAAGGCTAGCCAGCACCAGTCTCACAGCTGAGGAATCGTTGGAACTCCCAGAAGCAATACCTTGGGGGCGCTTGAGAAGAAACACTTAGGATTCAGTGTAGTAACGACCAGCCAAGAAGACTATCCTGTCAGACATATTGGATAATCATTCAGTACATATTTGGAGACCTATCGTTCTTTTACACTCATACTTAGTGTATCAGTTTTGTGCGTTTGTTTCAGTAGCAAATAGAATAAAGTACTGCTACCCTGTTAAACTTGTGAAATCTGTTTGGCCAGTTTCTGAACTTAGCCGTGTCTGCTAGTTAGCAGCATTCAGTACTCTCCGTACCAGAGAGACCATACTGCCTTGTCACTCTGTAGCCATCGCTACCACGAAATACAGAGTAAGCCAGTAGTCAATAAGCACTCTTGCAGTACCAGTAACCGTCTTCCTCCTCTAACACGGGGAAAACCGTTACAATATCTAGTTGTTTATATAAGGCACTGGCGTGGTTGACCATGTTGATAGCTCTGTCTATTGTTGCATCCAAAGATCCAGTTCTCTGGTAAAGTGCATTGTCCATCACCACATACATCTCTATGTATTTTGTGCGAGAGGTGTGTCCTGCAGGAAGTCTCAACTCTCTTTCCAACCTGCAGCGGCGTCGAAAATACTTTGGAGATAAATAGCTAGCTTTGTCATTTTTAGTACCACAAGTCATATCTTGAGTCTTACTTGAATGTATCTCCTCACTCCAGTGATGCTGAATACGTCCACCATTAACGGTGGTTTTTAAATTGAAAACTTTACCAGAAGCTTCTACAATTCCATTTATTCCACCACAAAGATTCAGTGATACAAGAGAGTTAGCATCTTTCAATACTTTTCCTGTGAAGAAGCAACTTGAAAGTGGTCGGACATCTTGGTCAGCATGTTCCACTATTGGATCGCCATTAGATATGTAGTATTTACGTATCAAACCTTTAGAGATTATGTATGTGTTTCTCCTCAAATACATAATGATGAGGGGTTCAAAAGATCTTTCAACAATCAACGCCAGATTTTTTGGAAATGTAGCCAGGAGTTTTTGAAATTTATCCAAGTCTTGTAAAGTGAGTAGAGAGAACTGTTCTATATGGTCCCCAGCAACCATGCATTGCTTTAACTGATAACCTAATGGTACTGGTTTGGCTCTCAATGTCATTGGTAGAGTTGTTTGTTATCAAATTTAAGTCATGGCAATCAAAACAGGCTTTAGATTGGTAGGAAGTGTTAGTAAACATCAGATGGAACAAAAACACAGCAAGAAACACAATAAAAGACAGAAAGATTGCTAATAATATTCTCTGTAACGTAATAGCTAAGCGCTGACGAGTGTTCTCATTTTTGGCCATTTCGCACATCAGAACCTTTTCTTCTGAAGTTTATTTCGTTGTTCTCACCTCTGATAAGATTCTACCAATAAAGAAAACGGGGTACACACTCTAGAAAGTATATAAATAATGAAAAACTAATACAAAAAGTAATGAAGCAGCTGATAATCAAAGAAAATTGAGTTCAAAAACTTTAAATAATGGGGTAGATTTTATGCAAACAGTATCACGCACACTGCACCTCATTTCTACAAACATAAATTCCTGGATGTGCCTCTGGTCGATGGTACAGAGCCAGAATGATTTTGTTTGTGCTGGTACACAACTCCCAAGTCACTTACCATTCATTTACTACAACCACTGTAGTGAATATAAACCATAATTACTACCTCAACACATGATAGGGCAGGATATACCGGCCCGGGTAGGCCCACTGGAGAGAGGTAGTCAGATCTTGGGAGACTGATTGGGGAAATATAATGCTGTTCCTTCAAAGTCGAGCTTGCCAAGAGTTATTTTATATAGTGGATAAGTAGACGAAAGGCAAAATCCCATACAATAAATCTCTTTGGTAAAGCTTTGCACAAAAATTGAAGAAGTTGCCAACAATACAATTTATCATATGAAAACCAAATACTATGTTAAACTGAAAACTAGTAACAAATTGAGCTCAAAGTTGACGAGCTCTGATACTTTTATAAAAATCCAATGCCATAATTTTCTTTGCAAGATTGAGTTACCTCGCAACTCAATAAAGCGTTTTACCTTCTCAGTGTCTAGCATTTAAAACTTATGCTCAAACAATTTTGTAATACAACTCTGCCCGGATGGTTGAAAAATTTACATATGGAATTCAGAAAATGCTGTTAATAATGCATTTCAACAAAAATATTATTGTGCAAATAGTTTGTATATGGTCACTTTTAAAATGGTTACTTGAATAATACATTTTGTGCTTTGAACATAGATCAATCACTAATGTCCTAGCGAAATGAGCCTGTATTCTGTACCGATAGTCAGAGTGCTGCAAGGGTTAACATGACACACGAGCTTGATTGGCGACCGAAATGACTGATGCAGTGTTCGATCTAGCAAATGAGAGCAAGATTAATATTTTGGACGTTCCACATGGTTTCCTGTTTTCGATAATTTTTAAAATATTTATTTTTGATGAAACCCTTCCTTTATTGCTAATGTTGTCATTATCGCCCAAGTAATTAATTAATCGTTAATGTTAGGTATATGATTCATTATCATTTATAACTTTTATGCTTTTTGATTATTTATTTAAAAATCTTTTTATCACCAAAGATCATTACTTTGAAAATTATAAATACCCACATTATTTTCAGATAAATACTAACTAACGATCTTGTAGATATAATGATAAATACTGGAACATAACTAGCATATTTTGCTATAGATTTGACATATAGCGCGACCACTGCATTAGTAGCATGCAAGTAGTACTTGCTGTTTCTGGACTCAATTCAATTTGATGCACTTTTTGATTGTATACCAAATGAGTCATTGGAGGGGTAGCAGACTTTTCACTACTACCTATTCTTCAGCGATTAAGCCTGGTTTCCATACATCTCCCAAGCGCTCGCACGAGGTCGCAGAAGCTTCTGCCACAATCTGTGATTTATGGAGACCGTGATTACGCGATGTGCCACGATTCCCTACGAGGTTGCTGCGACGTCCCACGAAAGTTGTTTGCAAAGTACTTTTCTGCGACGCACCCACGATCCGGAACAACTGGCGATCGCCAAGGATCTATGGAGACCATAAACATGCGACCAAACATAGATTTTGAAGATTAGGCGACATCGTTTTGTGTCTTTTTCCTAAAAGATCACGGTAAAGGTCAGGAAAGTTGACCATGGCCGAAGCAATTATGTAGTAGTAATATTATTATTATAAAAATAATAGTTGGTTTTTGTCATTGACAAAAAATTGACTTATCAATAATAATTTTTTTTACTTCATTCATATAAAACCTATAGCTTCTAATAATAAAAAGTGCAACAATAGCAGTAGTTTGTTCGTTGATATTAACAATAAATAACGATTGAATAATAATTGTATTAGTTAAATATAATAATATATATATAATAATAATAGCTACCAGTGAGTGATAAATAAAAAATAATTTCGGGAATTTTCACTGGTGAAATTTTGATGATTAATTAAATATTTATAATGCTATTGAGTTGATCATTATTATTATGAATAATAATAATAATTATAATTTAATAACAACAGCCTTTTATAATTAATTAATAATAGTTTATTATTATTTATTACTTACTGCTTAAACTGCAGTAGCAATAAATTTGCGTTATTATTATGGTTGCCTCTTATCATAATAATTATTATTAACATAAAAGCTCTTTGCATGATAAAAATAGCTATTTTTCACATAATTAATAAAATAAATTAATAGGATAATAATAATTAAATCTACCATGTATTCACAAAGGAACCGCAGCCGGTCGCCATCAAATGAAAAAGTATGGAAACCAGGGGATCGCAACTCCTCGTGAGTCGCTAGTGCTCGCAGGAGATGCTGTGATTACTTGGGAGATGTATGGAAACTAAGCTTTACGGTCAAACTTGCTGTTACAGAGCGTAAATTTCAATTGATTATGGGATCGTTGGTAGATCAGAGCACTGCATATGGCGAGAAACTGTTGGAAACAAGGATAAAGCATTTGTGCGCCGTTATTGGTTGATCAAGGAATCTGGCTAGCAATTTTTTGAACTTGATCAGAACCTGGCAATAACCTCAAATAAAGTACGAGTAATTGCTTAGCAATTCTGCCAGAAACAGAAGTTGCAAAATCACGCAATCGCTAAGGAAATCGCTTAGTAATTGTTGTATGTACATGCGGTTTAACCACAGCATGGGGCTGTAGGGAAGAAGACAAGTCAAGAGAGTTTACCCATCTACTATCAACGGATTGACTAACATTCAAATCTTGGCGGTTAGCCAGCTTCTAATGCGTTAAGGTTTGGTTACACAGGTCAATGTTTGGCATGGGATATCCTTGAAATGGGCGTGCCCAACACATCAGCACATTCTGGGGTCGGTTCGCGAGCATGAACAGCATGTTGGTCTATGCCCAATGCCAAAGGCTCATTGGCATTTTCTGACTGGGTAAAACAAAATATTTTTTCAAGCTCAACAAGTTTAATCAGTTACAACACATTTCCGTTAGAATTTTTTTTCATCAACAATGAGCATTTACTTCAAATTCCAAAGGAATGCACTTGTTATAGAATTGAAACATCCATATCTTTGCACCGAAATTATTTTGATGTAAAGCAATCATTGTAAAAAAAGTTCAGTTCAGCAAATTTATTTTACATGGCTCATAAAAGAGTGATAATTGATTATTTCAACATTACTGAGTATAATTATAATAATAATTAAAATTATTATCAAGTACAACAATATCATAAATGAAGAATGATTACAATTTTCTGAAGATTTAATGATAAATAAAACCAAAAAATTTATTAAAAGTAATGTTATTTTGGTGAACAAAAAAACAACCATACATCACAGTGAGTTGGTTTTTCAATTATTGATATTATTGTAATTAACAGAAAAACAGATAATTCGTGGACGGAAATAAAACAGACGAAAACCCACACTTTGTGTCGCATGATTGGCTAGTTCCAGCGCAGTGCACCAATGTGCTTGAGCACATCGTCATGTTACATCGGCCTGTGTAGCCACCTGCACATCGTTGCGATCCATTGTATAGGTATATCGGTACCAAAACATCGGTGCAGTGCAGCCACACATTTAGCTTATTGCACGATGTTTTTCTAATGCATCGGCTCACTCACGTATTATATATTTTTGTATCATGGCCTGATTATTTTAGCCAATCATAGCTGTGTATTTGGAACTTCATCATTTACATATGTGCTCTATAAATACTTGAACATTAACCCTGAGAGGCAGAGTTGTTTTTGCGCTTGTGTAGGAATGTCTCCTACGAAAGTACATCTATCATTGTGAAAATAAAGTGATTTATAATTATAACAAGTTGCAGTTAGTCTGGCAGGTTGCCTGATTGAGTTCTTCTCAGGTCTACTGAATCCTGCAGAGCTTAGTGCTACCCAGTAATACCCGGTTAATAGAGACGTTAACACTACACCTAGTAGTGCTCTTTAGACCAGGAGCTGTTTAGTAGTAGAAACAAACGTAATACTTGCGTCGCGTTACAACCCATTGCTCTCTCTAGTAGTTGTTTGGTGAGGGACATGGCAAAATTCTTTACATTATGAACTTCGTAAACACGCTCGAGAGTCAGTGCAACCTCAACAATTTTATCACACAGAATTGCTGTGGGTTCACTGACCAATCACAGCACAACGGATAGGATGCACATTTTATCATGTCCGTTCTGCTTCACCCTGCAATAGATGCACCATCCTGCGTTATAGAACAACAAATATAGGTGATATTTTGGCTCCTGCAGCGAGAGCATAATGGTGGAAACTTTGATTGATTAATTTTACTAAACTAGGCAGTACAATTTCATAACTATAAAATTCAGCCGGGTATTTGTTAAACCACATTGGTAGACAAAGAAATGTGTTTTTTTTGCAAATATTTATTTTAAACTTTAAACAATTATAGTTCATGACTACGTCGCTAACTAACTTGAAAAAGCATGTTTCAACAGACATAATAGCTCATCACTTGAGAACATTATTTAATTGATGAAAGAACAGTGCTACACTACAGTAGCTATCTCCGTTGTTCTTTTAGCTTGAGTTCCATGCTGCAGTTGTGCACTGTTTTGCCATATATACCGGGTTTACTGGTTCTTTAAAACTTCGTTTCTTTTGTGTGAAGCCTTGAGGTTTTATAATTTTTCTTTTTAGATTGGTGTCGGCTGTAGAAATTCAAATAATTGTTACAAGAGTTGAATTTTAAATGAAATAGAAAATAAAGGTAGATTTTTGTTCATTTTTTGATCGAATTTACCATTTACACTTTACTCTTTAATGAACATTTGCATCATCATTTTTGCCAATTCTACGTTCTGGAAATTCATTTTTTGTTATCGTGGTCTTTTGGATATAATGAAAATTCAGACAAAAATTCACATCAAGAAAAAATTGAAATAACTGATGCAAAATTGGTCCTAGATGTTAAACGATTTTTATAGATTTTTTTCCAAGTTACAACAAAAATCATTAAGCAGCCTCATTATTGACCAATGACGGAATTTTTAACAAATACGTTTTAGGACAATTCTTGGCTGCAATAAATATGGGTCATTTTAATTTATGCTAGTTTCATTGCATCTATGAGCGATAGCAGTATTCATAGCAAACAATAATAATATCTGAAGGTAGAATAACACAGAATAATACATTCACGTCACTAATTACTATAATATGAAGCAATTTTTAGCGAACTTGGTGTGAATAGGTTGGCAATTAATAAGTGTGCTCGATTTTCACAATATTGTTCTTAAAAACTTTTGCTTTTATTATTGTATGGAAGATAAAAAACGAAATTTGTCAAATTGAGTAGACGTTTGAACTTGTTTAGCATTTACATAGAATCCAAGTATGTAGGGTGCTATAACAATAACTATGTCCCAACATGCAAATTGAGACACAGGGGGCTGTTTTAGGGTTTAAACATTTTTTACTCAGGCACTATCAAGTTAACTGATCAAGTTAACTGTACTTGTTCTGCTTGCTTATTAAATAAGACATGTAGTGGGCACTGATTTCTCTCGTCAGTACCTGATCATTTACCTGATCTTTTAGAGACTTTTTGGATTTCATTGAAGTGCTTGACTCACTGATCTTTTTTTTGCTCGGTTCAGGAGCTAGATCTGCAAAATTTTGAAATGGATCAGCTTCACTAGCTGATAAGGTTTGGGCGCTTTCTGAAACTGGCAATAAAATAATAGTGCAATTACTCACTATCAAATCCTTGAGAGATGTTTAATAAGATTTGATTGCTTAATAGTTATAAATTTCACTAGTGCTACAACTATGGTGCAGCACTGGTGTAGCACTGGTACAACACTGGTACAGCACCGGTACAGCAACGGTACAGCACCGGTACAGCACCGGTACAGCTCCGGTACAGCTCCGGTACAGCTCCGGTACAGCACCGGTACAGCACCGGTACAGCTCTGGTACAGCTCTGGTACAGCACCGGTACAGCACCAGTACAGCTCCAGTACAGCACTGGTACAGCACTGGTACGGCACCGGTACAGCATTGGTGCAGCACTGGCGCAACACTGATACAACACTGGTCCTAAAGATGGCTGTACTGATCAAACTGCCCAAAAAGCGATTCACACTACTTCACTGTTACCAAAATTGTACACGCTGAATATGCTTGGTAAAATTCTATCTGTTGTTGGTAACTGTTAAAAACAAGCAAATGAAGTTCACCTTGCGGTTTTGTCATATCAACCTTTGCTTCTAAATCCTCTGGTTTTACTTCTTGGTTCTCTGCGGCTTCTTCTGGTTTATCCTCATCTCCATTTCTTCTTCTGCGACTACAATGGCAGTGTGCAAATATGTATCATTTTAGTGTCATAGTTAAATTTTTCCATGCTCACCAAAACAAATGCTTTTGATATCTCTATATAAACCTCTAAAATTATTGAACACAGTTGAAAATCTCATCTCAAACCAAAACGTTGAATGATCAGTTGGCAACAAAACTATTGCCGTAATTGATTTCGTTGTCATTTTTTTTTTCGAGTTTGTTTTGCCAAATAATGTGAAAATTCTGAGTTGATGTATATTTATAAAAAAGTACAAAAATAACAGCAACATTTTACCTGTACAAGTAACACAGCAGAAAAAGAGCCAATCCTAGTACAGTCAGGACACCAGTCACTGCGGCCACAGCTAAACAAATTTAAGAATGACATGATGTTTATATTCTTTATATGGTAATTACATAACACTTCAGAATTATTGAAAAGTCTCCCTTCGCACTTGTCAAAATTGAAATTAGCAGTTCAGTTGCGCAGCTGAAATCTAGCGTTTGGTGTGCAAAAACAACTAGAAACTCATGCTGTTCTTTGACAACAATCTGTCAATAAACTTTCTGCATGAAAGCTCTCTCCATTGATACAAAGTTATTAATAAGTCAGTAAACATAAGAAGTCTTGAGAAATCAAAACCCAATAACTCAGTGTGATTTTAGATTTCTTTTTTTCTGTTGAAGCCAAGTTACTTTTATTTTTATTTTCCGGTACTTGTTCTATGGAGCTACCTTTGACGGTGCCGACCGAGGGTCCATTTGTAAGTTTTGTATTCTTTTCAGTAGGTTGGTGTGTAGAATCGATAGTTGTCAGCTCTGTAACAGAAAGCTGAAATGCTTAACACAATGAAGAGTCTCAACAAATATCAATAATAAGCCATTGGAGAAACTACATTGAGTCCTCTGGTATAATGTCTAAATACAATAGATTTAAACCCCACCACCAATGTTTGAACATGATTGGAATATCAATTGATTAAGTGAAGGCAGGTTTTATGCCGTCAAGGTATTGTAGTAGTTTTCCACCTTCTACTACCACACAACGGTATCACTCCGAATCTTCTTTCACTATTCCGGAGTCCACTCCGAAATGACTCTAGCAACCTTCACGGGGTGCACGGCCCAGACGCAGAATAACAAAGTTTTTACTTTATAAATATTTATTCCATAATCTATTTAGCAAGATATATAAGTGTATTTAGCAAGATCCATCAGACTTCTAACTCACACAATGCACAGCACCTCCTTTTATAGGAGATAAGGGATAAACTCATTGCCTTATTAGGCGTAGCCAATAACATAACATGATATAAAAGATTCACAAATGATATAGCATGCTACAAAGTTCAACAACAAAGCAAGCCAATGAGGATACATGCACATGGTAGTTGGTTTGGGTACGCCCCAACTGCCTCTCCTTATAAGGTTTCTTCCTTTCATTCCTTATTAAGTAGGTCACATAGCCAAGGGCTTAGGATCATGTATTACAGAGCAAGAGAGTCGGGTTTGCAGGGGTGGAGAGAGGAAGGGGTTAATTTTCCGCTAAAATCTCCCACAGTATCTACCGCAAACTTGAACAAAGCTTTTTGTTCTCTGAAAACGTCCAAGTTTTAAAATAGAATTGCTTATTCTTTTAGAAATACAAAATTTTATACCTTCTGGCTGAGAAAATTTTTCATTTTTAATGAATAGCTTAAATTTTCATTTAACAAACCATCAGAAAGTTCAAACCCGTGATAACTACACAGCTTATTACAAGCTAGATACTATAATAGTGTAATGGATTCCGGTCTGGTTTCTACAAACATCCACTAGTCTCAAGTATTGTACTTCTCTCCAGAGGGAACACTGTGCTGCTCGACAGTGACAACTAGCTAATACACTGTCGGATCATTCAACAAGGGCAGAGGCCAAAGCTCAAACAAACCACACAGAGTGTGGTTTGAATGTTGGCTTGAATTTTCAACAACCAAAGTCCTAGGGTGGCAATCCACTAGCGTGATAGGCAAGACACGAGAAATGAATGCAATTAACAAAAGCAAAGTCAGCCCTTTCATAGGTGAACTGACAGGAAATAATGAGCATGTAATATATAAGATTTATGCACAGGAAGTTGATAAGCCGGTACAAAGAGTTACGTTGTAATAGATTTTCACAGTGCGGCTATTCCTCTTCAGCCGGTGATACTATTCCACATACATATCTCTCTTATACTACACGCTAGATGGCTACACTTGACTACACCCAAGAGTACAGCTGATCTGCCGCTCTCACAGCCAAGCCTAAGGATGGATTTCCGCCACTAGTAAACTGGCGCATTAGCATTAAAACGTATCTATATATCTTATCATTTAGCATTAATGCGCCAGCCTATTGATTCATGCATTTTTTTGTGCCAGATTTTGATTGCTTTTTACACCTCGCTGGGGGTATTCTTTCTATCCAATCATATGCATGTATTTTCAACTGCTTACTTTTCCTATAAATACCCTTGCATTCAGCCCAGTGGGCAGACATTGAGTAGTAGTTGGATTGAGAAGTAACTGTCGTGTAGCAAGCGAACTGTTTCGACCAGTTATATGTTGAGTCTTCACTCGACCCTTGCCGTCAGTTGCTATCGTTCTTATATTATATACTTTATGTCAAACCTTCAGTTTTGTTCGTCACATGAGACATTGTTTGCTTTTGTTGGTAATAATAAACCATTGTTCTACAACTCTGTGATATCTGTGAGGCCGGTTGCCTGAACACAGTTGTGCCTGCTACACAGCAGCATCTGGTTGTATATAGTACCAGATAAACCACACGGCGCCGTACTGCCTTGCAGTGGCACCCTTAGTACAATACAGATAAAGCCGGACAGTACAGCCCTCCTTGTAGTGCCAGTAACGGTTCTATCCACTGACGGAGAAAACCATT